>JACEFZ010004912.1:0-289115 GCA_014155875.1 Cepaea nemoralis | reverse complement strand
TGTCACAAAATAAAACCGTGCGTTTAACCAATGATTAATATAGAGGCTTTCTGATAAAACGGACTATCTGCCAGCGACAACTATTTTAACTAACTGAATAAACAAATCGGATGTTAAACCCCAGGACGGTAAATAGTTGCAGCTGCACGGGGTTACATTGGGTCGACAACAGGGGAAGGGAATGAGCTGAATCATACATCGCTTTGACAGATTATAAACAGCTCGGATTGGAAGCGGAAGTACTCAGCTCGGAAGATAACAGTACATCTGTCAATTTATAGTTTCCGGAACATCAAGAAGATTGGCAGCTTGTTGGGGAAAACTGTTGTTGGGATCATACAGTAACTCGTTAGTTTGTTGGGGGAGTCAAAACAAGTGATGACAACTTTGACAGTGACTAGGCAAGGGAAAATCGATTCTTGACAATGGATGATATGCCCAAATAACACCTGCAGGACAACAACCATGTCACGTGACCAATTTTAGAGGTTTTGGCCAAAAACCATGATTGGGAGAAACAGAGTTGACCAAAACCGTGGATTATGATGGACGTGTTTGTGGGAGAGCTCTACAGTGTTAGATTAATGTAATATTTACTAGCATGTGTCGTTATGGCAAAGTGTAGTAGCCATCCCGGGAATGAGGCGGTTTTGCATAAGGTAGAACCGATTATAATTAGTTCTAATTAATATAGGCTGTAGGTTTGTTAAACTAAAGTGTGATGATTAGCACTGTTAGTGGAAAACTAACTAGAGTAGGGAAGTGATACTTGGCTCTGTTAGTTGAAAATAGATTAGTGAAGTGTTGATAAGCTTTACTAGTTGAGGATTGAGTAATGAGTGATAATTGGGATATTGCAGTGGTTGCTCCCTGGTGTGGGAGGGGGTTCCGCATTCTGTTTGCTGATTTTTTTTTCTTGTCTTGGCCTGATGATAACATATGTGTTCAGTCATCTGTCTATGACAGAGTAGGTTCATTATATTTTCTGAGCGAGGCCGATGGCCCACGATCATCTAATAGAGATCAGTGACGGGGAGGCTATCACCGGTTATATGATTTATGTTACAGGTTCCTCTGGTTGGAATGAAGAACCCGGAACAACTAAAAATCCGATCCCGGATAAAGTATGATGTAGAGAGATGGGCCAGCAACTTTCACAACGGAAGAAGTTAATAAACATTGCTCGGTGGAGCTTAATGGTATATGTATCCTACATGAGTGAATACCAATCGTTAACACACCTGAAGTGATGGATGTTCAGCCCACGTGGAACTAGATCAGTAGGAACTGATGTTCACATTAGATGAAACCAAACATTGAAGTGTAGTTGTTCCATGTACCAAGGAAATCAGAACTGTCAGACAATATCTAGTAAATAAAGCAAGCCATTTTAGTCTAGACTATGACTGTTTAAGAGTGAAAATATAGAACATTTCGCTAGAAGAAACCGTCATGTTCATGAGACAGCGTTCCATGATTTTTCACTGTGCAGAATTATGAGATCGTGGTTTCTCTAAAACTATTAGGAACCATTGTGTTAGGAACAATAATAGTTTTTTTTTTCAAGGACTATATTTACATGGGATTCAGATCTCATGGTCATCAAGTTCCTGGAAGAGGACATGTCTGGAGAGAAGGATACGACTTCGGTGAGGTCTTGTGTACTGACTCGTGTGATGTCGTGTAATCCTTGCCATGATGTGTACACTATGATCCTGAACTTTGAGGGCTGACACATACATTTCTGTTATAATACACGACACGCATTTTCTTCGCATACACGTCTCATATACGTTACACTTTTCTTTTAATAAATTAATCTTTATTAATTTTTAGAAGCAAGAGTTGTTGAGTATGTTGCGTTGGGGAAGTATGAGAGGGGGCATAGTACGACAGTGAGAGAGTGATAGGAAAAGGTGTCCATTGGCTGATGGAGTGTGTTGGACGGAAGCTGGTGGATTCTCCAGGATATTGATAGGGAAAAAATATTATAATGTGGGTGTTGACTCTCTTCACTCCAGGGACGACACTTTAAAGGAGGACACGACAACTATATTAGCGTATTGTGTGTGTTGTTGCACATTTACAGGCTCAATATTTTGTGGATCGATGGCGTCCTCAGTTCGAGGTGTTAATTTGATGGTATCATTGAAAGATTCAACCACCCCAGTATTCTGCACCTCTGTGAATTCGTTTCGAATTCCGTCATCGGTTGTCTCCCTTGTGCTTTTGGCAGTTTGAGACAAGCACGCGTGGTTTTTCATTTTGGAACCACTGTTCAGTTTTTGGATACAGTTTTTCTGTTCCCATTCTCTGATTTCTTTTTCAGAGCAAGATCTTATGTTGGGAAGATTCCCAAGGATGATTTCAGCGGCAGGATTTTCTAGTACTGCGCATAGCACTTGTCCTGACATAAAAGGTGTCCGAATTTCGGCAAGTGCTAGGGGGTATCTTTCGATAGTGCCTGCGAATGTGCGACACGTTACGTATTTGTGTGTGTAGTCTTTGTCATTAACTAATGTTCTCTTAATTCCACAAAGAGTCGCGCCGGAATCGCGTATTAATGTACATTGTTTGTTATTAACAAAACCTGTTGCAAACTTTAACTTGCCTGTTGATGTTAAGGCTGCGTTGGCCATTTCGTTAGAAACTGGGATTGTGTGGCCGCATAACAAAGTTGTATCAAGCTGAAATTTTCTACAGGTGTTACATGTGTTATCAGTGATGGTGTTAATGATTTCTACTGCATTACCTAACTCACTCGCACTTTCATTCTGGATGTCGCATTCGTTCTGTTGTTCAATTTCTTCATCTGAGGATGTGTCTATTAATGCGGCATTAGCCTGCTTCATCATCTTTCGCCCGTCACAGCGTGCTGAATAGTGCCCAAAGCTCGAACAAAAATAACATTTGACCGCTCTCTGATATGCGTTCCTTTTGTTCTTTTGTTTTTCCACTATCATTTGGAGATGATGTGGATAATTTGGTGATTTGTCACACATCGCGTACTCTTCGTGTGTCAGATGACAATACTGGCACATTACTGGCTTTGTGAACTTAGAGCGTTGTTTGAACCTATTTTCATTTGGTTTTGAATATTTGGTGTTTGTAACCGCTGCTGTTTCATTTTGGCTCATATTCAACTGAAAAATATCGCGGTTCGCTGTAAAATATGCGCTCCCCTTATTTTCTATTTCTTGAATAGTTTTACAATCCATTTGCCTCAAAAATTTAGAAAAAGGTGTTGGTATTGTGCTAATAATTTTATCAATTATAATTAGCTCCTTCAGTTTATCATGGTTGTTATTTGTTTTTGCTGAGGTTATCCATTTTGTACAAATATCTTGGACTGTAGACACGTAGTCTATGAAAGTTTGGTTAGGCAATGGGGTTAATTTGGAGAACTGTAGTTGATAGCCTGCTGTATCTAGTGAAAAATGTTGTAGTATTCTTTGTTTCAAATAGTCGTAATCTTTCCTCATGTCTTGTGGAACTGTCTCTATCACTTTTAAGGGCTCTAAAGCTAAATTTCTCATCAGAATAAATGACCAGTCGACTTTTGCGACGTTATGGTAAGTCATCAAACACTCGAAGTTCTCTAAGTATGCGCTTATTGAATCTCCTGAACAAAACGGCTTGACTAGGCCTTTATATTTGTTGTATTTTTGTTCATCTTCTTTATTTCTAATTTTGTTTTCTGACATTTCTAAGTTGGAGTCAATTTCCATTTGTTTCAGTTTTATCTGTGTTTCTGCATTTAATTGGGCTTGCTTGGTCGCAGCCTCGAGCTCCATTTGCATCTTCTTCTCTTGAGCCTGCAGTTGCATTTTCTTTTCTTCAGCTTCCATTTGCATCTTTCTTTCCTCAGCCTCAATTTGCATCTTCTTCTCTTGAGCCTGCAGTTGCATTTTCTTTTCTTCAGCTTCCATTTGCATCTGCATCTTTTTCTCTTCTCTTTCTGCTTGCATCTTTTTCTCTTCCCTCTCTGTTGCTCTGTCTTCTCGTGCAATATTTTCTGAATGTGTCTTTTGTGCCCATTCTGAAAGTTTTTCCTCAATATATCCTAACCTAATACCTAATTCAATGCACTGTTCTAATGTTGACATCTTGTATTTTAGTTATTGTTCACTTTATTGAAATTAAATCCCTTTGAAATTAGTTTGGGTGTACAAAAGTTGGTTATCCCCCTTAATGTTTACATTCAAATTTACACGAGCAGGTTTACTTGGTTATGAGATTAGCATATACATAAAAATCAATACAAAGAAAAATGTTACATCAATGAATCATGGATGAGTATCGCTTAGGGACATAATGAGCATGAAATGAAACTCATCTTATTTTTCCTGAGTCTCTCGACTGTAGTCTTGTTTTGTTTCCTGTTTTCTCGCCACTGCTGGAGTACAGGTTACATACACACGATATTTCGCGGAACAATCTGATGTTGGAATAAAAAAAAAATTAGTAACTGTCAATGTAATTGTCACAGTCATGTCAATGTCAAATTTTATGAACATCAGCATAATTTCAAATATCAAATATTTTTGTAGAGGGACTATAATAGCTCATTCACAGATAATATGATGATAGCTGCAAAGTTTTTGACTTTGTCATGTATGATATATATATTTTTTTTTTTACTTGGCAAAACCAAGAGCTGTCTGGAAAGTAAAGCTTGTGATTGCCAAAACCGGCTTGCCCCCAAATAGCCTGTCACCGTCCTAGATCTCTAGGGGAATGAAACTCGGGCTCATACAGGCAACAAACTCCGTTCATATGCAATCTAACATCATTTATTATTATTATGTTACAGTAAGCTGGCGAAGAGAGTTTTCGCAAGCCAGCAATCTGCAAGTTGCGTATCACAGGAGTTTACAATAAACATGATTATCACAACAACTCTATCAGCTATCTAACATATGCATAAGACCCCTAAATACACTTGGGTCTAAACTATCAAGTCCCCCTTAAGGTAAGCCCTGTTGCTTCCTCGATGTCCAGTCCGTGTCTGCCTTTCCACACGTGTCGCAATCCGACACGGGTGGTAACTCTCTCTGAGTTTCTCGTGGACCCCGCAATCGGCGGGCCCCATCGGTGTCCACGGGGCTGTGGACACACTGACCGGTCCTTCGAGAAGGCTCTGGATTATTCGAGCCTTCGAGTGACTCGGTTCTTTCCCTTTAGCTGGAGTTCTATCCCTTCTCTAGTCTCTCTTACTTTTATGTTGGTACCAACATCCATCCTCCCTACGGGTCCTATCCACCTAAGTCTATGACGACTGAACATGGAACAAACCGTCAAACAACTGGCTCTTTCCAATTTTTCAGTATTTGTGATTTTGTCTTGCCACTTAATACCAAGTATTCTTGGGAGACACAGCATATGAAAGCTGTTTACGCGTTTTTCTTGGTGTGAGTAAGTTGACCAGGCTTCACTGCCATAAAGAAGAGTACTAAGGACACATGCTTGATAGACAAGGACTTTTGTTTTGACAGTAAGCTTCCTGTTCTCACAGATTCTTTTTGTTAACCTGTTCATTGTTGTTGGTGCCTTACCAATCCTGATGTTGATTTCCTGATCGAGGGATAATTTGCTATTTACCTCTGATTCTAGATATGTAAAATGGTCTACTATCTCCAGTTGGGCGTCGTCAATAAAGATTGATGATACCCCATGTGCATCTTTTAACATAATCTGTGTCTTCTTTTTGCTAATTGTTAATCCAAATTCAGAACAAGCATGGGATAATGCAGATAGTAGACGTTCTAATTCTTCCTCAGGGTGCGTCGTAACTGCAGCATCATCTGCAAAATTCAACTCTCTGATCAGTACCTTCCTAATCTTGATCTTGGCCTTCAATCTCTGAGCATTGTAGAGTCCGCCATCTGAGCGTGAGTGAATGTATATACCACCATTCTGATCACGAAAGGCATATTTCAGTAGAAGTGAAAAGTATATTCCAAAGAGGGTGGGAGCTAGTACACAACATTGCTTAACTCCACTCTTGATTTCAAACTCTTCTAGAAGTTGCACCATCAAACTTGATTATACCCTTCATGCCTGTGTGGAACGATTCCACAATGGACAGAAGTGTTGGTGGGCAGCCAATCTTCTTTAGTGCTTTGAACAGACCCTCACGACTGACCAAATCGAATGCCTTTGTGAGGTCGATGAAGGCAATAAACAGTGGCTGATTCTGTTCACGGCATTTTTCTTTCATTTGTCTCAATGAGAATATCATATAAATGACAGACCGATTCTGTCGGAAGCCACAATGTGATCCGGGGTAGACTTAATCTCCCAGGACTTGAAGTCTGCGGAGAACAATTCTGGCAAATACTTTCCCAACAATACACAGAAGTGAGATACCCCTATAGTTGTTGCAGTCGCTCCGATCGCCCTTGTTCTTGTACAGTGTTATGATGCTTGAATCTTTGAAATCCTGTGGGACTTGTCCTTCTCGCCAGTATTGCTCTATTAGCTGGTGAATCTGTAGAGTGTGTGTGTCTTGCTCACTCCTGATAACCTCTATTGGAATCCCACTCTTACCTGGAGCCTTGCCAGATGCAAGCTCATTTATAGCACACTTAACTTCTGTTATGGTGGGAAGTGTTGGCAGGGCCTCTATGGCGCTGAGGGCATCATCTGTTAGTTTGATCTCACTTGAGTAAAGCTCCAAATAGTGTCCCATCTGCTGTATCTTATCAGTGATGATTTCTCCAGTCAAGAGTGTCAGTGGTTTACTTCTTTTGATCATTGGACAACAGGCTTTCTTTATCCCTGCATACATGCTTCTGATGTTTCCCTTATCACTTGCACTCATAACTTAATCCAGTAGTCATGTGCACACTGCCTTGCAACCTTTTGCACAACCTTCCTAGCTTGCTTCAGCTCACTGAGAGTGTTACATGTTGTTCTTTCCTTGTTTCTAAAACGAGCTATCTTCTGTAGTATCCGGCTGCTTGCCGCAAAACCAGCCCTGCCTCTTATGATCCACAGTGCCATAAACCCTTCCTATCTTTACAAAACAGCGGTAAGACGATAGAAATACCACAGTGTAATACACGGGTAAATGTTCACAGTGAACAACTAGGTTTATAGTTAAATTGTCAGAAACCAGAGATTTTGGTTGCCTCTTAGGAGAAATAAGTACCACAATGTAATACACGGGTAAATGTACACATTGAACAACTAGAGTTATAATCAAATTGTAAGAAGACAGAGGTTATGGTAGCATCTAAAAGGAAGTAAATACCACAATGTAATACACGTGTAAAAGTGAGAACACTCTTAAACAAGTGAATCGGTATACCTATCTCGGAACAATCATAACATCTAAGTGGAGGTCCTTGAAGAGATTAGAACAAGAATCTCTATGGCAAATGTTGTCTTTTGAAAGATGCAAAACATAAATAAAAAGATGTAAATTGTAACGAGAAAAGGAGTGTTGAAGTGATACATAAAATCTGTACTTTTGTATGGATGTGAAACGTGGACAATGAAAAGACAAAATGATAAATATCTAATTGCAGTGGGCATGCGGTTTCTGAGCAAAGTGCAATGAATACCATGTACAAACAGAAAAACAAATGAACAAGTCTTACAAGAAACAAATGAAAAACCGTAAATTGATTAGAGACATTAGACATAAGATTTCTGGGCTCATTATGACTGGTTATGAAAGGAAATAAAATAGAGAACTTGGTGACAACTGGCACGATTGAGGGAAAAATAACAAGGGGAAGGCAGATAAACAAATATCAGGATGACATGATCGAAACAAGAACACAGCGTTGATCCAAGACTTTGGCGACGGTGAGGGTAGCTTGAGGGAAGCTAAGTCGCAAAGACAGCTTATCACAAACATCAGAAAGAAGCAGTCATAATTCTTGGCCACATTATGAGAAGACAAAAACTGGAACATGTTGTGACAACCGGACAGATTTGTGGAAAGAGAGATAGAGAAAGACAGCGCGATAAAATTTTTGAGTCTTGTGTTATTGCACGGAAGGGAGTCAACACACACACTAATCCATGCCGTGGGAGACCGCAAATTTGTAGAGAAACATTATTATCGCCCACGCCAGCATGCAAGGCACTTGATGATGATGGTGGTGATGAAGTCGTTCTAGCGGGAAAGTTGAAGAGGAGGAAAGGCATGGGGAGACCAAGAGAAAAAATTCTGGTCAGTTTGACATAATGACATTGAGGAACGTCGGTATCAGAAATGATTGGCAGCCGTACATTTACACACGTGTACTATACCTGGATGGCTTGGCTACGTGGCATGGTCGAGACAGAAGAACGGATCTGATCCAAGACTCTGGTGATCGAGTGAGATGGCAGAACATGACCGCCCACGCTTATCGGCTTGGCACATGATGGAAGGACAATAAGAAGAATTCGCAATTGATAGGATTTGCTGGATCCATGCCGTGGGAGATCGCAATTTGTGGAGAAGCATGATGATCGCCCACGCCAGCCAGCATGGCACTGAATGATGATGATGATGATGATGAAGTCGTCGGACTCGTCACAGCGAAAAGTTGAAGGGGTAGGAAAGGCATGGGGAGACCAAGAGAAAAGATCCTGGCCAGTTAGACATTATGGCATGGAGGAAAATCTACCATCAGAAATGTTTAACAGCCATACATTACATTTACATCAGACAAGGTGTACTATAAGATGAATTAGCAAACAATTGATAGGACTTGCTTGGAACATGGCATGGGGAGGAACACCGGTATCAGAGATGCTTGACAGCACATACATTTACATGAGACAAGGAGTACTACAGCACAAGTTAGAAGAATTCACAAACAATAAATTAATAAGATTTGCTGGAAAGGAAATGAACTTTGACCCGACTGTGTTCATTACGTCATGCTTATTTCTCGTTTGCAACATGACGTCTGGCGGACAATAACAAACAACAGTCTATCAACAGGTAGCTATTCTCTTCAAATGTTTAATTGTATTCTTGGGCCGTCCGTTCTTGTCCTTTTTTCTTTTGAATATGAAATAATGATATATTTAGAAGTTAGCAAAAGAAATATCAGTAAATGCAGTTTAATTAATTATTGTAATATGTATGTATGAGTGATTGTCGAGTCGAATTTGATTGAAACTGAAGAAAGTATTCCTGGTTATTCATCATTACACCAATTGAACGTCGGTTGGCTAGATCATTGAAACGAAATACATTTAATAAATTACCAATACCAGTTAATACACAGCTTTTCAATTGCCTAACGTGCCATCTAGTAAATAATGTTTCTTTCTCACATTTGATTTTAGTTAAGTAAAGTTGATGCATTGATGTTTATTATGTTGACTGACTGACTGACTGACTCAGTTTCAACTGACCGAATTTTTGTCAAACGGAAACTTTGGGACCAAAGGTCGAAGCTACTTTTGTCTGATGTAAACCCGTTTTTGTTTTGTATGTATGTTACCAGCGTCACTTAACAGTGGGAGATATCAGTCTGTCTGGCAACAATTAATAAGGAAGGATCGTTGCAAACTTGTATTAACCAACTCTTGAGTGGGAATTGTGTATGCATAGTATACTTTTATTATACTGTATAGTTTAGTAATCAATAACATTAAAAATATTAACATTAATAATTATTAACTGTTTGAGTTTGAAATTTCATAACTTTTATGTACACACTAGAGTTTACTTGCTTTGTTAAATTTTGCTAAATTCAGAGAGGCTATTTTAAATCTTCTTTATAATATATCAGTATACATAAATATTTTTTTTTCCGCGTTTCCATCCTGTTTCAGAATATTGCGGTCAACATCAGCATCTTTCAGCTGTATGTTGATTCCTAGGCTAGATTACGCTCATCAGCACGCTACGACTTTCTGATCGACCAGCTCCATACTCTCATAAGTCACTGGCGCGACTCAAACCACTTCTAATTCTCGTGCGCTCACGTCAACCATGCGAGTATTTGGGATTAACGGAGAAAGCTGTTAACCCCTCGGCCAGGGAGCCGGCATATATAAATATATATTTTAAAAATTGTATAAGTTATACCCTGTTCAATCCTTCGGTTATAATGGGGTTAGTGTAAATTGTTATTTCAATAATATAGTTTTACAGTTTAAACATAGTCACAGGTATTGCATTTATTAACTGTTTATGATTTACTAGGCTTTAGCGGCTTTAGGATCATCACCCTTCAAAATACATTTGGGAAGGTTTTAGAGAAGATAGTCGCTGTCAAGCTGCAAGAGTTTTTGGAAAGGGGGAAGCTTCTATCAAGAGGCCTAGGGAGCTACAGGCCAGGAAAAGATACCTGGTCAAATGCAGCCACTTTTGCCTTTGATGTTTATGAGGGGTTCCATCCAGAGTAGACAAGAAACGATGGCGGCGGCGCTTGATCTCGAGGATGCGTACAATAGAGTTCGATATGATATTTTGATGACCGCACTGATGGAGAAGGGGGTCAATCCCTGGTTGGTGAACTGGATAGCGGCCGTCCTACATTCTCGTCGGATTGCTCTCCGTCTGGGTGCATGGACCTCAGAGCCACATATTTTAACCCCGGGACTGCCACAGGGATCCGCAATCTCACCGGTGCTCTTTAACGTGTATACGAGCAAAATTGCAAACCTAGAAGCACCAGGGGTTGGAAGGATACTAACATTTGCAGATGATATTCTTGCATATAGGCAGGGGAGAGATAGGGAGAAAACAGCCCAGGAGCTACAGGCGACAGTAGACAAAGTGATTGACTGGTGCACTGAAATGGGTGCTGTCATCCACCCGGAAAAGGCAGCTGTTTTGTGGTGCTCTCTGGACAACAGGATTGTGAGAGCTGATGTTCCAAGCCTCACGATAGATGGTGGAAGCAGTCAACAGAGAGAACAAACTGAAGTATCTGGGAATCACATTTGACAGGAGCCTGTCCTTCAAGGATCATGTGGAGACGGTTGTGACAAGATCTCAAAAGGGACTCAACGCACTTAAAACTATGGCTGCAATGGACATAGAGCAGAGAATGCTTTTCAGACTATACCAGCACTTGATCCTCTCAGCGATTGATTATGGACTAGGACTGCTCACTGTCTCAAAGAGTCAGCTGGTGAGATTGGAGCGCATACAGAACGAGGCTATGCGGGTCATTCTGGGATGCACCAGAGACACCCCAGTGGTGTGTATGCGGTACATCCTTGGTTTGCCGACTGTTGCTGGTAGGCTCAAGGTGATGCAGGCGAAGGCATACCTCAGAGTAGCTGCTGACACAGATCACCCGTTGCATGAGGCGCTGGACGCAGTTAAGGGCCAGCGACTGATAAGAGGGAAATCATGGATGGCTCAGGCGGAGGATACGATCAGACAGGTGTGCCCCTTGGAGAACATTAGGCGAGGAGAGGAGTGGGTCAGAGTGCCAGCGGAGCAGTCAGACTTGTGCAGAGTTATAATCACATTGAGCCGGGAGTGCAGGGAGTGGCCAGCAGGGGCCACAGAAGTGGAAATCCAGCAACTAATTCAGGATAATGTTCGCCCAGGTGATGTGATTATCTACACAGATGGTTCGGTGTTGAGAGGTAGTAGAAGTGCCTTGGGGTTTCTTGGCAAAGGCTTATGGTCGATGTTTGGTGCAGGAGAGCTTGGCATATGATACCACAACATCTAGCTTAAGAATGGAGGTGGAGGCAGACAGTGCAGCTTTCCGCTGGATGGAGAATACGATACACACACACATCGTGATTGTAACTGACTCAGAAAGCATGCTGAGTAGGGTGAGGACAGGCAAGCTTTGTGCCGATTGGCTTGCTTCGATTCGGGGGACGCAGAGGTGTTTCCAAGGCACCAGGGCCGGGTTATATACTGGCCAAGACCTATTGACGCGTCCACGTCGAGCGTCCTGGGCAACAGGTCCCTTCGGGGTCCTGGCTAAAGTCAATAGGATCGCCGATTCCTCCGAAGTCGGAGAGTGTCTGCCTGTATGGCGAGGAACCACCAGTCTGCACACCAATAAGCCAGACATGGGACAACGGATACTCACGCAAAACTCAGGTCCTGTATGACATCACACTGATGTTGGACAACAGGATGCCTCCATCCGACATACAGGACTTCGCGTTGGAGCTCAAGCCAACGAACACAAGCAAGCAAGCAAGCTTCGATTCGGAAGTCACGGGTGGCAAGCATCGTCTGGATCTTTTCTCCGGGGCATGCTGGTGTGCTGGGGAATGAACAGGCAGACAGATTGGCTGGCTCTGCGAAACTTGGTGGAGTATTGATGCATGGTAAGGCAGACATGGTTGCGGCCTTGTGGGAGCACGTGTACACCTCGGAGGAGCAAATGGATCACCATGGTCTGGCAAGAATGCGACAGCGTGGAGTGACGAGGGGATCTGGCCGATGCTTGACGCTTAGAGGAAAGGCGAGACGGACATATAATCAGATTGCTACTGGTACTATTGGGGTTGGAACTCTTCGCTGGCTTCTGAGGATGGGGACGGAGCGCTTATGGGAATGCCCCGAATGCCGTGATGTCGGTTCCTAAATCAATCAATCAATCAATTTACTAGGCAAGTTTACATTCAGTAGTTTGCCATTGCTTTCTAAATGAACAATGCGCATACAATTGTATGAAAACCAGTGCAAGGCAGTCTGCTTCCAAAATTGCCTGCTGTGTTGCGACCGCGGTATGCAAATCGCGTTCATAATCCTTTTGCCACAGCACCGAATAAGCCTACAAATCTTTTATTACACTTTATGTCTCTTATATAGAGATTTTAGTTCGTGTGTATTTATTGCTTAACCTTTCCCTACATCTCTCTGCAAGCATATATCTGCAGTAGGTTTTCTAGTGGCGGGAAGTTTGCAGTGTGACACACATTTTATTGGTGGTTGTCTTTTTATTATGTATTTCTTACGTTCTACTAAGTAGTGAGAACTATTATTCTGCTTCTTACATAATTCATAAGCTTTACCTTTCTAGCGAAAGAGGCGCACCCAAGTTCTGGTCCAGTAATTTCTGGTTAAATTGAATTTTCAGTTCATCTGTTATTCAAGACTTTTTTGTTGGAGCATTGAACAATTTGTAAGCGTGTTTTCTCCTCCAGCTTTGGTCCCACATTTTAGTTCATTCTTCCGTTATTCTTTTCTTACTTGCTGATTTAATGTCATATTTATTCATATTTATAAGGAATTTGGTTGCATGGACGGAACACCAAGGACTGAGATCCCACATTTTAGTCCATTCCTCTTATTATTTTCTTACTTGCTGATTTAATGTCATCTCTATTAATATTTACACAAATTTGGACGAAACACCAAGGCCTGAGATCTGTGGAGAGACATGAAAACCTAGGCCAGTTGGCAGAACAATGACCATGCTGCTTAGGATCATGAACTCTACTTTGTTTTAAATCTTCCCTGTCAACCATTTCATCATCATCTGTTCCTACATGTACAGGAATCATAAGGTTAAGAAAAACAAAGACAAAAGAAAAATTCTCGAAATGTTGCTATAATTATTGCTTTCATTGTGACAGCATTAGCTAGCATCATCTGTATTTATTTATGGCATTTGTTGAGGATGGAAAGTGAGGTAGAAGGTGACTGTTCATCTCATTATGCTGACATAGTCTAAGAGGAACAGAGATGTGGCTCCTAAGATGAATGTTGCAAATTCCTTGGACTGCCAGAGTAACTAACAATGTTAGTTAGTTGACAGATCATCCTCATTGCACATTGAACCATTCAGTCCATAAGTGCTTGGATCCCCTCCTCAGTAAATCCTGCAGCATGTAAGGCTCACAACACCAGTTCTGTGCTGGTTTATTAATCTTCTTTGGCTTCCTGTGTAGTTCTCTTGTCTCACCACATCTCTTTTAACTTGCTGTTCTAGCAGTCTGACTAAAAAACTGACACTGAAAGATAAAATCAAAAATGGTTTCGCTCAACATACAATGATTGCCTGAAAGAGACTAATGAAACTATAACATTATATACAACAATAAGGAAGAGATGAAGGGCATTCTATGGTCATGTGATGAGAAGAGAGGCATTGGAGAACATCATGACAACTGGAAAGATCAAGAGGAAAAGAGGCAGAGGTAGACCAAGAGAAATGCTGCAGGATGTATTGAGATGGTGGCATGGAGGAATATCAACAGAGTTGATAAAGAACACCGACGACCAAGATCTATGGAGAGCCATGAATGCCTACGCCAGCTGGCAGGGCAATTGATGATAATGCGTATATGTGACAAGGGGAGTGAAAAAAAGAACCCTTTTCATGTATGATGTGAATTGGGTGTATGGAAAGTAAAGGACCATGTTACACTGCTTAAGGTGCATTGGGCAAATGGTGCGAGACCCATATTTTCATAGATCACTGGGAACTTGGTGGGTGAGAAGGGGACTGATCATCTCATTATGCTGACCTAGTATATGTGACAAGGGGAACTAAAAATAAAGGTCCCTTTTCACAGATGATGTGAATTTGGTGTGGCAAAGTAAACAACCATGTTATTACACTGCTGAATATATATTGGGTAAATGGAGCTAGACCCATGTTGTCATAGACCAATTGACACTTGGTGGGTGATAAGGTCAATATGACCCCGGCCGCCTTCACTTTCCAAGACATTTTGTGGTACATTTTTATGCTGGGTTGATCTGAGAGCTTAAATCAATTAAAATCTGCCTCGATGTAAATTCAAACCCACGACCCTTGGGCCAACTGGCAAGTATCTAGCACTAAGCTTCCACGGCTCCCAGGTATATGGTGCTAGCTCTATATTTTTAGACATGATTGGCACATGATGGCTGAAGTGTTTCGGCATCACATCGGCCATTTTTACTTCCTATGAAATTTTCTGCTACCCTTATTACACTAACCGGCTCCGTGGAGAAGGGGTTACGTATGTAGTTTGTGGTCCCGTGTACCACTTTCAAAACACAGATGACTGCCTTGCGTTGGTTTTTTTAATGAAACTGGTATGGGTGCCAGTCAGCAGTGGCAAACTACTGAACGCTGGGCTTGCCAGGAGATCACTAACAGCCATAGAATGCTGGAGTTGACTGTTACGTCCTGGAAAGAATATGCAGCTAACTTTAACTTAACTTATTTCGCTGGGTCGACCTGGAAACAAAGGGCAGTGAAAAAACAATTCTTGCCTTGACGCAGATTCAAACACATGAGCACCAGGCCAGCATGCTATCCTCTGAACTACCATGACTCCCGAAGAACAGAGACTCATTGAAATTAAAAGTGTCATTCTTTTCAGATTTAAGACAGTGTAAAGTCATAACAGTCGGCCTGCTAAAGTAGAGACAGCGGACACCAAACAGCACCGACAATGCTGGTCGTGCGACTCACCCAGCTGTTTGATTCCATCAAGCAGACATTGTTCATTATCGGCACAGGTCTGGTCATATTTCTGTGCCTCAGGAATTCTTTGATATGGTAAGTAATTATATGTGGTCATTTTTGTTTGTTAGCGATCAAATAGTGGCTAGCAGAGTGGCTGAGAACGCCATTTTCTCCTTCGGGAGACCCGGGTTAGAATCATTGGAATGCTGTGGATTTTTTAAATGTCGGGGGCAAAAGGAAAACCTAACCTATACAGTTCGTGGTGAGTACACTAGCTAGGCGGCCTTAATTCCTCAGGCTCAAGTCCTCCTCTGTCCTACACCGCAAGGTTCTATAGGCAGTAGATGACAGTTGTTGTTGTTGACAGTGTTGACAGTGATCACTTTTATTATCTACATATACCTCCATAAATGCTCCAGTCTTCTCGTATAGTGCCATCAGTATTGTTGTTAAGGGTGTTAAGAGTGTTAAGCACATGACATCACGGTGGAGACAAACACTGTGACATCATAAGGACAGTATAAAGATGGCCACCCCATTTTTGACATGCCCCAAAGAGGAGCAGCGTTCTGTTATCTGTATTTTGATCAGTGGAGGGGTGAAACCTATAGAGATTAATTGGCGAATGAAGGTCCAGTATGGTGATGCGTGCCTGACAGTCCAACAAGTGTATGAGTGGAGTAGGAAGTTTCAAAACGGCGTGACTTCTGTGATGATATACAACAGGTGTTGCATGAGTGATTACATATGCGATCAGGAGCATTTTGTTTCTACAGGAATCCAAGCACTTTATCGGTGCTGGAGGACTTGCATTGAATGCATTGGTGACTACATCATGATACATTTGTTCTTTATTTTTTCAGAATATATTCACCAAAAAAAAAAAATTTAAGGTTTTCATTTGAAGACCCCTCATATTTTTCTTCTCCACCTGTCTTTAGATACTAACAGAGATAAATTGGGTGGTGCAGACTCCTTGCAGCTTTCTCCACATCATGCCATGCCCCCTTTCATCTTGGTTGGCTGAATCATTCTAGTTTCTTTAGCCTTAGACTTGTTCATGGTTGGTTGGGTATTTCAGTTTAAGTTTTCTGTGGATGGGGAAGCCAGTCCCACTCCAAACCTCCTTGATTGCTTCTTACAACATGCATGGTCGATTCTGGGATTCTGAGATAAATAGCACCTTTTGTTAATTTTCTTTTAATTGTTCTCATGTTTGTTTGATCTTTACATTCTTCTGATTCGGTTATTGTGTCTTAATGTAGTCACTATGGTTCCGTCACCCTGCTACTGAGTTTAGTTCTTGGAGCGACACCATAAGCTGTGATTTCATGTGGAGTCTTTTTACATCTGCCCATGGTTGTTTGTGTCGTGAACTGCATGTTCGGAAAAATGGCGGCCGCCGGTTGCTGAACTAACTAGGTTTGCCGTATGCAGAAATGTGTGGCTGCTGGTTTTCTAGTGACTGCCACTTACATCGATGATAAACTGTATTTTTTGTGGCGGGCTTTTGTGTTGGCATTCTGGCAGTGGCATTACATATAGTATACCTGTGTGAGCTGTTGGTTTGTCGAGACTCCTGTCTGTTCCACATGGTGGGGCAGTAAGGAGCATTTGTGATATTCACTGGTACAAGAATGGAGCGTTATGGGGCAACCCTCTGCCGTGAAGTTGGAACCGTGACTAACGCGACTAATGTAGTCACTGTAATTTCTTCCCTGACTGATTCGGTTATTATGCCTTATTGTAGTCACTATGTCACGCCAAGAGAAACGTTTAAACAGCTTTCATATGCGGTGTCTGCGAAGAATACTTGGTATTAAGTGGCAAGACAAAATCACAAATACTGAAGTATTGGAAAGATCAGGTTGTGTGACGGTGTATTCCATGCTCAGTCTTCGTAGACTTAGATGGATAGGACGCGTTAGGAGGATGGATGATGGTAGAATACCAAAGGACATCTTTTTTGGTGAATTACAGACGGATAGGAGATCTCAGGGTCGGCCTCTACTACGATACAAAGATGTGTGTAAGCGGGACATGATTGATACAGGCATTGATAATGCACATTGGGAGCACGTCGCCGCTGAACGTGATACATGGAGGGCAACTATCAGAAATGGAATAAAGACAAAGGAGAAAATGATTGCAGATAAAGCACACACAGAGCGTGAGAGACGTAAGATGGTGCAAAATGGTGGAAGTGACCATGTTTTCACATGCACCTACTGTGGGCAAACATTTGCAGCAAGAATTGGCCTTACCAGCCACACTCGCTACTGCCATGGATCGTAGTTATTAAACCTTTTTGAAGCACAATGTACCAAACTATCGTCTGTCAAGACGGAAAGGTGCCAATGAATAGTCACTATGTGTTTAATCATTATTCTGCAACTCAGAACAAGACACAATAATTAAAAAATTCAAGATTGGTAAATCAGCCATGTGCACATGTAGATTGGCGCCACAAACAGCAGATCACATACCCCAAGACTGTCCAAAATACAACATATCTAGGCAAACCTTCTGGCCTAGAGAAACGACCGTGGAAGATAAACTCTATGGGTAAACTAAAACGACAGTTAAATTCATACAAAAGACAATATTGCAGTTATAGACACATTTCAAGCGAATGAAAAAAGAAGATGAACTGTAGTGTCTTCCCCGACTGATTCAGTTATTATACCTTAATTTAGTCACTGTAGTGTCTTCACGACTGATTCGGTTATTATGCCTTAATGTAGTCACTGTAGTGTCTTCCCTGACTGATTCGGTTATTATGCCTTAATGTAGTCACTGTAGTGTCTTCCCTGACTGATTCGGTTATTATGTCTTAATGTAGTCACTGTAGTGTCTTCCCTGACTGATTCGGTTATTATGCCTTAATGTAGTCACTGTAGTGTCTTCCCCGACTGATTCGGTTATTATGTCTTAATGTAGTCACTGTAGTGTCTTCCCCGACTGATTCGGTTATTATGCCTTAATGTAGTCACTGTAGTGTCTTCCCCGACTGATTCGGTTATTATGCCTTAATGTAGTCACTGTAGTGTCTGCCCCGACTGATTCGGTTATTATGCCTTAATGTAGTCACTGTAGTGTCTGCCCCGACTGATTCGGTTATTGTGCCTTAATGTAGTCACTGTAGTGTCTTCCCCGACTGATTCGGTTATTGTGCCTTTATGTAGTCACTGTAGTGTCTTCCCTGACTGATTCGGTTATTGTGCCTTAATGTAGTCACTGTAGTGTCTTCCCCGACTGATTCGGTTATTATGTCTTAATGTAGTCACTGTAGTGTCTTCCCTGGCTGATTTGGTTATTATGTCTTAATGTAGTCACTGTAGTGTCTTCCCTGGCTGATTCGGTTATTATGCCTTAATGTAGTCACTGTAGTGTCTTCCCCGACTGATTCGGTTATTATGCCTTAATGTAGTCACTGTAGTGTCTTCCCCGACTGATTCGGTTATTATGCCTTAATGTAGTCACTGTAGTGTCTTCCCTGACTGATTCGGCTATTATGCCTTAATGTAGTCACTGTAGTGTCTTCCCCGACTGATTCGGTTATTATGCCTTAATGTAGTCACTGTAGTGTCTTCCCCGACTGATTCGGTTATTATGCCTTAATGTAGTCACTGTAGTGTCTTCCCTGACTGATTCAGCTATTGTGCCTTATTGTAGTTGCTGTAGTGTCTTCCCCATGTTATATGTTGTTTTGTGTATTTGTTTGCTTATGAAGGCTAGTCGCCACAACGTCTTATGTTTTCTGTAATTATGTTCAGTACAGCTGCATTACTTCATGTTATTTTATATTAAATACATTTCCAAAGCTTTACTGCAGTTCCACGTATTTTATTCATACTTTAAGTATGGTAGATTGAAGTGTTACTGTAATTTGCTTCCCTTAAATAACAGACGTTACATATGCCAATAATAATTGGGACAGATTGAATTGATTTTAGCTGTTAAAGAAATAATCAACATTCAGACATACATTGAATTGATTTCAACTGTTAAGTAAATAATCAACATTCTGACACACATTGAAGTGATTTCAACTGTTAAAGAAATAATCAACATTCTGACACACATTGAATTGATTTCAACTGTTAAAGAAATAATCAACATTCTGACACCCATTTATCTTACAGGCACATGCAGCAGTTCTGGGGAGCGTCGGGGGATTTCTGGCAGCGTCAGTGGGAAAATATGTACACGTTCTTTGGACACAGTGAAATACTTCTGTTTATTGCTGGTGCGTATTGTGAGTTGCTAGGAAGAAGGAAATACCTCAATGTAATATACAAGTAAATGGGAATAGTCTTAAACAAGTGAATCAGTACAGTTGTCTCGGAACAGTTATAACATCTGATGGAAGATGCCTTGAAGAGATTAGAATAAGAATTGCCATGGCGAAGATAGCCTTTTGCAAGATGGAAAACAGACTGACCAATAAAAAGATGTCATTTGCAGTGAGAAAAAGAGTTGAGGTGATACATAAAACCTGTGCTTTTGTATCGACGTGAAGCATGGACAATGAGCAGAAAAGCTGAAAAACATCTGATGGCTGTGGAAATGTGGTTTCTGAGGAGAATGCAAAGAATACCCTGGTCAGATAGAAAAAACAAAACAATAACCAAGTCCTACAAGAAACAAATGAAAATAGTAAACTGATTAGAGAAATTCGACATAGACAGTCACAATTGTTTGGTCACATTATGAGAAGAAATAAATTGGATAACTTGGTGATAACTGGCAAGATTGAGGTGAAGAGAACAAGGGGAAGGCAGAAGTAAATACCTGGATAGCTTGGCCACGTGGCATAGTTTTTAATTGATCCTCGACTCTGGTGATCGAGTGAGATGGCGAAACATGACAGCCCATGCTTATCGGCACATGATGATGATGATGATTGTGAGTTGTGTGCTCACTTGCCGGGCCCAGTGGTTATGGGTTTGAGTCTGCACTGGGGTGGATGTATAACATTGACCTAGGCTCTTAGGTTAATTAAATCATACACTATCTTTCTCTGCTATGATGTCACCCTTTTTCCATTAATGTCTTCCTGTTTCTTACACTGTATGTACGAGGGGGCTTCAAATGAAAATCTTAAAAGTGTTATAGAAATTACAATAACCATGCCAATGTCTTGTAACCTGTCAATGTCTCGTAACCTGTCAATATTGTTGTTAAGGATGTAAAGAGGTAAAGAGTGCTAAGCATGTGACATCATGGCGCATATGAACACAGTGACGTCATAAGGACAGTTTAAAGATGGCCGCCCCACTTTTGACACGCACCAAAGAAGAGCAGCTTTCTGTTATCCGTTTTTTGATCAGTGAAGGGATGAAACCTGTCAGTCCAGCAAGTGTATGAGTGGTGTAGGAAGTTTCAAAATGGCGTGACTTCTGTGACAGTGAAGAGGTACAGCACATGCGAACAAGAACATTTTTTTCTACAGGTATCCAAGCACTTTATCTGTGCTGGAGGACCTGCATTGAACAAAGTGGTGACTACATTGAGAAATGATAAGATTTGTTCTTTACTTTTTCAGAATATATTCACCCAAAAACCAACAACCCATTTAAGGTTTTCATTTGAAGACCTTTCGTATGACTCACTTATAAACCAAAAAGAGCTGTACAGGATATTGTTGAAGTAAACACAGTACAGTATACTGTGTTCTCCTTGCTCGTTATCATCATGGTAATCAATCAAGTGCCATCTTCATGTTTAAAGTCGACTATAATGTCCTTAGCACCCTCCACAAAAAAGTCAAAGATGGAGATCTGACAGTATACATTTAACTACAGCCAAATTAATTCAGTTTCTGAGATATAATTCTGTTTATAAGCAATATTTGTTAGGTCTTCAGATACTTTAGAATGTCAATATTTTTCTTCTCTTTGATTGGGAAGTGTCTATGGTGAAGTGGTTATGCCATCTATCTTGCATTCTAAAGGTTGTGGGTTTGATTCCAGGCTACGTTGTTTGTGTCACAAGTGTAGTTTTCTCAGAGACTCCTGGGGTCATTGCTGAAGCTGGGGAGTTTTTGCTTTGTCTGGCGCTTTCAGCAGGCTTTTCTTCTGAAAGAGACCAAGCCATATAGGATAAACCCAGTGTAATGAAGTCAGTCTCCTTGCCTTTTCAACCCTTTGTTTGCATTCATCTCGATTCAAAATACTGTAAGAAATTTTATGTGCATTTCAGTTCAAAAGACTAATAATAATTCTTTATTGATTGCAAAATGACTCATAGTTTACGTCTGTAAATTATTATTATTTAAACAGGTAATTAATTTATTTCAACTTTCAGGATCATTCATCTACACAACAGTAATCTTTTGGTCAGCAAATATCTTCTTCATAGTACTGGATGTGACAGGGTGGCCATCCTTTTTGGTCAAGTATAAAATTCAGACGGATAAAAACAGCCCAGTAAGTTCTGAACTGTATATATTTTCTATGTAAAAGTTTGTAACTGTGATTGTTAGGTTTCTTGGCAAGGTTGCAGGAGGTAGTTTGCCATTGATTTCCTTCTGGGCAGTGACTTTACTAGCCGGTGGCCATAGCCATTGTCATCTGCCTATCACCGTAGAGTGCAGACCATAACCAACAACAATCTGTCGGCTGGATGGAGTGTCAGAGCAGCCGACCTGGACACTTACTAAACAAGCTGAACAGCACATAAATATGCCTTTGAATATAAATGTTATAGACTGGTTCTAAGAATATCTTGGATACAGAAAAGAACAAATGCATCCATATGACAAGATCTGAATACTGAAGAAGGTTGGCTACTAAACACGATAAAACAAAGAAATTTGAAATATTTTGGTCACTCAAAACGTCATGAAAGTTTGGAGAGAACAATAATGGAGGGTTATATGCCTGGGAAGAGAGGTAGAGGAAGGCCAAAGGGAAGATGGGTGCAGGATGTGGCGGATGATCTCCAGATGGGTGTATTGGACGAGGGACATCTTGCTTATGTCTGATGGAAGTTTTCTGGACGGTTGTTATGAGAGCAAGGTTCTGCAAGGGACATGCTATTGAATGAATGAACTACTAACCATAAGTAAAAAGTAAAAGAAAGTACCAGTTTACATGTCTTGAGGCGTTTTTGGTATATGGTGTTAGCTCCATAGAGAAACGTTTAAACAGCTTTCATATGCGGTGTCTGCGAAGAATACTTGGTTTTAAGTGGCAAGACAAAATCACAAATACTGAAGTATTGGAAAGATCAGGTTGTGTGATGGTATATTCTATGCTCAGTCTTCGTAGACTTAGATGGATAGGACATGTTAGGAGGATGGATGATGGTAGAATACCAATGGACATCTTTTTTGGTGAAGTACAGATGGGTAGGAGATCTCAGGGTCGGCCTCTACTACGATACACAGATGTGTGTATGTGGGACATGATTGATACAGGCATTGATAATGCACATTGGGAGCAAGTTGCCGCTGAACGTGTTGCATGGAGGGCAATCATCAGAAATGGAATAAAGACAAAGGAGAAAATGATTGCAGATAAAGCACACACAGAGCGTGAGAGACGTAAGATGGTGCATGAAGGTGGAAATGACCATGTTTTCACATGCATCCACTGTGGACAAAATTTGCAGCATGAATTGGCCTTATCAGCCACATTCGCCACCGCCATGGGTTCGTAGTTATTAAACCTTTTTGAAGCACAATGTACCAAACTGTTGTCTGTCAAGACGGGAAGGTGCCAATGTTAGCTCCATATTTATATAGATCAATTGGCACTCGATAGTTGATGTGGTCAGTATCACCGTGGTGGCCTTTTACTGTATTTACTGTGGGTGTACTATCTGTAGATTCTACGAGGGGGCTTCAAATTAAAACCTTAAAAGTGTGATAGAAATTACAACAACCATGCCATTGTCTTGTAACATGTCGATATTGTTGTTAATGGCGTCAAGAGTGGTAAGCACGTGACATCACAGTGCATATGAAAACGGTGATGTTATAAGGACAGTTTAAAGATGGCCGCCCCACTTTTAACATGGACCAAAGATGAGCAGCGTTCTGTTATCCGATTTTTGATCAGTGAAGGTGTGAAACCTAGAGAAATTCATCAGCGAATGAAGGTCTAGTATGGCGATGCATGCCTGTCAGTCCAGCAAGTGTATGAGTGGAGTAGGAAGTTTCAAAACCTTTCGGTCTGATGAAGAGGTACAGCAGATGGTGGTTGTGTAGTTACACACGTGACCAAGAGAATTGTTTTCTACAGGAATCCAAGCACTTTATCGGTGCTGGAGGACTTGCATTTAACGCAGTGGTAATTACATCGAAAAATAATACATTTGTTCTGTACTTTTTCATAATATATTTACAGAAAGAAAAAAAAAATGTAAAGTTTACATTTGAAGCTTCCTGGTATCACACATTGGACGGTAAAGGGCAGAAGATGAAGAAATAAGGCTTTTGATGATGAGGATGGTGGTGATGATGATGATTATGAGGATGATGATGACGATGATAAGGGGGATGATGATGATGATGGTGAAGATGATGATGATGGTGATGAGGAGGATGATGATGAAGATGAGAATGATGATGATGAGAATGATGATGATTATTTAACCATTATAAATTTTCTTACAGCTGAAGATGTCTGACCTCAAGCGGGCGATCAGGACCGCATTGTTTAACCAAACTGTTGTAGGGCTGCCTTTCACCTTGCTTCTGTACCTACTGATGCGATGGAGAGGCTGCTCTGGATCACCCAAAGACCTTCCAACCTTCCACTGGGCAGTGGCTGAGATGATTGTCTTCACTCTAATAGAAGAGCTCTGCTTCTATTATTCTCATAGGTAGGATTGTGGGCAATCCTTCTATAGCAATGGATTCAATATACTGGTTGTTTGTAAAGTCTCACAACACTTTGTATGTAGAAAAAAAATGAAGTACATGATGTCATAAAAAATGTACTAAAAAATTAATTAAATTAGTTACAATAATCACTGCTGTGGTCTAACACTGTTTTGGCAATGCTTGAAAGTATCAATAAAGTGTTCATTATAACTGGCGTTGGAAATGTCCACCACTGGCACCAAGACATGACTGTACACGTCTCTTCATATTGTCAAATACCTTCTGCAACGTGTCTGTTGTTATTTCTTCCGGTGATAACACCATTCTGTTTGGAGTGCAAAAAATTGCTCCAGCAGATAACTATTTGCTGCATATTGTTTCACAATGGACTTTGGAGCACATTTTTTGATGACGCCATGTTCTTCATTTTTCAAATACAAGTGTAGTGAGACTTTTCAAACACTCTGTAGTTATGCATGATAGCTTTAGGTGAGGGCTCCATTTCTTTTACTGTCACAGGTAGAATTGTGGGCAATTTTTCTATAGCAATGGGTACAATATTCAAATGCTGTTCTTCTTACAAGTGTGATTATGGGTAACTTTTAGTAGTAGGAATCAGAAAATTGTTGTCTTGATGTTAGTTGAGGACTCTACTTCCAATACTCTCAGAGGAAGGATTATTCCACTTCTATCACTCTCGCAAGTAGGATTGTGGGCAATTCTTCTGTAGTAACAGATTCAATATAGTTATGCATCATGTCTTTAATTGAGGGATCAAATATTGTTACTCTTACGAGTGTAATTAAGGGTAACCTTTAGTAGCAAGAATCTGAAGATAGTTATATGAGGGCTCTGCTTTAATTAATCTCACAAGGAGGTCAGCATGGCCGATTGCATAAAAACACATGATCTTAAATATCCGATGTGTTGATGCTGAGGTAAGGGGTTCAACCCCTACATCAGACAGTTAGACTAAAATGTTGACTTATCATCCTTGATTTGGCGACGCAAATTACAAGTACCTTTGAAGTTGGGGTGGGTTCACCTGATAACGAGGGACACTGTTAATAGGGAAAACTAATCCACATGCAAAATTCAGTCCAGCACTGCTACTTTTTTTCTATAGCAATGGGTTAAATATACTTATGCATCTTAGCTTTAAATGTGGGCACCATTTTCTTTTACTCTCTTCTAAATGTTTTTCTTTGTCCCTCATTTGAGGGGATTGCATCACACATAGTCATGCACCATATAAGTTAGCATTTCTGTATTGGGCATGTGGTGCTAGACTTGTATTTGTATAGACCAACTGACACTCCAGGGGTCAGGTGTACAATATCACGCCAGCCGCCTTCATTTCCCCAAACACTGGTCTTATGGCCCAGACTGCACTGTGGTTTTTAAACTTCTTCAGCTTTCACGCTGGACCTTCTGGTTTTTTGCCCTTATTTGAGAAAGCTAGATATCCGGTCTGACTCCCGAAGGGACCGGGGGATTTGTGATATCATTAGACACCAATGGTTCATGTAAAAATTCCCTTCCTTATTCTGCGTTTCGAACTCGGCACCTTTTGGGCTTGAGGGGGACATGACCTCTCAGCCATGCTTCCTCTAATATATATTCTAAATATATTATAATGTTTGGTAATTTTTGTAATTATGGTAGACCAGTGGTCAATTGTAGCCTATTCTATAGGATTTCCAAGTAGAAGGGATCTGTAACACGTGCAGCATTTATATGGAGAGGGGAGAGGTGTTGTTGCTTGAGTATTTTAGTTCTTATCTGAGAAGGGTAGCAGCAGATTAGCCATCATGGGATCAGTGGGGTTGAGTATATAATGTGCTTGAGTTCCATATTAGTGAAAAAATCATCTCGCAAATGTGTCTGAGCCAGATTTGTTTCAAGTTAGAGGCAGAGGTCTCTCAACCATTGCACCTTTACACCAATGGTCTTTCTTAGCTGTGAAAATATCTCTCTCAACCATTGCACCTTTAACTCTCTCTCTCTCTCTCTCTCTCTCTCTCTCTCTCTCTCTCTCTCTCTCTCTCTCTCTCTCTCTCTCTCTCTCTCTCTCTCTCTCTCACTCTCTCTCCCTCTCTCTCCCTCTCCCTCTCCCTCCCTCCCTCCCTCCCTCCCTCCCTCCCTAACTGTATGTGTGTGTATGTGTTGCATTCATAAACCAATGCTGCCTCTTAGCTGTGGAGTGTTGTGAGCAACAGTTCTGTTGTGTGAGCTACCAACATTAAAGATTTGGCTGAGATTATTTTAGATTATGATGTAAATTTCATCAACACACCAAAGACAAAAGTGTGTTCTCTAGGAGCTAAAAATGTGTGTGTCAGTGCACCTTAGAGGGGACATTGCTGTAAATAATCATTTTTCCATTCCTCTTCTGGTTAATCTTGAATGTTGTTGTTGTTCAGACTCTTCCATTACACAAATATATACAAATAATCATATTTTCATTCCTTTCCTGGGTTAATCTTTAGTGTTGTTGTTGTTCAGACTCTTCCACAACCCAAAGATCTACAAATAATCATATTTTCACTCCTCTCCTGGGTTAATCTTTAATGTTGTTGTTCAGACTCTTCTACTGCCCAAAGATCTACAGATAATCATATGTTCACTTCTCTCCTGGGTTAATCTTTAATGTTGTTCAGACTATTCCACCACCCAAAGATCTTCAAATAATCATATTTCCATGCCTTTCCTAGGTTAATCTTTAATGTTGATGTTATTATTCAGACTCTTTCACTACCCAAAGATCTTCAAATAATCATATTTTCATTCTTCTCCTGGGTTAATCTTTAATGTTGTTCAGACTTTTCCACCACCCAAAGATCTTCAAATAATCATGTTTTCATGCCTCTCCTGGGTTAATCTTTAATGTTGTTGTTGTTTAGACTCTTCCACCACCCAAAGATCTACAAATATGTTCACAAGATGCACCACGAGTGGACCGCACCCATCGGGATTGTTTCCATCTATGCACACCCGATCGAACATATGATCAGCAACATGCTACCCCCAGCCCTGGGACCTTTGCTGTTAGGATCTCACCTGGCCACCGCCTGGATGTTCTGGGCCTTGGCTCTCTTGTCCACAACAATAGCCCATTGTGGGTACCACTTGCCACTGCTGCCCTCACCAGAGGCACATGACTACCACCATCTCAAGTAAGTGTCTTTTTAAAGATGTGCAGCCAATATTGTTTGTGGTCGTAGTCTTTTAAACTGGTATCATTAATATAGGACCTTTGCTGGTTGTTGAAAATGGGATGGAACGCGTATGGGAATGTCCTGAGTGATGTATTGTTGAGTCTTGACTTATCTCAACTTGTTCACTATTTTAAACTGGTACCATTAGTATAAGAACTTTGCTGGTTGTTGGAGATGGGAACCAAGCACTCATAGAAAGGTCCTGAGTGCTGTATTGTCTATTCTTGACTCAACTTGTTCACTCATTCAGAACCAAACAACTTGACCCTTCACAATGAATCCCAAACATTACATAATGAGTTATCTCACTTTATATTTGGTCAAAGCAGATGACCGATTTACCCGTGTGTTACCGAGGTCCATAAGGAAAGCAAAGAGTAGCAACACTGTAACCACCAAGCATGCCATAAGAGGCAACTAATGAGAGTTGGTGTGAGATTGGCTACCTCATCCCTTAGAAAACTTTAGCTACAAAATGCATCTAATTATGAACAAGTACTGAAAAGGTTTGGCATGAACTGGCTGAGGGCCTCTGTTCCACAGGGAGATGAAAGGCAGAAACAAGAAGAAGATATGAAAGATTACAAGGAAAATATACCAAACAGAAGGTGCATTTCAGAGGATGCTGTAATCATTTACTCTATAAGAAAGTCAGCATGGGGTTCTTAAACATCCTGTGTGCTGATGTTGACCCCTACACCGGACAATTGGACTAAAATGTTGACTTCTCATCCTTGACGTGGGGACATAAATTACAAGTACCTCAGAAGTCGTAGTGGATTTGGCTGATGGCGAGGGACACTGGTAATATGGAAAGCTAATCCACACGCAAAATTCAATCCACTGCTACTAGAAGTAGTGTGTCTGGACTACTATTAAGTTCATAATGAGTGAGTGCAAAAAAAAAATTAAAAATGTTTACTTTATGAAATAGCAGAAAGAGAATGCTGAAATATTATATGGAACTTTTTATGCTGTGTGGCAGTGAGTGTTGGAATGTGAGCAAATACACAAAGGAGAGACATGTTTTCTGTCAGGTTATTAATTCTGAACACAGGTATGAAATCTGGTTTTAAATATGTCTATTATAAATCTTGAATAGATACAGCTACCTTAAAATTGGCAAAACAGCTGATGGAAGATGTCTTGTAGAGATTAGAACAGTCATAACAGCTGACGGAAGATGTCGTGTAGAGATTAGAACAGTCATAACAGCTGACGGAAAATGTCTTGTAGAGATTAGAACAGTCATAACAGCTGATGGAAGATGTCCTGTAAAGATTAGAACAGTCATAACAGCCAACGGAAGATGTCCTGTAAAGATTAGAACAGTCATAACAGCTGACGGAAGATGTCCTGTAAAGATTAGAACAGTCATAACAGCTGACGGAAGATGTCCTGTAAAGATTAGAACAGTCATAACAGCTGACGGAAAATGTCGTGTAGAGATTAGAACAGTCATAACAGCTGACGGAAGATGTCCTGTAAAGATTAGAACAGTCATAACAGCTGACGGAAGATGTCCTGTAAAGATTAGAACAGTCATAACAGCTCATGGAAGATGTCTTGTAGAGATTAGAACAGTCATAACAGCTGACGGAAGATCTCGTGTAGAGATTAGGACAGTCATAACAGTTGATGGAAGATGTCTTCTAGAGAGTAGAACTGTCATAATAGTGACGGAAGATGTCGTGTAGAGATTAGAACAGTCATAACAGCTGACGGAAAATGTCTTGTAGAGATTAGAACAGTCATAACAGCTGACGGAAGATGTCGTGTAGAGATTAGAACAGTCGTAACAGCTAATGGAAGATGTCTTGTAGAGATTAGAACAGTCATAACAGCTGACGGAAGATCTCGTGTAGAGATTAGGACAGTCATAACAGTTGATGGAAGATGTCTTCTAGAGAGTAGAACTGTCATAACAGTGACGGAAGATGTCGTGTAGAGATTAGAACAGTCATTACAGCTGACGGAAGATGTCTTGTAGAGATTAGAACAGTCATAACAGCTGACAGAAGATGTCCTGTAAAGATTAGAACAGTCATAACAGCTGACGGAAGATGTCCTGTAAAGATTAGAACAGCCATAACAGCTCATGGAAGATGTCTTGTAGAGATTAGGACTGTCATAACAGCTGACGGAAGATCTCGTGTAGAGATTAGGACAGTCATAACAGTTGATGGAAGATGTCTTCTAGAGAGTAGAACTGTCATAACAGTGACGGAAGATGTCGTGTAGAGATTAGAACAGTCATAACAGCTGACGGAAAATGTCTTGTAGAGATTAGAACAGTCATAACAGCTGACGGAAAATGTCTTGTAGAGATTAGAACAGTCATAACAGCTGACGAAAGATGTCTTGTAGAGATTAGAACAGTTATAACAGCTGATGGAAGATGTCGTGTAGAGATTAGAACAGTCATAATAGCTGACTGAAAATGTCATGTAAAGATTAGAACAGTTATAACAGCTGACGGAAAATGTCTTGTAGAGATTAAACAGTCATAACGGCTGATGGAAGATGCCCTGTAAAGATTAGAACAGTCATAACAGCTGACGGAAGATGTCCTGTAAAGATTAGAACAGTCATAACAGCTCATGGAAGATGTCTTGTAGAGATTAGAACAGTCATAACAGCTGACGGAAGATCTCGTGTAGAGATTAGGACAGTCATAACAGTTGATGGAAGATGTCTTCTAGAGAGTAGAACTGTCATAACAGTGACGGAAGATGTTGTGTAGAGATTAGAACAGTCATAACAGCTGACGGAAAATGTCTTGTAGAGATTAGAACAGTTATAACAGCTGACGGAAAATGTCTTGTAGAGATTAAACAGTCATAACGGCTGATGGAAGATGCCCTGTAAAGATTAGAACAGTCATAACAGCTGATGGAAAATGTCCTGTAAAGATTAGAACAGTCATAACAGCTGACGGCAGATTTGTAGAGATTCATCATCACCATTAAGTGCCATGTCAGCTGGCATAGGTGTTTCTCCTCACATATTTCGGTCCTTGGTGTTCTGGATCAACTCTACCGCTGATACTCCTCCATGCCACCATCTCAATCCATCCAGCATCATTTCTCTTGGTCTACCTCTCTTCCCCTCGATCTCTCCAATCATCACGGTGTTCTCCATTGCTTCTCTTCTCATCACATGACAAAAGAAAGCTGTTAATCTCTTTCTTATTGTTATATATAATGTTTTTGTTTCATTAGCCTCTTTCAGGCAATCGTCGTTAGTTACTCTGGCAGTCCAAGGAATTCGCACCAATCATCTCAGGAACCACATTTTTGTTTCTTCCAAATTCTTCCTAATTTGTTCATTTACATTTCAAGATTCACTGCCATACAGCAAAACAGGTTCTATTTAGCACTTCAGCACTCTCTTTCTTACATTCAGTGATAGTGACTTATTGCGTAAGATATTCTTCATTTTCTTAAATGCAGCTTTTGTTTGCCCTATTCTGCTCTTAATCTCTGTTATGCACCTTCAGTCTAATGTGTTATAAATGCCCCAGATATTAGAACCATCAAAACAGCTGACGGAAGATGTCTTGTAGATATTAGAACCAGAATTGCCATAGTTAAAGTGGCCTTTTTTAGGGTGGAAAATATACTCAGCAACATAAAGCTGACAATTGCCGTGAGAAAAGGTGTTACAGTCCTGTATAGAAGATGCATTATTGTATGCAAGTGAAACATGGACATTATGCAGATAAGCCGAGAAGCATCTAATGGCAGTGGAAATAGTGTTCTTGAGGAAAATGTGTTGAATACCATGGACAAGCAGAGAAATAAATGAAACAGAGCATGGTGAGAAGGGATGTATGAATGGAACTGCAACATGTTGACAACCAGCATGCCACTGGAACAACCAGCATGCCACTGGAACAATCAGCATCTACACCTTACATGAGATGGGGCATCTGAGGGTTTGCCCTGTGTGCTATGATGTCGATTCTTCAATCAGTCAGTCAGACAATCCAATAAATCACTCCAATCAGTCAATCTAGCAGTTGATCAAACCTTAAGACAACAACCCATGGTGCATAAAGCATCGTGACAGGTGTACTGACAATTCTTTCATCAATAACATTTTCATCTCTCTACAGGTTTAATCAGAACTACGGCGTTCTTGGAGTCCTTGATCGACTTCACGGCACAGATTCACAGTTCCGTCAGTCTTTGAGTTTTCAGCGGCATTTCTTACTGCTGTCAACTATTCCCGTATCGCAGCAAGTGCCGGAGGTGGCAAAGAAGAAGCCATAGGAAATCTATCTATCTTGCAGTGAGGAGCTTGTCTGTGGGAAGGCCGTTTGTGGATTTTTTGCAAAAGTTCAACCCTACAGTAGCCGGATACATTGGCATTTTTACATGCAACATTTGCTTTCAATATTGTATTGTCATATTTTTGGAGAGACTTTCACAAAATTACTAATATTTTTATTGTAATATTGACTTGCCAACAGTCTCATCATCTTGCTGTCATTCATACGGTCATTCGTCGTTACTCACTCATTCCTTACTTAATTGCTCATGCTACCATTTTTTCCTGAAATAACTTGCTTACTTTTTTGATTCCCGTAGTCTCCTTCTTACTGTCACAATTATTTGCTTTTCAGTTTCTACCTGTTTACTTGCTCAATCAAATTTTACCTACTTAAATAAACACACATATATTGTTTGGCATTCATAGAAGGAAGTAGAGACTAGAGGACACATTAGAAAACATACAAATTGAAAGCTATAGTTACCAACTGGGATTCGAACCTGTCGATAACTATAGCTTTAAATTTTTATGTTGTCTAGTGCATTCTCTAGTCTATACTTCTTTCTTCTACATCTATAAGCACCAAACAATACATGTATGTTTATTTATGAACTGTCCTAGTGACCTCAAAGGGTTCCCCAATTGATATTTCTACCCACTTACATCTCCCCTACTATCATTTCTACTAACAATATAACGTAGCCTTTGTAACTTGTTACTTCAAGATTCCCTCTATCGAAGGATCCATTAGGAACAACCGAAATATCACATCATCTTTTCACCTCTATACCAGTCATATCATCAGCATGCAGCTGGTCCTTAGCAAAAGATCATCCTCATTGCGGTTCGTCAAAAAGATTCTCAACTCTTTGCCAGTTGTGTTGCCTCATCGACTTTCATGTCCACAGTGTCTGCAATATCCTGTGTCCATCTTCATGCTGGTGACTCCTGCCTCATCTTCCAGGGAGCCCAGCTTCCACCACTGTTCTTCCCAAACCACTGTGACATCTAATATAACCAAAGTATTTCAGTTTTCCAGACATGAAGCTGTTTCTCAGCCAGTTTTCTTCAATATTCAGATCTGGTAGAATCTCAGTATGTTTATTCTTATCCACGATATTCTAAGAACTTTTCAGTATCATGTAAGTTCAAAAGCCCCGATTTGTCATATCAGGTCACAATGTTCATTACCAATACAAGTATGACACATATGAACAGTGAGGAGCATTTTGTGTGATATTCACCGTCACAGGAACAGTGCAGTATGGGGTGACCCTTTGCTGCAAAGTTGGAACCGTGACTAATGACTAACTAACATCTGAACTCATTACTCCTCCATTCTGAATTTGTGACATGCTCATAAACTTTTCCTTGAGAAAATAATATGGTGTTTTCCAATTGCCTTCAAAATCCACTTGAGTGGGTTGTGATCTGTGCCTTTGTTAGCAGTTTCCAGCTGTTAGAACTAGTGAGTGTCCTTCTGTGCCGAGGTGTAGAGTTGACCGGCTCTGTGGCGAAGGGGTGACGAATGCAATTTGAAACACAGCTGTGGGCAATTTGGAAGCAGGCCGCTTTGCGTTGGTTCCCATTATAAAAGTATGAGTAAAAGAGGTTGAAAAAACCTCTGGCAAACTACTGAACATAAACTTGCTAAGAAATCACAAACAGCCAGATATTGCCGGGGTTGTCTGCCACGTCCTGTAAAGGATGTGCAACAAACTTTTAGAGTTGTTCACTTACTCTGGTGGATAAATCGAGTCATAACCTCCCCTCCCCCTTCCCCTGTAATTTAATTTTGCTTGCATCTTGTATGTTGCCTGTCTTCTTCTGCTTGGAGGGATATTTGGAGGTTTTTTCTTCTTTGATCTGAGACTATGATAGCATTTCTCATACTCCAGTATTCTTGAGCGCCTCAGTACCAAAATATATAAAAAATAGATGAAAAAATGAGACGTATAATATATTAAAAATATATTAAAAATGACACTATGATATATAAACCATATATTGAAAAATGATGTATAATATATACAAAATGACATAAAAATGATACTTATGATGTATACAAAATATATATAAAATGATCTATAAAAATAGCATGTATTATATGTTAAAAATATATGAAAAATGATACGTATAATATATTGAACAATATATTAAAACATTATACGTATGATAAATAAAAATATTTAAATAAATGACATATAACACACAGGAGTGTTTGACTGGAAGCACCAGTCTCATGATGCAGTAACACTGTACATGCTATCTTTGCCTGGTAGCCACAGGTGGGGGAAACTAGGTCAATGAGCCAGATTAGGTGGGGTGACAAGACTTGTGTAGAAAGATGACTATTTTCTAATTTTGGGTTTGTGGCCCAAATCCTCTCTCATGGGTTTTTCCTCTCTCATGGGTTTACCTCTCTCATGGGTTTACCTCTCTCATGGGTTTACCTCTTACATGAGTTTTCCTTTCTCATGGGTTTGTGGCCCAAATTCTCTCATGAATTTTCATCTCTGATGGGTCTATGCCTCATATCCTCTCTCATGGATCTGTGGCTCAAATCCTCTCATGGTTTGCTGGCTTAAATCCTCTCCCATGGTTTGCTGGCTCAAATCCTCTATCATGGGTTTTCCTCTCATGGGTCTGTGGCTCAAATCGTCTCTCATGGATCTGTGGCTCAAAGCCTCTCTCATGGATCTGTGGCTCAAAGCCTCTCTCATGGATCTGTGGCTCAAAGCCTCTCTCATGGATCTGTGGCTCAAAGCCTCTCTCATGGATCTGTGGCTCAAAGCCTCTTTTATGGGTCGTTGGCTCAAAGCCCCTTTCATGGGTCGTTGGCTCAATTATCTCTCATGGATCTGTGGCTCAAAGCCTCTTTTATGGGTCGTTGGCTCAAAGCCTCTTTCATGGGTCGTTGGCTCAATTATCTCTCATGGATCTGTGGCTCAAAGCCTCTCTCATGGATCTGTGGCTCAAATCCTCTCTCATGGATCTGTGGCTCAAAGCCTTTCTCATAGGTCTGTGGCTCAAAGCCTCTTTTATGGGTCGTTGGCTCAAAGCCTCTTTCATGGGTCGTTGGCTCAATTATCTCTCATGGATCTGTGGCTCAAATCCTCTATCATGTATTTTCCTCTCTTGGATCTGTGGCTCAAATCCTCTATCATGGATCTGTGGCTCAAAGCCTCTCTCATGGGTCTGTGGCTCAAAGCCTCTCTCATGGGTCTGTGGCTCAAAGCCTCTTTCATAGGTCGTTGGCTCAATCATCTCTCATGGATCTATGGCTCAGATCCTCTATTATGGGTTTTCCTCTTTTGGGTATATGGCTCAAAGCCTCTCTCATGGGTCTGTGGCTCAAATCCTCTATCATGGGTTTTCCTCTCTTGGATCTGTGGCTCAAATCCTCTATCATGGATCTGTGGCTCAAGGCCTCTCTCATGGATCTGTGGCTCAAAGCCTCTCTCATGGGTTTGTGGCTCAAAGCCTCTTTCATAGGTCGTTGGCTCAATCATCTCTCATGGATCTGTGGCTCAAATCCTCTATTATGGGTTTTCCTCTTTTGAGTATATGGCTCAAAGCCTCTCTCATGGGTCTGTGGCTCAAATCCGCTATCATGGGTTTTCCTCTCTTGGGTCTGTGACTCAACGCCTTTCTCATGGGTCAGTGGCTCAAAGCCTCTCTCATGGATCAGTGGCTCAATACTCAGTCACCTTTCAACCTTCACAATCCCCTCCCACCGTGAGTGAAATCCTCCCTGGATTGGAGCCCCTAATGCAGGAAGTTCTAAACATTGTACTGTCACTTTTCTGTTTACATGTTTATTTAGTTAAGTTTGAGAAATGTAAAATACCTAAACTCTGTGATAATTATCCTGTTATTTTTGTTCCTATTCTGTAAAGCATTTTTGTGCTGTCAACTTTGACATATGCTTCTTAAAGCCGTTCTGTTCTCATTTTAATAACGATAAAGAATCAAAATCTCAACATTTGTTTCAATTTCTGACCACACTTCTATCAATTTAAATGTTTCAAACATAAAGGGTAACATGCTGTAGTTTGCTCTTCACATTTGTTCACATACCTGACTACCATCCTATCAGATTCTAGTTTTCAAACATAACTTGTAACTTGCTGTAATTTACTCTCCACATTTATTTACGCACCTGACTACCATTTCATCATTTTCTATTTTTCAAATATAAATTGTAACTTGTTGTTTACTCTATCCCTTGTGTAACATCTTTGTAAAGCTGTGCAGCCAATTCTGTTTGTAAGTGAAGTCTTTTAAAAGATGTGTTCACTGGATCAGTACCAAGCAATGTGGTATGTGTGATTTGCTCTTATCTATGAATCCTTTACATGGCACAATCTATTCTCTAACTTTTCATATTTGATCAGAGCATACAAGTGGGTACCAAAACATGTAAGTAATGGCAAGTAAAGATGGCTGGCGTAATACTGACCACATCACCCCCAGAGTGCCTAGTTGATCAGAATGGCCGAATAGATAGGAGCCCTCATTCTTAAATATCCGGTGTGTTGATGCCAAGGTGGCGTGTTTAACTCATGCACCGGTCAATTGGACTAAAATGTTGAATTCTCCTCCTTGGTTTGGGGTCGTAAATTACAAGTACCGCAGAAGTCGGAGTGGGTTTGCGTGATGGCGAGGGAAAGTTAATCCACATGCAAACATAAGTCCAGAGCACTAGAAGTAGTAGACAATGCTTGAGTTCAAAGCGAGTGAATGCAAAAAAAAAAAAAAAAACTTGAACTCCTATGTCCATTTGGAAGGGCATGTGATGCTGATGAAAGTCCCTCTTGTCTGTTGTATTTGTATAGTCAAATCTGTAGCTGTTCCATCAAGCTTGTTTTCATTCATTCATTGGTCTATCTTGTGTAGAACTTAGCTCCTAGAGTCTTTCAGTGTTTCTAAATGTCTCTCTGTCGTAAGCCTCTGTTGCTGTCATGTGTCAATTGTCTTGCATTCATCTAAATTGTTAATCCTCTCCTTTATCTCCCCAGGACACCTTCCTCCATAATTATCCTTTATAGTCTTTCATGTCTTTTTATATGACCAAAACATTTCATATTTCTCATGTTTGCTTTGTCAGAATTGTTACTCAGAAACATATATTACTGAACTTCACAAAGTGGCTGTGTTTGTGTAATGGTTAGTAACATTATGCCGACACTGGCATGAGTGTGGTTGGGTGATGGTTCACCACCAGCTCTTGGCTTTTGCTTGGGGAAGGAGAGACCGACTACCCATTCCTTCATGCACTCAGGCCTACATAAATTTGATGATCTCAACACTTCACACAGCCACACAGGTTCCTGCTACAGGCTTTGTTTAACATGTATTTATTACAGAGTTGTATTTGTGGTCAGGTCTTAGTCAGATATGACTGAGCTACCAAATGACAGTAGACGGTACTACCTGCTTTCTGTTAGTGCTGAATTTTGGGCATTGCTTACCAAACCCGACATTGTGCCAATGGCTTCAGGTGGAGGAGCGCAATTGGGAGGGTACAACTCATACCCAAGTGCAAAGATATGCAACCTAAAGACTAAATGTCATGGCAGGTCATACCAGGCCCTAAGCCTTGGTCAGCAACTGGTCTAGGATGGAAGCTTCGACTGGCAGACAGTTAGAGCATTGCATTGGTTGATCCGGTAGCTTCTGCAGCTCGCCTTGTTCCAGATGAATTGGTGTTACCTTTCCTCTGGAGTAAACTAGACGGGCAGAGAAAGGGATCATGTTGCATGGGCAACACATGCTCTCTAAGTTTAGCCTAGGCTTTGTGCTATAAAAATCAATGTTACAAACTATCGTCTATCTAGACGGCAAGGTTCCAGCTATTTATTATAGACCTACACAGGACCTTGCTGCAGAGCATGTTTAATATTGTGAAGTGGATATTCACGTTTGGTGTATATATTACAGAGCTGCATTCATCACATACAGTGTACATTTTTCATTTAATTTTTGCATTGATAAATTAGCCAATATTTCATTATAAGACTGCCATTTTTAACTTAATTATCACAGTGGTAACATTGCCAATTTGGCTTAATTATTATAATACTGAGATTTTCATTCATGAATGATTTTGTAGGTGTTTGTGCTTAAGAGTAGTGAACATAGTTTCACAATTCTGACTTGCCAGGTTCAGTGTCAGCCTCAGACAGTTCGGGTACAGATGGATGTGCGTTGATTTTCACAGTGGTATGAGCGTTGGCCGTTCAGAAAGCAATTGCAAACTACTTAATGGTAAAATTACCCAAAATATCACAAACAGCCAATAAATGCTGGGCTTGATAGTAACTTCTTGTAAATTACATGCAACTTGTATTAATGTTTGCAATGTTAAGATTAAATTATTGCATTTACAAAATCACTGTTGCAGATTAATTATTATGTTGTGTTAATTTGAGGCAATGATAAGATTCTCTGTGTGGAATAAAAATTGCGGGGATAAGATTGCAGCAGCTTTGTTCCATTATTCAATGATGTGATTATCAGTAGAATTTAATTGTTGCATTGATACATAACCAGTAGCTTTGCTCCATTATTGCAGTGATGTGATTATGAACAGAATGTAATTGTTGCACAGATATGTGACCAGTAGCTTTGGTCCATTATTGCAGTGATGTGATTATGAACAGAATGTAATTGTTGCACTGATATGTAACCGGTAGCTTTGTTCCAGTATTGCAATGATGTGGTTATCATTAGAATTTAATGGATGCACTGGTACCTTCACCAGTAGCTTTGCTCCATTATTGCAGGCATATAATTGTGAGTATCATTAAATATGACAGGCCCTACTTCGGGAGACCCAGGTTGGAATCCTTGGTAAGGTGTGGATTTTTTTCTGTCAGGGGCAAAAAGAAAATCCTAACCTGCACAGTTCACGACAACTGCACTAGTCAGGTGGCCTTAATTCCTCAGGCTTAAGATCTCCCTGTCCTACACGGCAAACTACTATAGTCAGTAGATGGCAGTTAATTATTGCAATGATAGGAAAGGTAGTCCTACAGCTAGTACTGCTGTTGGGGTGTGAACTGTTAACCTTCATACATCCTGATCCGATTTGATTTGTAGGAAAAAAACATCTTTTCATCTCGTTCAACCAGCCTCTGTGGCGTTGGTTATAGTTGTGGTGGTTCATAGTGCGGGTTAAGTTTCTCTCGTCTTCTGTGTCAGTGTTAGATGACTTTATGATTACGCTGCACTTATGCCTGTGATGTCAGCTGGGGGATTGGCTGGCAGATTCTCCTTTGTGTCCGTTTCTTTGGATGTTTTGCTGTCACCGGCCCTCTGAACATTGTGTGATTCTCGGGATGAAAACGTTCCAGTTGTTGAACTTTATTGTTCATCGACACTTTGATCGGCATCTCGCTCCCCTCTATTGTCACCACCGCTAGAGTTGTAGGAAACTTACAGTAGGTCAGAAGCTACTCCACCTTCAAGATTTGGATGTGGAGATTTTCCTGTTGTAGCTGCTTCTGTATCTGGCCATCTGTAAGCTCTACTTGGATGCGTTTGATAACCCATCTGATTGTCTGTAAGTCGGTGTTTCTGACTCTGGTTTCTTTCTCCTCACTCTGCTTCTCAGTAGTTTGTGATCTTGTCTGTGGTGGGTTGTCGTCGCCCTTCCTAGTGGTCGCTTCATTTGAGGTTACTGTGGGTTCTGGCGCTTTGCTGCAGCTCGCTGCAGGTTTTCTGGCGCTTTGCTGCAGCTCGCTGGCAGGTTCTCTTCTCTCGTCTTCTTGACGGTCCTGGTGGCGTCTACGCTGCTCATCTTGAACATCGGCTGTCTTCTGGTCTTAGGCTTGGAACATGCCATTCTTTTACCCCATATCAGGCTTCTTGAACATTTGGGTAACTTTATCTCGTTAGCGGTCCGCAGTTGTGAATGAGTCACACAGTCTTGGCCAAGACATTTGAGGTGAGCGGACCAGTTCACGTCCTCATGGCCTCATGAAAATTGCTAGGTTCATGTGTATCAGGCTGGGTCGACATGGGAGTCGTACTGACCAGAAAACAATAGTCCTGACTTTTCTGGGGATTGAACCCAGAACACTGACTACTAACTGCTATGCTACCGTGGGAATGATAAGATTACAAATAAGTTTGGTATGTTATTGCAATATGGGAACTGCTGCACTGGGTAGATAATTACAAAATGGGAACTGCTGCTCTGGGTAGGTTATTGCAGTGTGGGAACTGTCTCACTGGGTAGATTATTGCAGTATACCAACTGCTGCACTGGTAGATTATTTGCAGTATGGGAACTGCCACACTGGGTAGATTATTGCAGTATGGAAACTGCTGCACTGGGTAGATTATTGCAGTATGGGAACTGCCACACTGGGTAGATTATTTGCAGTATGGGAACTGCCACACTGGGTAGATTATTGCAATATGAGAGCTGCTATGCTGTGTAGATTATTGCAATATGGGAACTGCCGCACTGGGTAAATTATTGCAACATGGGAACTGCCGCACTGGGTAGATTATTGCAATATGGGAACTGCTGCACTGGGTAGATTATTGCAATGATGAGTTTGCAAAGAATGGTTAATTAATGCAATGATGGCTTAGCATTGTATGCAATAAGTCCTTGCCATTGGAAGTTAGAACAAGAATTCTTGCTTGTTACAAAGAACCAGTTCTTCTTTTTCTTTTTCTTCTTCTGCATTCATCCAGAGAGTGTTTTCGAATATGATTGTGTTGTGCCTGTTACAGCAGAGCTGGGTTCTTGCGTCGTTAGGCTGACAAATCCAACTTCTGCGGGCATTTGTTGACCGGGTTAACCTTCCCGGGGGAAGCAGTTCTAACATATGGATGTGAATCCTGGACAATTAGAGCACAAGTGAAAAGATGTGGTTTTATAGGAGAATGCTGGAAATTCGTTGGACAGCTATAATGAGCAATCTGGACATTTTGAGGGAGGCTAAGTCGCAAAGACAACTTATCACAAACATCAGAAAGAAGCAGTTTTCATTGTTTGGTCACATTATGAGAAAGACAAAAACTGGAACATGCGACAACTGAAACAATGTATAGAAAGAGAGAGAGAGGAAGACGTAAAAGAGAACATTCTTAAGGGTCTTATATCATGACACAGAAGGGAGTCAGCACACAAATTGATACATATCGTTGGAGATCGCAAGATGTTGAGGGGCATGATTGCCCATGCCAGTTGGCAAGGGGCTTCATGAAAGAAGATTATAATGTAGTCAATTTCTTATGCAGCATTGCAGTGACAAAACTATCACATTTTAGTTGAGTGTTATAAGTACTATGTCATTTCACAGTTTTAGGTCTTTCTCATTGGGGCATTACACTGTTCATTTGTTGCTTGCTTTGCTTAAAGATGTTTACTAAAAAATTTGTATAATTTTGATTTTTAATTGTTGTTCATATTGAATTAATGATTGGACTTATTAATTTGTGAATTTGAATAATGAAGATATGAACAATATTTTGCACAATTTATTGCCTGCCATATTTCGCTATAAGTTAAATGTATATTAGAGCATTGGTTCAACAATCATATTACAGAACTGGTTCAACAATTATATTACAGAAGTGGTTCAACATGCATACTAAAGAACTGGTTCAACAATCATATTACAGAACTGGTAGCCCCGTGTCACTTCTTCCTTCTTCCAAGACCCATGTCACTTCTTCCAAGACCTGCACCACTTTCTCCAAGACCCGTGTCACTTCTTCCAAGACCTGCATCACTTCCTCCAAGACCCGTGTCACTTCTTCCAAGACCTGCATCACTTCCTCCAAGACCTGTGTCACTTCTTCCAAGACCTGCACCACTTCCTCCAAGACCCATGTCACTTCTTCCAAGACCTGCATCACTTCCTCCAAGACCCGTGTCACTTCTTCCAAGACCTGCACCACTTCCTCCAAGACCCATGTCACTTCTTCCAAGACCTGCATCACTTCCTCCAAGACCCGTGTCACTTCTTCCAAGACCTGCACCACTTCCTCCAAGACCCGTGTCACTTCTTCCAAGACCTGCATCACTTCCTCCAAGACCCGTGTCACTTCTTCCAAGACCTGCATCACTTCTTCCAAGACCAATGTCACTTCTTCCAAGACTGCATCACTTCCTCCAAGACCCGTGTCACTTCTTCCAAGACCTGCACCACTTCCTCTAAGACCCCCCGTGTCACTTCTTCCAAGACCTGCACCACTTCCTCCAAGACCCGTGTCACTTCTTCCAAGACCTGCATCACTTCCTTCAAGACCCGTGTCACTTCTTCCAAGACCAATGTCACTTCTTCCAAGACCTGCCTCACTTCCTCCAAGACCCGTGTCACTTCTTCCAAGACCTGCACCACTTCCTCCAAGACCAATGTCACTTCTTCCAAGACCTGCATCACTTCCTCCAAGACCAATGTCACTTCTTCCAAGACCTGCCTCACTTCCTCCAAGACCAATGTCACTTCTTCCAAGACCTGCCTCACTTCCTCCAAGACCAATGTCACTTCTTCCAAGACCTGCATCACTTCCTCCAAGACCAATGTCACTTCTTCCAAGACCTGCACCACTTCCTCCAAGACCAATGTCACTTCTTCCAAGACCTGCCTCACTTCCTCCAAGACCCATGTGACTTCTTCCAAGACCTGCATCACTTCCTCCAAGACCCGTGTCACTTCTTCCAAGACCTGCCTCACTTCCTCCAAGACCCGTGTCACTTCTTCCAAGACCAGCGTCACTTCTTCCAAGACCAATGTCACTTCTTCCAAGACCTGCATCACTTCCTCCAAGACCAATGTCACTTCTTCCAAGACCTGCATCACTTCCTCCAAGACCAATGTCACTTCTTCCAAGACCTGCATCACTTCCTCCAAGACCCGTGTCACTTCTTCCAAGACCTGCCTCACTTCCTTCAAGACCAGTGTCACTTCTTCCAAGACCTGCACCACTTCCTCCAAGACCCGTGTCACTTCTTCCAAGACCTGCATCACTTCCTCCAAGAGCCGTGTCACTTCTTCCAAGAACTGCATCACTTCCTCCAAGACCCATGTCACTTCTTCCAAGACCTGCCTCACTTCCTCCAAGACCAATGTCACTTCTTCCAAGACCTGCATCACTTCCTCCAAGACCCATGTCACTTCTTCCAAGACCTGCATCACTTTTTCCAAGACCCACATCACTTCTTCCAAAACCTCCATAACTTCTTCCAAGACCTGTATCACTTTTTCCAAGACCCACATCACTTCTTCCAAAACCTCCATAACTTCTTCCAAGACTCACATCACTTCTTCCAAAACCTGCGTCACTTCTTCCAAGACCTGTATCAATTTTCCCAAGACCCTTCTCACTTATTTCAAGGCCTGCATCACTTATTCCAAGACCTTCATAACGTCCTCTAAAACCTGTGTCACTTATTTCAAGACCCTCATAATTTCTTCCAAGACCCGCATCACTTCTTCCAAAACCTCCATAACTTCTTCCAGGACCTGCATCACTTTTTCCAAGACCCACATCACTTCTCCCAAAACCTCCATAACTTCTTCCAGGACCTGCATCACTTTTTCCAAGACCCACATCACTTCTCCCAAAACCTGCGTCACTTCTTCCAAGACCTGTATCAATTTTCCCAAGACCCTTCTCACTTATTTCAAGGCCTGCATCACTTATTCCAAGACCTTCATAACGTCCTCTAAAACCCGTGTCACTTATTTCAAGACCCTCATCATTTCTTCCAAGACCCGCATCACTTCTTCCAAGACCCGCATCACTTCTTCCAGGACCTTCATAACTTCTTCCAAAACCTGCGTCACTTCTTCCAAGACTGTATCAATTTTTTCAAGACCCTTCTCACTTATTTCAAGACCCTTCTCACTTATTCCAAGACCCACATCACTTCTTCCAAGACCTGCGTCACTTCTTCCAAGACCAGCGTCACTTCTTCCAAGACCAGCGTCACTTCTTCCAAGACCTATGCCTGTACTTCCAACATGAATCTTTCCCAGTCACTGTGTTTCATATTCTGAGACATGATGCTGTTTATTTTTCTCTCTCCATTGTTGTGTCACAGGCTGTTAATGTTGTTGAACCTTTCCATTGTTGTGTCACAGGCTGTTAATGTTGTTGAACCTCTCCATTGTTGTGTCACAGGCTGTTAATGTTGTTGAATCTCTCCATTGTTGTGTCACAGGCTGTTAATGTTGTTGAATCTCTCCATTGTTGTGTCACAGGCTGTTAATGTTGTTGAACCTCTCCATTGTTGTGTCACAGGCTGTTAATGTTGTTGAACCTCTCCATTGTTGTGTCACAGGCTGTTAATGTTGTTGAATCTCTCCATTGTTGTGTCACAGGCTGTTAATGTTGTTGAACCTCTCCATTGTTGTGTCACAGGCTGTTAATGTTGTTGAACCTCTCCATTGTTGTGTCACAGGCTGTTAATGTTGATGAACCTCTCCATTGTTGTGTCACAGGCTGTTAATGTTGTTGAACCTCTCCATTGTTGTGTCACAGGCTGTTGATGTTGTTGAACCTCTCCATTGTTGTGTCACAGGCTGTTAATGTTGATGAACCTCTCCATTGTTGTGTCACAGGCTGTTAATGTTGTTGAACCTCTCCATTGTTGTGTCACAGGCTGTTAATGTTGTTGAACCTCTCCATTGTTGTGTCACAGGCTGTTAATGTTGTTGAACCTCTCCATTGTTGTGTCACAGGCTGTTAATGTTGATGAACCTCTCCATTGTTGTGTCACAGGCTGTTAATGTTGTTGAACCTCTCCATTGTTGTGTCACAGGCTGTTAATGTTGATGAACCTCTCCATTGTTGTGTCACAGGCTGTTAATGTTGTTGAACCTCTCCATTGTTGTGTCACAGGCTGTTGATGTTGTTGAACCTCTCCATTGTTGTGTCACAGGCTGTTAATGTTGTTGAACCTCTCCCTTGTTGTGTCACAGGCTGTTAATGCTGTTGAACCTCTCCATTGTTGTGTCACAGGCTGTTGATGTTGTTGAACCTCTCCATTGTTGTGTCACAGGCTGTTAATGCTGTTGAACCTCTCCATTGTTGTGTCACAGGCTGTTAATGTTGTTGAACCTCTCCATTGTTGTGTCACAGGCTGTTAATGTTGAATCTCTCCATTGTTGTGTCACAGATTGTTAATGTTGATGAACCTCTCCATTGTTGTGTCACAGACTGTTAATGTTGTTGAATCTCTCCATTGTTGTGTCACAGGCTGTTGTTGAACCTCTCCATTGTTGTGTCACAGGCTGTTAATGTTGTTGAACATCTCCATTGTTGTGTCACAGGCTGTTAATGTTGTTGAACCTCTCCATTGTTGTGTCACAGGCTGTTAATGCTGTTGAACCTCTCCCTTGTTGTGTCACAGGCTGTTAATGTTGTTGAATCTCTCCATTGTTGTGTCACAGGCTGTTAATGTTGATGAATCTCTCCATTGTTGTGTCACAGGCTGTTAATGCTGTTGAACCTCTCCCTTGTTGTGTCACAGGCTATTAATGTTGTTGAATCTCTCCCTTGTTGTGTCACAGGCTGTTAATGCTGTTGAATCTCTCCATTGTTGTGTCACAGGCTGTTAATGTTGATGAATCTCTCCATTGTTGTGTCACAGGCTGTTAATGTTGATGAATCTCTCCATTGTTGTGTCACAGGCTGTTAATGTTGATGAACCTCTCCATTGTTGTGTCACAGGCTGTTAATGTTGTTGAACCTCTCCATTGTTGTGTCACAGGCTGTTAATGTTGTTGAACCTCTCCATTGTTGTGTCACAGGCTGTTGATGTTGTTGAACCTCTCCATTGTTGTGTCACAGGCTGTTAATGTTGTTGAATCTCTCCATTGTTGTGTCACAGGCTGTTAATGTTGTTGAACCTCTCCCTTGTTGTGTCACAGGCTGTTAATGTTGTTGAACCTCTCCATTGTTGTGTCACAGGCTGTTAATGTTGTTGAACCTCTCCATTGTTGTGTCACAGGCTGTTAATGTTGTTGAACCTCTCCATTGTTGTGTCACAGGCTGTTAATGTTGAATCTCTCCATTGTTGTGTCACAGATTGTTAATGTTGATGAACCTCTCCATTGTTGTGTCACAGGCTGTTAATGTTGTTGAATCTCTCCATTGTTGTGTCACAGGCTGTTAATGTTGATGAACCTCTCCATTGTTGTGTTCTGTCTACATCTGATTTCTGTTGACTAGTCCCCATTCTGTAAGTCGCTAGCACTCACACTGGAACTGTTTGAGTTGGTGTACGGAGACAGTGGTTTTATTTTACAGATGGAGTAGGTATCGGGGTGGTTTTATATCTGATCATTGTTTCAGCAGCAAAGAATGTTTGGCTTACAGCTGTTTTAAGTCGATCGGTCGTCCCTATGAAAGGTCAGCTCAAGAAATATTTGAAGTTTGGGAATTAACGATGATTCTGTGGGGGTTGATTTGGTTGGCTGGCAGTGACGCTTTATGAAGTCACTGGATGTCCAATAGATTATAGAGTCTGGTTAAGGGTGTCCAGTTTCCTGCCTGCATTAATAGTGTCCAGAAGAAGGACTCATTGGATAGCCACAATCAGCAATCTGGACATTTTGAGGGAGGCTAAGTCGCAAAGGTGGCTTATCACAAACATCAGAAAGAGACAGTCATAGATTGTTGGCCACATTATGAGAATTAAAAAAAAACTGGAATATGTTGTGACAACCAGAAAGATGTTTGGAAAGTGAGATGAGGAAGACAGTATGAGATAATTCTTAACAGCCTTGTGACATGGCATGCGGAAGGGAGTCAACACATTCCTTTGGAGATCACAATTTGTTGAGAAGCATGATCACCAACGCCAGCAGGAAAGACACGTAACACTGATGAAGAGGAGCAGGGCACCCTTAATCAGACTCTATAATCAAATGGACATCCAGCCAACTTAATCAAGCGCCACTTCCAGCCACCCAAACCCACAGAATCATCGGTATCCAAACTTCAAGTGTTTCTTCAGTCTCACAACAGTTGATTATGGAGTAGGGCCAAAATAACAAGCTAAAACTATTTGTATATTAAATCTACAATATAAACTGTGTTTGCTTAGATGTTTGAAGATTGTATTTGCTTTTCGGTTGTGCAGACTTTATTTGCTTTCAGTTGTACATACTTTATTTGCTTTCATGTGTAAACTTTGATTTATAAAGGAATACAAAGTGCATTGTTAATGACTGTGCAGTGTTTGAAAATATTGCCGGTCCAAGTTTTGCATTTACCTATTATGGTGCATGAACTTTACAGAGGGTAAATACAAAACTTGGACTGGCAATATTTTCAGACCCTGCACAGTCATTAAAAATACACCGTATACTTTCCATACATACAAGGAAAGGTCCATTAACTGATTCAGTGTCAAAGGATAATATGTCACCAGATGTGACCTCCCATTTGGACAGAAGACAATATATCTTCATACTAGGGTCATCATGTTATTTGGTTTGTTTCATGGCATTTTCCTGCAATTTCAATACCCATTGAACAGAAATTTATACTGTAATAAAAGCTAGTTGCATTTACTTTACAGGATGTTGAAGTCAACAGCAGTATTTGTTGCTGTTATGATCTCTTGTGTTTCAAACGCTGGTATGTGGGATCATGAACAGCATCTGTAACCTCTTCATCGCGGAGCAAGCTTACACTATAATACTTGTTCATTTGACTGATGGTTGGTCCAAGCTCACTGTTTATTTGGCATGGAATCAGTTTAGAGCTGCAGTCTCCACCCATGTATCACACAGAGATAATCTCAGAACAGTGCACAAATTATGTTGCACTGGTCAGAGTTAAATATGTGTATATTGGAACCACACTTGGTATAAATATTCTATTGTGGGTAGGTATCTAATTTTCAAATTCAGCCTAGCCAGAAACAGTAAGGTATAGGCATTCAATAGCCTGGTATGGTACTGACCACATCATGCACTAAATGCCTATTGTTGGTTTATTAAAAGATAAGGGCACCACATGCCAAGTATGTCTCAGGGCACGTAAAAGGGTCTTTTTTTTAAATACCTACTCCCAAGCACAGACTGCCTTTGGAGTGTCAAGTCTTTGGTCTTTATATATTCTAGACCACAATATATGAGGTGGGCTAGCCAGTTCCTATCCTGAACACTCTTCCTTGCCAATTTCTAGGAAATGCTAACAATTGTCTGGTGTTTATTTTTGAGAAGCCGGATCTATCCCAGAGACATACTGGTCTGAGAACATTTCAATAGCGAAGACACAAACAATAGATTGCACAATTTATTGCCTGGCATATTTCACTGCATCTCACCAGGTACATGCTGCAAATGTAACAGCACAATATATATATATATATCCATCCATCATGTGCCATGCCGGTAAGCGTGGGCGGTCATGTTTTGCCATCTCACTTGATCACCAGAGTTGTGGATCAGCTCCGTGTTTCTGTCTCGACCATGCCACAAGGCAAAGCCATCAAGGTATTTGCTTCTAGGTCTTCCCCTTGGTCTCTTCCCTTCGATCTTACCAGTTGTCACCAAGTTCTCCAATTCATTTCTTCTCATAACATGCCCAAACAATTTTGACTGTCTATGTGTAATGTCTCTAATCAGTTTACGATCTTCATTTGTTTCTTGAAGGACTTGTTCATTGGTTTTTCTATCTGTTCATGGTATTCTTTGAATTTTCCTCAGAAACCACATTTCTACAGCCATCAGATGTTTTTTAGCTTGACTGCTCATTCTCCAAGCTTCACATCCATATAAAAGTACAGGTTCTACGTAGCACCTCAACACTCTTTTTCTCGATTCAATCGACATCTTTTTATTGGTCAGTATGTTTGTCATCTTGCTAAAGGCTACTTTTGCCATGGCAATTTTTGTTCTAATCTCTTCAAGGCATCTCCCATCAGATGTTATTACTGTTCCGAGAGATATATATATATATTCAAAACAATGTTTTCCCGTAGTGAATTTGAATAACGAAGACACAAACAATAGATTGCACGATTTATTGCCTGGCATATTTCGCTCTTCAATCGGCAGGCACATTGTCGCCAGTGGCCATGTTGTGTCCAGAGACACTGCATTTCGCGTGTTGTTTAGAACACAAAATACTCGCTTGTTAAAATTTGCAGAAGCAATTATGATCTATCAACGCAAGCCAGAATTGTGCAAACAGAAAGACATGTTAGTCAGCTTAAAATTACCGTGGTAGACAATCGACATTACTGTGCGAAATTGTGTATATTTCAACTTGAAGGATTTATCTAGTTAATTTCACGTAAGTTGTGTGATTTCTGCAGTATGTACCTGACGAGATGCAGCGAAATATGCCAGGCAATAAATCGTGCAATCTATTGTTTGTGTCTTCGTTATTCAAATTCACTACGGGAAAACATTGTTTTGAATTTCTCAAACGTCGCCTCCCATTACCAACTGTGAAGCGATTAGATGGATTACTCAAGCTGAAGTGTAAAATATCGCTACAGGATTGTCGATTGAGATTTCTCGAGGAATGCCTAAGGACGGGGATATTTCCTCACCGGTATTTCAGATCTCTGAGGACGGACAGAATATGTCCGACAAGAAACCAGATAGAAGAAACCCAGTCCAAGCTGGCCAACTTAAAGCGCACACACAGTTCTGCCTACTACGTCACCCAAGAATTGAGCTTGTATGGCTACTTGAAGTTCACTAAATTCTGTACAGAAGCAGTGTACAAGGTGAAAATCGCAGAGAATGCTCGCCTCAACAAATCACTGAGCACTGAAAAGGTAACAACGTCAGTACTAGACAACCCAGAGAGGTATGTGAGGAACTTATCGTCATACGTACTCAACAACATTGAAACAGAGGCCCTTGCATACGGATTAAAATTCTGCATAAAGCCTAAACACATCAACCGTGTTGAGTCGCAAGCACAGTTTGAAATGTTGTTCGATCAAGTCTCCAAGTTATCACCTACCTCTGCTGAGTCGGTCGGGTGGCTGAAGGCCAAACTGGTAGATTTAGAACACCAGTATCGCACAACACCCTCTAAACAGACGTGTCCGCTGACCAACGAACACCTTACTGCCTTAAAAGCGTTAAAGGCTAACAAAACCCTCGTCATACTGAAACCTGACAAAGGGAGCGGTACAGTACTGATGGACATGTCAGACTACCAGAGAAAAATGGATGTAATATTGTCAGATGAATCCAAATTCAGGATAGATCAAAAAGTAAACAAGTCGGAGGACCTGGATGCTATAATGAGGAAAGAGATCCAGTCACTTGTGAATGCGGGACTCATCAGTGAGGCCACTGCAAAAACGCTCACACCACGTGGCTCGCACACTCCTCAGATGTACGGTCTACCCAAACTTCACAAGCCCGGCATCCCGCTAAGACCTATCCTGTCCATGGTGAACTCTGCACAACACCGAATGGCGAGATGGTTAGCCGAAATGTTAAAGCCAGTACGACAGTCCTTCGATCCAAAAATACTCAGAGATACATTCCAACTGGTGGAATTATTGGATACTATGGACATAAATAACAAACACATGGCATCCATGGATATAGCCTCCCTATTCACTAACGTTCCATTAGAGGAGACAGTGAAAATAATAAGGGAACGCATTGAAGACAAACAACTAAAATTAGGCATACCAACACCTATTCTGGAGAGGCTACTACTACTATGTACCGCCAACATCCAATTCAATTTTCTAACTAAGTCATACCGCCAAATTGACGGAGTGGCCATGGGGAGTCCTCTTGGTCCTATTCTAGCGGACATCTTCATGGCACACTTAGAAGAAAAGAGATCCTCAGACATCAACAACTTGGCCTTTTACCGTCGTTATGTGGACGATATACTAATTATCACCACAGACGAGCTACAAGCAACATCGTTTCAGGCCACAATGAACAAGACGCATAAAAACATCTCTCTATCTATGGAACACGAACACAACGAAGCGTTACCGTTCCTAGATATTCTAATGAGACGTAGAGCAGACGGCACAATTCAAAGATCGGTGTATCGCAAAGAAACATGGACTGGCCAATACCTAAATTTTCAGAGCTTCACACCTGTCCAGTACAAACGGGGCTTAGTACGGACCTTGTTTGACCGTGCTAGAAAGATATGCACCCAGGACACACTGACAGAGGAATTTGAAACTCTGAAGAATGTCTTAAACCTGAATGGGTACTCCACAGGATTTATAAAGCGCCATTGCCAACAGCCCAAACCCAAAGCAGACGTAACTACAGTCCCTAAACTCAAGGTATTCATCCAGCTAACCTTTCGAGGGGATGACGTAATGCAACGTCTACAAGACCGGCTTACTACAGCAGTAGGTCGAACATTCTGTGCGGCAACTCCAGTCATTAGATGTAAAACCGTTCCCATTCCTACACCAACAGTCAAAGAGCCTGTTCCTCTGTACGCCACAAACAATCGTATTTACCAATTCACATGTAGATGCCAGGCCGTTTACATTGGTCGAACGGAGAGACAGCTTAACAAACGGGTGTCAGAACACATACCTCAATGGGTCAACAAGATACAACACACAGGAGATGCTAGCCGCGAGGAGCCGACACACCGGAAGCTCCCGGCGTCTTCAATCGGCAGGCACATTGTCGCCAGTGGCCATGTTGTGTCCAGAGACACTGCATTTCGCGTGTTGTTTAGAACACAAAATACTCGCTTGTTAAAATTTGCAGAAGCAATTATGATCTATCAACGCAAGCCAGAATTGTGCAAACAGAAAGACATGTTAGTCAGCTTAAAATTACCATGGTAGATAAGTGACATTACTGTGCGAAATTGTGTATATTTCAACTTGAGGGATTTATCTAGTTAATTTCACGTAAGTTGTGTGATTTCTGCAGTATGTACCTGACGAGATGCAGCGAAATATGCCAGGCAATAAATCGTGCAATCTATTGTTTGAGTCTTCGTTATTCAAATATATATATATGAAGAGTATATTATGCAATAAGTCACTATCAAGGAATGTAAGAAAGAGAGTGCTAAAATGCTATATAGAACCAGTATTGATGTATGGCAATGAATCTTGGAATGTAAATGAACAAATTAGGAAGAACTTAGAAGCAACAGAGATGTGGTTTTTAAGACGAAAGTTGCGAATTCCTTGGACTGCCAGAGTAACTAACAACGATTGCCTGAAAGAGGCTAATGAAACTAGAACATTATATACAACAATAAGAAAGAGACAAACAGCTTTCTTTGGTCATGTGATGAGAAGAGGCATTGGAGAACATCGTGACAACTGGAAAGATCGAGGGGAAGAGAGGCAGAGGCAGACCAAGAGAAATGATGCTGGACGGATTGAGACGGTGGCGTGGAGGAATATCATCAGAAGAGTTGATCCAAAACACCAAAAACCGAGATCCGTGGAGAGCCATGAATGCCTACGCCAGCCGGTACGGCACTTGATGATGATGAGTGTTGTTACACGTTCTCATGGTCTCTTGGGTAGTGAGATTGGATATCTGATCTTCTCAGATAAGGGTGAAAACCATGAAGTTCCATGTGCAAGTTACACATGTTAAATCCCACAGCAGTTGGAAGTTGTATAGAGTAGGCCTTGGCCTTCAATCTCTGAGCATTATAGAGGCCACCATCTGAGCGTGAGTGAATGTATATACCAGCATCCTGATCACGAAAGGCATATTTCAGTAGAAGTGAAAAGTATATTCCGAAGAGGGTGGGAGCTAGTACACAACCTTGCTTAACCCCACTCTTAATATCACACTCTTCTGAAGTTGCACCATCAAACTTGATTATACCCATGTGGAATGATTCCACAATGGACAGAAGAGTTGGTGGGCAGCCAATCTTCTTTAGTGCCTTGAAAAGACCCTCACGACTGACCAAATCAAATGCCTTTGTGAGGTCGATAAACAGTGGTTGATTCTGTTCATGGCATCTTTCTTGCATTTGTCGCAATGAGAATGTCATATCAATGGTAGATCGGTTCTGTCGGAAGCCACACTGTGATTCGGGGTAGACTTGATCTCCGAGGACTTGAATTCTCCGCAGAACGATTCTGGAAAATACTTTCCCAACGATACACAGAAGTGAGATAATCCTATAGTTGTTACCTTCGCTCTGATCGCCCTTGTTATTGTACAGTCTTATGATGCTTGGTCTTTGAAATCCTGTGGGACTTGTCCTTCTCATCAGCATAGCTCTATTAGCTGGCAGATCTGTAGAGTGAGTGTGTCTTGCCCACTCCTGATAACATCTATTGGAATCCTATCCTTACCCGCAGCCTTGTCAAATGCAAGTTCATTTATAGCACACTTAGCTTCTGTTATGGTGCGAAGTGTGCCCCATTGATCAAGAGTTCGTAGGGCCTCTGTGGCGTTGAGGGCATCATCCGCTAGTTTGGTCAAACTTGAGTAAAGCTCCAAATAGTGTTCTACCCATCTATCCATCTGCTGTTTCTTATCAGTGATGATTTCTCCAGTCAAGGTTTTCAGTGGTGCACTTCTTTCGATCACTGGACCACAGGCTTTCTTTATCCCCTCTGTCACCTGTTGTCCCTGGGGTGAGAGGAATCATCAAGCACACTCTTTTAATTCTATATCAGCCTAATTAACCTTTGTCTACACAACCCCTTCAGTCTCTGGATCACTATCTCTCTCACTTCTTACCACGGGACAATACCCCTCTTCATATTCCTCCAGAACATACCACACAACTCTGGCTTCTAACAAATGATAATATAATTTAATAAAGAAAAGTGTCACGTGTGTGCAAAGTATGTGTATAGAACGTCTGTAGTATAGTCTATTGTGTATGCGAGATAAGACCATTCAGTTCCTGATCAAATTCCGCTTTCATCATAGTGTCCGGCCGTACCACATCACAACACAAGTTCAGAGGGACCTCACTGAATGAAGCGTCTCTCCGGCCAGGGGTCGACTTCTTCCAGTGGATCGTAGATAGTCTGGGTGCCTGGTTACTAATGTTGAATATGGTAGAATAATGTCCAAGAGTTCGGAACACACGGTGTACCCGATATGTCCATAGAAATCCTGTGACCTAGGAACACTTTCACATATCTCACAAGATCTAAAAACTTCCTGTCTCCCTGGAAAATGTTACTAATTAATTCTCTTCACTAGTCAAACCTCTCTACCTACTACAGTCATAGTCAATTGAGGTGTTCACAGTTAATTAAAATCAGCTGTTTTGGGAACTCAACCACTGACAAACTGGTCCTTTCATGATAAACAGTCTTGGCTCAGACGAGACTATGATTTGGTAGACCCTCTTTGTGGAACGGTATCCAATTGCAGAGGCCATTTAGCAAAACTGCACTCGGTGTGACTGCCATTGTCCACACCTCTGAGTTGTCCTTAAGTTCTCAGATACAGTAGAACCTGTCAAAGAGAGAACACCCGGTGAGAGAAACCCGATTCAGACTTACTATATGTGAGTGTAGGCCGAAGGCCGTACTCAGATATTTATATCTTGATCAACATAGACCTAAACTCTGGCATAAGGGCAGGGGAGTTCATCACATTGGCCTAAGACGTGGTAAGAAAAAGAAAGACTAAAGGAAAGCGAAGAAACCCCAGTAGACACCCTACCGGAAGATCCTACCATTGACATTTCCTTTATTCTCCCAACCACCCTCAATCTCACTGAATATCATCCCACGACATTGGTCTTAACCTGCTGAGTTAAACGATATACCACTCAACCTAGTTTAAGCAACGCATCAGCCTGCTGCTGCCGACGCTCCTATAATGGGTTCCCACAACTCCCCATCACTACGCTCAATTCCAAGTATCTCCCAATTGTGCATAGTCAGTTACCTGCCTAGTATTAGTCACTACTACAATTGGTTTCCTTTTCCTGGTGATAATTATTCCGGAACGCGTTGCGGACAATTTGTGAAGCACTGCCTTTAATTACTTATACATAATCACTATCTATTTAATACCTTATGTAATCCATTCCTGTCTAGAATCGAAACCACAAATTCACATTATGGACAAATGTCCGTCGACTTTGATCAACACGGGACACAGTAGTTTCTTTTCCCAATTAGAACTGGAACAGAACAACACTCCATTTCGTTTCAATCCATCCAGCCCACTGACTACAAACTTTTCTATCCACTGTCGAGAACTGTATGTCTGAATGACGTCACTGACCTGGCCAGAAACCAGGTGCCGAGAAACTCTCCTTCTCTAATTCTCGGATCGGGATAAACAGTATACCGACTGGTCCCCCTTTGATCAGGGAAATCCTTCCCCTGTACTCAAAGAATTTTGGTCGGCGTTTGATCTGGGAAAACTTCCCCAGCAACAAAGAGTTGCGGCGGCCTAGAGACGGCTGTCTCTGGCAATCCATCATTCTGGTCGACGTCTCCAGTAATTCCGTGACACCCTCATACATGCTTCTGATGCTACTCTTATCACCTGCATTTTGAATGACTCAAATAACTTGATCCAATAATCATTTATACACTGTCTGGCAGCCTGTTGCACATCCTTCCTAGCTTGCTTGAGTTCACTGAGAGTGTTACGCGTTGTTCTTTCCTTGTTTTTTAAGAGAGCTATCTTCTGTTTATTAATCAAGGGCTGTTGTGTCTGGCTGTTTGCCGTAAACCAGCCCTGGCTCTTATGATCCACAGTGCCCTACCGCTGTTTTATAAAGAGTTTCTTTAAGTTTACCCCACTTTTCACTTGCTGTACAATTTTCTGATGTATCAGTGAAAGTGTCTTCAAGTTGCTGTTGGAACTCGAAGCACTTATCAGGATCGTGGGTGTTAATAATATTAATCCTGGGGCTAGGTTTGTGTTTAGTTGTGTAGATTCTCTTTGGTCTCAGTCTAACCGTCGCAACAACCTAAGAATGATCCGTATCACAGTTAGCACTGTGGTAACTTCGAGTTAAAGATGTTTGGTTCAGATGTTGTCTCCATGTGATGATGAAGTCCAACTGGTGCCAATGGCCAGGATCTTGGATGTTTCCATGTGACCTTATGCAGCTCTTTTGGTTTAAAAGAGTTTGTAATACATAGGTCATTTCTGGTGCAATGCTCCAGCAGCCTTTGCCCATTTTCATTCATGCGACCGATGTTGTATTTTCCAAGGCACACTGGCCATGAACTCGAGTTTTTGCCCACACGAGCATTGAAATCACCGAGCATATAATTGTAGTCGGATTTTGGAACTGCCTTGAGTTCAGAGTCTAACTCCTCATAGAACGAATCCTTCACATCATCAGAGGAATCGAGTGTCGGTGCATATGCAGTAATAATGGTGGCAAAACCACAAGAGGTTGCCAAGCGCAGAGATAACAGTCTTTCATTTCCTCCAGATGGAATTTCAATCATTCCCAGTAGCGAATTCTTCACCGCAAAACCCACTCCATGTTGCCTTTTATCTGCCTGCCCTCTACCCTTCTAAAATAATGCGTAATTGTTTTCCTGAGTGACCCTTCCTAAGCCAGGCGAGTCTCCTGCAGGCCAGCAATATCAGTGTTAAGATGACTGAGTTCAGCATCAATCACAGCCGTTTTTCTCACATCGTCAATGTTCGCCAGGTCAGTGGAAAATCCTGGATACATGGTTCTTACGGTCCAGGTTGCAAGCCAAATTCATTCGTGCATAGCTTACGCCGTAGCTTGAGGTTTCTATTTTTCTTTTTAGTAGTGCCTGGTGCATTGGTTTTACAGTCTGCGATTCAAATTTTGTGCTAGCCCCAAACACCCATTGAAGCAGGCAGGCTGTGGCGAATCAGCACCCAATTGGCCGGGGGCTGCCCAGCTTGAGGCGGGTGGTAGTTGATCAGTGGCACCTGAAGGTGTCTCCCACCGTCAGAAGCAACCCGTGGCGCCCCATGTCTACGCCAATTGACATGGATTATAAACCGCAACTGCTACCTCTCGCTTTGATTCCGAGACCGGTTAATACCAGGAATGGAGCTATACCTCTCCATAGCAGAAAGCCTGGGCTAAAATATAGAGACCATGTGTTGCCCATTCAGCATGATCCCTCTCTCGGCCTGCCCAGTTCACTCTAGTGGAATGGTAACACCAATACTTATGGAAAAAGACAAGCTTCAGAAGCTGCCGGATCAGCAAGCAATGCTCTAACTGTCCGCCGGTCGGAGCTTCGATCCTAGACCAGCTGCCAACCAAGGCTTAGGGCCTTAGGGCATGGTCTGCCCTGCCATGACAGTTTACCATTAGGTTGCACTTCCTCGCACTAGGATAAGACTTGTATCCTCCCAATTGGGCACTTCCGCCTGAAGCCGCTGGCACAATGTGGGGTGTCGTGTTTGGTAAGCATCGCCCAACATATCTAATTAAGACCTGTCGCAAAACATCATTCACGGGCCATATAAATTCACCTACTTCAAAATGAACTTACGATATTTGGTCAAACATTCAATGATCTCACCCTTGATGTGATGGCTGGAACTGCTTCTCTCTGGTGGGGTATGTGATGTTTTCTGGTATCGATGATATTACAAAATTTATTGACAGATGCATGGAGCCTGATACCGTAAGATGTTGGCCTAAGTGGCACGGGACTAGGAAACAAATATCTGTGCACTACAATGGCTGTTATACACCACGAATAGGAAACGTCGAATGCAGAAGAAGAAAAATAATAAGAAGAATTGATTGCTTATGAAGCTCCCAGATTTAATGAATTTCTTGTCCCCCCCCCCCCCCCCTTTGCGGTTGCCTTGGTAGGGCTAGGCCACATGATTTCGGGGGCCTTATGCGGCCCACGAGCCAGATGTTTCCCGTACCTGATGTAAAGGATACTTTATCTGATTCAGACAGAAGGATAACATATCGCCAAATGTGACTTCCCATTTGGACAGAAGGGCATAATAGCGTCTTCGTGTTATTTGATTTATTTTGCGGTAACTTCATCAATTTAAATGCTCGGTGGCGGAAAATTTACATTATAATACTTGTATAATACATTATAATACTATCTAAAGAATGAATTATTAAAGGATTAGAAAGCTGCTGGTCCAGATTGTATTCCAACATACCAGCAGACTAGGGAGAAGGACGTCTGGTGAAGCTAGCAAAGAAAGGAGATCTGCAGTTGTGTGAACACTGTGGAGTGTTGTTCTGCACCATGTTTGGTCCAAACCAATACTTGTTTGTTTTGTTTGGCACAGAATCAGTTAAGAGCTTGGGCACAGATGTACAGTCTCATTTACTATTGCCGAATCAATGCATTTGTTCTGTTTTATTTGCTTTTATTGGTGGCAATTGCTAACCGTTTTGACTTGTATTAAGTTTTGTACTTTGGAGTCAATAAATATAAGAGGAACTTCTGAAATGCATTTCTTCGAATTTTGCTGTATGATTGAAGTGAATGTGTGGTTGTGGCTTTGATGTGAAATACGCAGATTTAGCATGGAGACAGTTGGCAATAAGTCAATGCCTACAAAATAAAAGCTGACCAAACTGAACAGCGCACCTCGGAAGATATACTGTGAACGTGCCCTGTCAACGGTGACTTGAGGCCTCCAGCCAGCCCATGGAAGATGAGAGTGGGAGATAAGCTGAGGCATCTGCAATAATCTCATTGGATTAATGGTGGTGACAGATCTTTGTTTTTACTACTCAGCATAGGAAACAGAGCTGAGAAGTAGTATTATAACTAGAAGAGGCTGATGGAAAACAAGAATGGGAAGGAGAAGAAGCAGACGGAGAAGCGGAAAATGATGACTTTTATTAATGAGTATCGCTCAATGCTCTATGGCGTTGCTATTGCCGAGTTCTTTTCCGTGGCGTAGACCCCACTTTTGTCAGCGTGTTGTTAGGGGTAGATGTAAACTATGATGACATTTCTGATCGATAGTGCTCTAGAGTCCTCTAAAAGTACTGGAGAGTTTTGGTCAGAGACCAAACTTTATGAAGGGAAAATCCCAACTGCACCTCCCCGTGGTAGAGGATGGAAGCACACCACGGTGTGGCTAACACAGCTCTGGGGACCGAGTATCCACCGGAATAAGTGGACAACTCTGCAGCTGAGCAGAGTAGGGCACTCACTTGTCCTTACAGTCGGAAATGGCTGTCAAAGGCAGAGGTAAAAAGACCACCATGTGAATGTGGAAGGCAAGGGGAAACCACCACATTATCTTCCCAAGACTTCATGGCAAAACATATATCAAAGTTAGTGAAGGACGTTAATGGCTGTCTTAGGGCATCCTCGTCCGGTAGGGACAGTCATGAGCCACAGGTGACACCAGACCGTCATCCAGCTACTGATGGCAAAATCTTAAATAAAATAAATAAATTTAGAGTAGGAACATGGAATGTTAGGACATTAAATGAGCTAGGAAAGTTGACCAATGTTCTAAGATAGATGGATAGCATGAAAATGAATATACTAGGCGTTAGTGAGATGAGATGGAAGGGATCGGGCAAAATTATAGCTGACAATCACACAATAATTTATTCTGGAGGGGATACACATGAAAAAGGTGTAGGAATAATATTAGACGAAAAAACAGCCAAGTCAATTAATGGATACTGGTGTATTTCAGATAGAGTTATTATGGTAAAAATCAAAGGCAAACCAATAGACATAAATATTATACAAGTATATGCACCAACAGCAAGCAGTAGTGATGAAGAAATACAACACTTTTACGACGAAATAGAAATGGCGATGGCTCAAATTGGATCACAAGAAATAAAGATAATACTTGGTGATTTTAATGCAAAAGTAGGAAAAGGAAAAATGGAGGATGTAGTGGGGAATTATGGTTTAGGTACAAGAAATGAAAGAGGGGAAAAGCTAATAGAATGGGCAAATATCAATGATATGATAATTGGAAACACATGGTTTAAACACCATAAAAGACGAATGTACACATGGATAAGCCCTGATAAGAAAATACGCAACCAAATTGACTACATACTAATTAATAAAAGATTTAGAAATGCTTTAATTAATGTAAAGACAATGCCTGGTGCTGACTGTAATAGTGATCATGTACCACTATGTGGACAAATAAAAGTAAGATTAAAGAGAGGGAAAAAAATGGTTAAGAACATGAGACTTAATAAAGAGGTTCTGAAAATAGATAAAGAAATGCAAGAACAATACAGAGTGACTGTGAAAAATAGGTACAATGCAATAACTAAAATACAGAGTATAGATGAACAATGGGAAATGTTAAGGGACTCCATTAATCAAACTAGCAAAGAAGTATTACCGGAGAGAGGCAAAATAGCTAAGAAAAAATGGATGAATGAAGATATCTTAAAACTGATGGACAAAAGAAAACAGAGTAAAAATGACAAACAAGAATACGTTAAGATAAATAAAGAAATAAAAGATAAATGTGGGAAGGCTAAAGAAAGTTGGTTAAACGAGCAATGCAAAAACAGACAAATCAGTGAGCTTACAGGAAGAAAAATAAGAATTAAATACAGGGTGTTTGAAATCAAAAACAGGAAAGATAATATTAGAGGAAGATGCTATAATGAAGAGGTGGAATGAGTATATAAGAGAATTATATGAAGGAGAAAGGGAAGAATTAACAGAAGATAGTAACTTAGAAGGTCCACCTATTCTGAAAGAAGAAGTCGCTGACGCTATGAAACGTATGAAGAAAGGAAAAACAGCTGGGCCAGATGAAATCACAATAGACGAATTAGAAGTATTGGGAGAATTTGGAGTAGATATAATAACCAAAATGTTGAATGATATTTACAGCAGTGGATATTTACCCAGTGATATGCTGAAATCTGTATTTATAGCTATACCAAAAAGACCAGGAGCAATTGATTGTGAAGATTTTCGTACAATTAACCTTATAAACCATATAACTAAGCTTCTACTCAGAATCATAATGAGAAGAACCAAAAATAAAATAAAAATGGAAATTAGTGAAGAACAGTATGGATTTGTGGAAGGAAAGGGCACAAACAATGCAATTTATACATTACGGACACTAATAGAAAGGTCAATAGAGAAACAGAGAGACATATATTTGTGCTTCATAGATTATACTAAGGCATTTGATAAAGTAAAACATGATGAACTGATTAAAATGTTGGAAGATATCAACACGGATGGAAAAGATTTAAGAATAATAAAGAATATTTACTGGAACCAAGTAGCAGCAATTAAAATGGGAAATAAAGAGGGTAGTTACGAACAGATAAAGCTAGTTTGCCATTGCTTTCTGAGCGGCCGGCTCAATACCTCGTAAGTTACCGACGCCATTCGAATCATTGCTGATTCTCACCGTCGTCACGTTACTTACGAGAGTATACGAGATTACGGAGAAAAGTCGCTAACCTCTATGCCAGGAAGCCGGCAAGTTATCTATTAAATATTTCAAATACTATACTTACTAATTTAATCAAATCGGTTTAATTAATTTAAATTAACAATATTAATTACCCAAATGCCTGCGAACGCGGTTCGTGAGCCGCTTACCAGGCGTTCGAAACGCAGCCGTGACCGATTTGTGCAGCAGACCGTATCGCGTTGTGTTATAACGTGTTGGTATGGGAGCCGGTCGTTCAGAAAGCAATGGCAAACTACTGAACGTAAAAATTTAGCCTAGTACATCAACAGCAGCTGAAAAATGCCTGTGTTGACTGCAAGGTCCTGCAAGGGATATGCAGCATAAAAAAAAAAAAAAAATTAATTACAGCACGTTCCAGTATTTATTATATCACTGTTCTGTGTGTAAGAGGGGGATTCAAATGAAAACCTCATTTGTTTTTTCTTTTTTAATTGTTTATTTTATTTTGGGTGTGGTCTGAATATATTATGCAGAAAAAAAGGGTAAAGAGCAAGTGTATAGTTTTTTCGATGTAGTCACCATTGAATTCAATGAAAGTTCTCCAGCGCCGAACACGCGCTTAGGATTCCAGTAGAACAAATTCTCTGGGGTCACTACTCGATGTAGCTGACCCGGTCGTGAACAGTCTGTCACAGAGGTCACGCCGTTTTGAAACTGCCTACTTCGCTCATACACCTGCAGGACTGACGGGCATGCATCAACATACTGGCCCTTCATTTGCCGATGAGTATCTATAGGTGTCACCCCTTCACTGATTAAAACACGCGGATAACAGAACGCTGCTACTCTTTGGTGCATGTAAAAAGTGGAGCGGCCATATTTAAACTATCCCTATGATGCCACAGTGTTCGTTTGCACCGTGATGTCACGTGCTTAACACTCATGTCATCTTTAACATCAATATTAACAGGTTACAATGACAATGACATGGTTATTGTAATTTATAACAGTTTTAAGGTTTTCGTTTGAAGTCATTCTTAATGTTCTTTCAGTTTGCTTGATATGTGATTGCTCAATCATCTGTGATTGTTTACTTGTAATATTAACTGAAATTGCATGCACATAATCATGACAAATAAATATTCACTCAGTTGTTTATTATGTAATTATGTCAATGCATCAACATAAACAAATTGAAATATTACTAATTAGCTATGATATATTGAATCTGTTTTCTAGATTGATGACTGTTTTAGCAGTCTGGGAACTACCACCTCCATGCGGTTTTCTGCTGGCACCTTGCCGTCTTGTCAGATGATAGTTTGTAAAATGGAGCTATACCCCTCCATAGCACAACGCCTGGGCTGAATTTAGAGATCATATGTTGCCCATGCAGCATGATCCTTCTCGCTCGGCCTGCCTCGTGTACTCCCTAGGAAAGGTAACACCAATACGTCTGGACCAAGACAAGTTGCAGAAGGTGTCGGATCAGCAAAACAATGCTATAACTTTCCACCTGTCGGATCTTCCATCCTAGACCAGTTGCCGTCCAAGGCATAGGCCTGGTCTGCCCTGCTATAAAATTTAGCTTTTAGGTTGCATTTCCTCGCACTGGAAAAGGCTCGTAGCGTCCCAGTTGTGCTCCTCCACCCGAAGGCGTTGGCACAATGTGGGGTGTTGGGTTTGGTAGTACCTTCTACTGTCATCCGGTAGCTCAGTCATATCTGACTAAGACATGACTATATAAAACTTATTTCGGATCAGTTTAAACACTTTTTCATATAAAAAATAACAATGTCGGCATCACATAAAAATATTAAATAATTTCGACTTAATAAATTAAATTAATTAATTGATCAACACGTGCAAGTCCAATACTTCCTTTCAAGGTCTCACCTCGACTGACGCTTTTCATGATAATTTTTAACTCTCATCAAATACGACGACACGAACACTGTGTTTACCGTCACTGTAGAAAGACAGAAATGCAGAAATAAGAATATCATTGACCAAGTCGAGTTATGACAACTGTGAAGACACCCAGTGGAGTACAACTGAGTGATGAAACGTTAACAGAACATTACAAGTGAGATTGTACATGGGAAAAGCGTGTGACGGGTGCTTACTCTCCTGTTGTTTCGTGAACAAAAGCAAACGAGGGTAGATTTCTGTCTGTGGACAACTGTTGCATAAGTTAAAGTCAGAAATCACTCTGAAGACCTTGGCCACAGATGATGAGACTAGGGGTCATCATTATGACCAAAATCCAGCATGCAATGGGGGATCTGGGCAACCAACACCCTTGTGTAAGTGATGTAAGTATGTATGTAGGCATGCATGTATGTATTTACGCATGTGTGCGTGTCTGTGCGTGTATGTGTGTCTGTTTGCCTGCCTACCTGTCTCTTAACATGGTAATATGCATTGTTTATGTTCACAGCTTTCATTTGACAATGTATTTTTCTTTCTATATGAATATAATATGCACAATAGATAACTGATGTATGAAAAAGAATGTTGGGAAAGGCCGAATGTAAGACTGGTCTGCGTGCCCTATTTGTGACCCTTCGAAAATAATAATGTTCGTTCGTTCGTTCTAGCACAGAGCTCATAAATCTACAGGAAACGTGATGCTGGCTTTTCGTTGAGACGTCAAAGGTTAAAAATAGCACTGGCAACAACACGGTTAATGGACGTAATACAGAGAAATATCAACTGGGTAACCCTTTGAGACCATTAACCGATTAAGTGCCATGGGCTGATTAATCGTCTTAAGCGGCTTCTCATATCTGTAATTGGCTTATATATCGCCGAAATGTTGCGAAATTCTGTCTCAATTAAAATATCAATACAGCAGATTTCACAAAGTAACTTTCTTTAATTAGATATTTAATACAACATGTCTGCTACCATATTAACAACTTTCAAGTAATAACTGTGACATACTCCCAATTCTCATTGTCCGCCATCCATTTTTGTTAGGTCAACGCTTACCGTTTGTATGGCATTGAATCTGTTAAGACAGTTCATAAATAAATGCATATGTATTGTTTGGCACTCGTAGAAGTAGAAAAAAGAAGTAGAGACTAGAGGAAACACTGGACAATATACAAATTTAAAGTTATTGGTACCCTACCGGAGTCATGCAATACATGTGTATTTACAGTATTATGTGTATATCCTTACGGAACTAAAAATTGGTGTGACCGGAAAACGAGTGATAACATGTACACAAAATCGTCCTGTGATTCAAGACAGCGTGCACAAAAAGCACATCTTTTCCGGCTAGTAGGCAAGAATTTAAATATGAGGTTCTTCCAAACACACACACCCTTATTTCCAGACTGGTATCTTCAGAATTTAAAAATTTCTTACAGCTTAAAAGACATCTTAACTGATTCAGTGCCAAACAAAAAGTGCGTTTGGACCAAATATAGTACACAATCAAATGAACGCAGGTCATCATGGTCGAATGGGTAAGAACGCGTGTTCATAAACATCTGGTGTGCTGATGCCGAGGTAAGCGGTTCAACCCCTACACCGGACAGCTGGAATAAAATGTTGGCCTGCCGTCTTGGACTAGGGGACGTAAATTACACATACCTCTGAAGTCGCAGTGGCTTCACCTGGTGGCGAGGGACACTGTTAATAGAGAAAGCTAATCCATACGCAAAATTCAGTCTACTGCTATAAACAGTGTGCAAAAAAATAAAAATAAAAAAATGAACAAGTATTATAATAATATACTTGGCGCCATCAGACATTCACTTGTTGAACTCTGGAAAGAACAACTGTGGGTGAGCATTTTGCAGATGACAACAAGTTATGGTGGCAGTGCAAAACTGTTTTAAGAGATCGAAGAATGTCTGCAGAAGTTAATACATCCGGCAAAGTTGCTTATGGGGGTGTACGTCATCGCTACGCAGCAGAGACGGTTTGAGGGCTGGGGGGGGGGGGGGGGGGGGGGGGGGGGGGGGGGGGGGGGGGGCGGCCAAGCCCACAACCAAGTAGCCCAGAGGAAGTGCTGGCTTTCCAGGGGGCGAGCTGGAGTGCGGCTCCTTGGGACATCTAGGGGATACAAAGAAGGCAACATGGCGGCAACCAGGTCAACTTGTGCAGCCAACCGCCGATGCGGAGGCTAAACAGAAGGCAACGGTCCGGGATGAAGCTGGCTTCTCATGGTCGAAGGTGCTAGAATATGTGTGAGGGCAGGAAGCACAAGCTGCACGCTATTCTCCTTCCATAGGACGGGGCGACTGGGAGCAGACACAACGCGCATGTGAGGTACCAGTGGCAAATGTGTAGAAGGTGAGAAAACAGGATACGAACATACAGCAGGAGACAGACACCCGGAGTCAGGACTGGGTGGGCCTTTATCCAGTGGGTGTCAATAAAGTATTGGAATGAAACATTTGGGAAAGGGGTACTCCATCTGATGATCAGAAGCTTCCGGTCGTGCTTGCTCCGCGGCGGAGTTTTTAATCACTTGTATGGAGAAACATCAGTATCAGAGATGATTGGCAGCACACGGGACAGTCTTAACAGTCGCGAGGATCGACTTCATCGCACAAAGCACGAACTCCGTACCTCCGGCGACGACCCACAGGAGTCTCCGATAAACGGGACAGAAGGCTGTGGTCAAATGATATGGACTATAAGAAGATTATGGAAACAATATCGTCTCTCTCGAACATCCACACGCACATAACTTTAGAATATTAAGGGGAAATAGCAGATTCAGGAGCGAAAAGGGAGAGGTAGGAGCAGGGGTGGTGGTACCACACTGGAGTTTAAAGAAACAATACACAGTTACTGACCAAACAATGTCAGGCACGGCTGAACTCGTAGTAATAATGAAGGGACTGGAAATTGCTGCGGAGAATACACCGCAGAAACTATATATTTATTTACAGACTCCTTGTTGTCAGTGCAAACGCTCGGTAACTTTACTCGGGGAGTCAGACCCGACATAAAAGAAGAAATTTTACTGACAGCCACCAACCTCAGAAACATGGGTTATCAAGTCACTATCGGGTGGATAACAAATCACATGGGTAATCCCGGAAACGAGAAGGCAGACAGAGCAGCGAAGCAATGAATAACTAATGGTAATATAATCAACGAAAGGAGACGAAGCCTTGTTACAAACCTTTGAGAACAAAATTTTAAGACGCATCTTTGGACCCATTAGGGATACACAAAGTGGAGAGTGGAAAAGAAGAAGTAACAAAGACATTTATGATCTGTTTAAGTCCCCGCTAATCACTGGTATCATGAAGGCTAATAGACTTCAATGGCTGGGGCATATAGAAAGAATGGAAGATAATAGGGAAACAAAACTCGCTTACACTCAGGAAATAAATGACCGTAGACCCCGAGGTAGACCAAGAAGACGGTGGAGAAATAATACATGTACAGACCTACAAGCACTTGGAATCAACGACTGGCAAGAGAAGGTCCACCAGAGAGACGAATGGAGACGGATTGTATTTGCAGCAAAGAACCTCAATGGCTCGGAAAGCTGAAGAAGAAGAAGAATATAATCAACACAGGGCTGGGAAAAGTAGAAGGACTGACCATTATTAAAATGCTATATACTCCAATACGAAAGTACCAGCAAACAGAGACGTGTGGAGAATCAGGCTGGGAAACTGGAGTCTCAAGATAAATCCACTACGCACAGCATGCATGGAAAACAACACAATCGAACATTATTTACTTTCATGTAGTGAATATACTAATGAACGAAGGGAGCTAGAATAATACTTTGTCAAATCAAAGATCGCAGTGACATTGCGGGAGTGCTTGCATGTACAAAGCAACCAAGAGATCCAGCGTTTGGTCAAGGCCTACATCTGCCAACTAGAAAAGACAAATAACCTGAAATCGAAGAAATTAATATAGGAAACCAGTGACCCCAAATACTCTCGTGGTTGACGTGAGCGCACGAGAATTGGAAGCGGTTCAAGTCGCGCCAGTGACTTATGAGCGTATGGAGGCGGTCGCTCAGAAAGTCGTGGCGTGCTGATGAGCGTAATCTAGCCTAGTAATCAACATACAGCTGAAAGATGCTGGTGTTGACCGCAATATCCTGAAACAGGATGGAAACGCGGGGGAAACAAAGTAGGAGGAGAGGTGTTTATAAAAATATTGAGTAGGGTCGTGCCTCCGGAGACACTGAGACGTCAAATAACTCTCCATAATAATGAAACACTCCTTTAAAGGAAGTACAGTGGAGGTGCGAGACAGCCTCAGACATTCCACAAGAGGACAAAAGCAGGTTCAAGACAGAATAGCTGTTCTCGAAAAACAATTCAACAAACTTCTACTGACGCAGAAGCCAACCAATGAAAACCAAGAACAAGACACCGACAGCAACGCAAGACTGCTGGAGGAAATGAAAGAAACTCAGCGCAGCATCCGGCTAGAGGTGACACGTATGGCTCACATCAAGAAAGAAAACGAAGATATACTGCACACAATACAAGCCGACAGAGAACACAAGAAGAAATTAAAAAAGAGAGGAGCTGGACGGGAAAAGGACAGTAAAAGCCAAACCGAACCCACAGATCAAGCTAAAGACAGCAGGCCACCTATAATGACCAACAAATGTAAGGGAAAGCCAGTGTCTACCCCTACAAAAATCCTGAGGACGAATGGAAAGCTGATGGCAATAGAAACCGAATCTGCTGACATCACAGGCGTGAAATCTATCATACGAAACAGAATTTAAACAGCTCAAAACGAAAGAAAATAGGGCCACAAAACACGTACGGCAGGTTGAACGAAGTAGAAATTTTAATTTTTATAACATAACATAATATAAAAATATTATACAAATTATGGCATGGTTATTGTACACACTAATTCCTTGGATATGCTTCCTTTCCTGTATTTAAAATAAATTCTGTTTTTAACTTTTATTTCGTACAAAAAAGTGAGTATTTGCAAGGTGCGTGGAGAGAGAGAGAGAGAGAGAGAGAGAGAGAGAGAGAGAGAGAGAGAGAGAGAGAGAGAGAGAGAGAGAGAGAGAGAGAGAGAGAGAGAGAGAGAGAGAGAGAGAGAGAGAGAGTCAGACAGACAGAGATAGAGAAAGGAAGGAGAGAGAAGAGAGAGAGAGAGAGAGAGAGAGAGAGAGAGAGAGAGAGAGAGAGAGAGAGAGAGAGAGAGAGAGGGGGGGGGAGCAAACCAAACCAAGATTGAAGTTATAGTTTGTCCCGAAAAGAATGCCGTCATTCACGATCAATTATTTTGGAAACTGTCTGTTGCATCGTTATGAAATTTTTCCTGCGGTCTTATATTTACCCCCACCCACGGAATATGTCTTTGATAGGTCCAAAAGCAACTTAAATCATCGAAAGCGGCGACATTTCTTTGATGTTTTGCTGAAAAACTAGAGATTTCTCGCTAACAAACTTAATTTTACAGTAATGAATGCACCGCCAATTCACATGACGACACAAGGCGTATCCGGATTCGTATGGGAGTGGGTGCAATAAAAGAAGTAGCTTAAAAGTCGACAGGGTCGGCTGCATTGCACCGGGTTTTTATCCCATATGGCTCAGTTTCTTTCCGCAGCGCGGAAAGCGTCGCACAAAGCACGAACTCCGTAGCTCCAGCGACGACCCTCCGGAGTCTCCGAAAAAATGCACTCGTGAAATGAAGGACGCTGGCCCGGAATCGAACATACAACCTTCGGAGCCCGAGTCAGACGGCTTGACCATTTCACCACGGAGAATCCCGAGAGGGGTGCAATGTGTAATATTAGTAAAGACAGAGAAATTACCGAGGCATGGGGTAAATAATTTGTAAATTGACAGGAAAGTAGAAGGAATATATTTCTTACCTTATTTTTCATTTCCTTCTTGTTTCTTCAGCTGCTGGTTAATAATGTGTACACAAGTATTCATGTTAGCTTTTTATATTGAGTTCGTGAAAGCTTCCAAATAGCTGTGCGTTAATGTGCGTATGGAGTGACCAGAAATGATACCGCAATTTAGTCATCATGTTTCCATTTTTAAGGATCTGTTCAGCTGTCTGTGTAGTTTGTTCACACGTACACATGGGTGACAGACCCGGTTTGAGTCTTCGTGAAAGATTGTCTACTCTGCTGTTTACCGTTCTGAGACGGAACATGATTACCTGTTTTGCACTATAAAAATAGTTGTCAGTGTCTCTGTAGTGGGCTTTCTTCTTAGCGACCAAGATGTTGGTCCTCTTTTCATTGAAGTTTATAGATTGATTCGTATGCACGTGTGTTGTCCCCTAATTTGACAACGTGTTTGCTCTCACGTTTCTTGTTATGCCACAATATGTCAGTTTCCACCGCAATATTACTCTTCTGTTGGTATTCAATGCGTTTAGTGTGTGTGTGTGTGTGTGTGTGTGTGTGTGTGTGTGTGTGTGTGTGTGTGTGTGTGTGTTTTATTTTTTCAATACAGTTGTTTGTCATCGCTGAGGGCTTGCGGAATTGAAAATTCATCACTGTGGAATACAAACTGTTGCTATTGACATTATGCTGATGCTGTAATGTTTAGGGCCTGCAATTCGTCTGAATAGTTGGAGTAAAATATCCCAGTAAGTGTGTACGTAGATTAAGGTCTGCGATCTGCTCAGACCTTAATCTGTGTCGGACGATTCCAGTAGGTTGATGATTGCTCTCGGTTGCATAAAATTCAATCCATCTTTTCTCCAATAGTCCTCTTTCTCTTTCAACACCTGGTCCTCACATGTTTTTCCAGTAACTTTTATCAATATTTAATAGCGCGGACTGGGTTAGTATTTTGACGTCAGACAATTTGAATGTAGTATTGGCAGCTGCCACCTGTCCTTTAATTTTAGCCCACACAAGTTCTATAGGGTTTAAATGAGAATGATACGGCGGAAGTCTCAAGCACCTATGGCCATGCTCTTCTATCAACTTGTCGATTTGATATTTCTTGCTTTTTTGCGCCTGTTTTACAAGGGACAACAACTGTAGCTTGAAATATGTTTCTGGAAATGGTATATTTTCCTTTCGGAGCCATATCTTTATTGCTTCCTTTGTGCTCGATGCCGTAGGTATTTTGTCTTCTTGGGCAACAACATTGTGATATGATACATTGTCCATGATTAGACAAGACGGTCTATCAAGGGATAGAGGTACTGTATTCTCGAGCCAATCTCTAAATACATTACCATTCATCTCATTATGATAATCCCTATTGTCTGTATGCTTTGATACGAACACGAGCCCAGCATTCTGTAGTAAGCCATTATGAGTACTACCAGCATAGGCTATGACCAAACGCTGTCCTTTACTACTGGGCAAATAACGCTTTATCTTTCCATCCATTGATTGCCATTCCTTTTCACTTGTGTGGTGCGCATTGATCCACGTCTCATCCAAATACACTATGTCATAATTTTCTTTGCGCATTTCCCTTATTTCACGTAGGTATCTGCTTCTCATGGCGCCTAAATGCGGTTGCTCTCGCAAAGGATATTTCTACCTCCCTTGTACTTTCTAAAAGTGAAGCCTAATTTCCTTATAATTTTCCACAAAGTTGTTTTGGATAGCTCTATGTTATTGTTCTTTCTCAACAAAACCCTCAGTTTTCTTACAGTCACTGTTTCTTTGGCATCCATCATTTTTATAATAACTCGCCTGATGTCATCCTTGTCAAAGCTGTCTACAATTGCCTTTCTACCTACCGTTTGCTTATCGCGTGTTGGTTTCATTCCAGATTCTTGCACTAATCGACGAAATGACCGTTTACTCAAACCCAATGCATGCACTGTTCTTTTTTCGGGATTTGTAATAGTATGAAACAGTTTCCTGCGATCAGCTTCTTGACAAAAATATGTGTACAACTTCATAGCGATGCTTTGAAGTGTACACAATTTCACTTTTAATCCCATTGAACAATATTCACACATTCAAATATTAGCTATTAATATTATATTAATGGTAAGATTTATTTATATATTTATTTATACAATCACGTTTCATGAAAGAACCCACATCGGAGACACCTCTGAAAAATCCCATATAAATGCGCGCAGTTTGTGCCAAAACGAAAACCGCGAGACAATTTTAAAAAAAGCGCGGATGTGTCTTGGTGAAGCTGTAATACTTTTAAAATGATGGACTTAATCTCTGAACCGTAAATTATATACCGCATATAAACAAACATTGAAATCTGCTGTACAATCTCCAGAACAAAAATGTTTTTGTTGGGTGGACATAATGATAAGGTTATATGCTAAATCTCATCATTTTCCCTCAGTTGGTTACTGAGATATTGAATTTTATATTGGGAAAAAAGAAAGTAAACACACTATAGAGGCAATCGTTAGTACATTCTATCATATGCACAATGGAATTATTTGGTGTGGGCAGGGTTGAAATAGGGGATGAAACAAAATTGTTGTCTTGGTCGTGGTCGTACTTCCCACTTGACGACTGACATAGAAAATGACCTATGAGGCACAGCCTCTCTATCAACTGTTTCTCTGACTGTGGTAATATTTCTCAATCCCGAGTGACAAAGAAAGAAAATGGGCTGATTTATTTCCCTCAAGACGGGTATTGTAAACAAAGAATCTACGAGGTTATATATCTACCTTTTTGAAATACTAGATCTTAACTATTTTATTTTTCAAAGCCTATCGTCGGCCATATAAATATTGTGTTCCCAGTTAATAATCATAATAGCAAGAAGAAATTAGGTTAAAATAAGTTTACATGTTTCCAGTAAGAAATATAGTATATTTCTTTTTGGGTATTGTTGTGGTACACACATATACATGTATTTACCCTTGAAAAGGGTATACATATACATCCACACAAACATATACATACATATCTGTCAGGGTCTTAAACTTGGCTCGCTCACCTAACAGTGTGAGACAGTACAAATACAACGTGATTTAACGTAAGACTCAACGACACACCGTTCGATGGATTTATTCACATTAAATACGGAACGATGTTCACAACAAGATATATACTAGGATGTTTCAATATACACTTACACAATACAGCTCACAACGTCTCACTCTCAAGATGTCCAGACACTCGACTTTCAGCACAGATACCACACAACGCCTTTCTCTCTTCACACGTCTGTCCGAGTCGAAGTCCCCAAGCTGTCTGCCGCTAACTCGCAACTCGCCTCTCACCTCAGGTGACGTCACGAGGCATGCGTGCATTTAGCGTCGTCCTGGCTTGACCACTGGTCGCTTGTCAGCCAGCAGTCTTGCAGGCCGGTAATCACTATCCGCCTGGCGGCGCAACGAAGTTACGGCGTCCCTTCTGGGAGCTAAGTCGCCTGGCGGGCGTAACGATGTCACTGCATCTCTGTCTCCTTTCCGGACTCTGACACGCTCCCCCGGCAACTTCATGAAAGATGTCATCTTTCATGTCTCATATATATACATAATGGGTTAATATTTAAACCTTGTCAGAGTCTACCCTTTTGTTGTTATATACACATGCAAATAAATACACATATGCCATAGAAATATATAAGAAATGTACATTGCAATCAACGACATGTGGTGTTCAACCTTTAACACTTGTCAGGTTTCATCCTCTTGATGGCTGACTACCTCAATTGCATTATGCGACCCAGTCAGATCAGTAGTACCAGCTTCACGCATCTACCTCGCAGCAATTTGAAAAAAAAGTAATAATATGGTTCTTGAAACAAAAACCATCTAGCCAGACTGATATACGACTTTTATAAGTCGTATAAAACGCTCAAACCCTGCCCTTATTTGGTCAGTAGCTCTCGTGTTGGTCTGCAACGTTGGCACCCTTTGCCATGCTCATTAGATGTCTACCTGTAGTGTTGACAATCTGGCAACATCATGTCTATTTATACGCAACACATTAATGGATACATTTCAGATTATGGCCCTTTGTGTAGGGATGTAATAACACACAAATGAAAGGGAAATAATTTTAACATTCATGAAATACAATAATTTACAATAATTCTATTATTTCTTAGCGTCATTGCTTGACGTTTCTTCATATTAACGAGAAAAAGTCGGTAATATGAATACATAAATCAAGATATGATTCTAAGATTACACTACATAAATAAATAAACACACAATTCGTGTATTACATTTTATAGATTCCTAAACATTTTAGAATCGTCATAAATGTATGAACTTTTATTTGTCGTCTGCTACTTTTACTCTAAATTCCTAACTAATCCGGAAGTACACACGAACATTAACTCAGCTGATGTAGAAGCTTGCAGAACACACTTGTTCCGGTTTGATGTAGTTACGGAAAGTATCTTTCTTACAGTTCATGTGTTTAGATGTTTCACAAAACCTTCTGGATTACGATCGACTGTTCATGTGTTTCACTACCGAACATTATGGATTTCGGTTAACTGCAATGGAGTAGCTGTCACTGTTCAGTTTACACGTTCGCACACGTCATTAAAATATCCCTGGAATTATCCACTTGCAGAATGTCACTGTTACATTGGATAGTTCGCTTAAGGTAAGTTCTTTGAGCGAATGTGACACTGTTGTTGTTGGTAATATATACAATTAATAAAGTTCGCTTTCTACCACACACTACACAATTATACAGGACAATCACTACATGAATTAGTAAAATAAGAATACTATTTATAATGGGGGTAACCCCTATCACATCACATTATAGACAATGCACAGCTTTTTGTGAATAGAAAAACAATTATTCACTCAATAATGGCTGTGTCGGTCTGAGTGTATTTGCACACACTGCACTCAGACATTGGTGCTTACTGGGTCGGTCGGACAACGGGACAAAAGATCGGCAATCGAATTGGTTCTGCCTGGAATATGTCGAACCTCAAAGCTATAATCTTGAAGCTTCAGAGACCAGCGTGCTACCATATGATTTGAGGGTATTCCTGAATTTATAAAACGCAACGGGCTGCTGTCAGACTCCACGATGAAGTGCCGTCCTAGAAGAAATCTGGATAATTTGGTTATACCCACCACTAAAGCTAGGGCTTCCAACTGAGGAATGGACCAAGCCCGTTCTCTGGCTTTTAGTTTTCTGGATACGAAGTACACTGGGTGTAGTATGTTATTGTACTCTTGTAACAAGACTGCTCCAATCGCCACGGAGCTAGCATCTGTACGCAATCTGAAAGGTAAACGAAGGTTGGGCAATTTCAGGATAAGATTGTTGACACTATTATCAGAAAAACACGCAAGTACTTTATTAAATGCAATTTTTAGGCATTCATTGTGTACAATTTTCTCCGGTTTTTCTTTTGTTAGTAAATTAGTAAACACTTCGGTCAGTTCGGAAAACTCAGGAATGAACTGCCGGTAGTAATTTATCAATCCCAAAAGACTTCTGACTTGTTTCTTAGTAGTCGGAAGTGATAGTTTTAGAATTTTGGACACAATTTTATCGTCTGTCATGACAAAGCCATTGGATATTTTGTACCCCAAGAAAGTTATTTCCTGGTAGGCTATGTCTACTTTCGCAGGCTTTACAGTCAGTCCGTGCTGTCTAATACGTTCAAATGTCTGTCCTAACGTCTTAATGTGCTCTGTCATCGTCTCTGTGTGAACACAGATGTCGTCGATATAGCAAATTATGTTAGGAATGTCTACAAGAAGAAGTCGTGTCATACGAACGAAGGTGGCGGGGGCATTAACAAGCCCAAATGGAAGTTTGCACCATTCGTACAGTCCCCACGGTGTGGCAAATGCTGTCAAATGTCTGCTCTGTTCGTCTACTTCTATCTGATAATATCCTTTAGTCATATCTAACGTCGAAAAGAACCTAGCGTCTGTCAGTTCTGTCAGAAGATCGTCAGTGTTTGCCATTGGCTCCAAATCAAGAACAGTAATTTTATTTAGCTTCCTATAGTCGATGCACAGTCTTATTGTATTGTCCTTTTTCCGTATTATCACCATTGGCGATGAGAAGTCTGACTGGGATCGTCTGATGATGTTGTTTTTCTCTAAGTTGATTATTTCTTGGTGCAAATGTTCTTTGTAGTGTAATGGGATGGTGTATGGTCTGCATCTTATGGGTGTGTTTGATGTGAGTGTGATGTGATGCTGTACTAATTCTGTTTGTCCTGGGTTGTTGGAAAAGATGGTGTTGTACTGCTGTATAAGCTGTTTGCAACTGTTTGTCTCTGCTTGAGTTAACTTTGGATTGATTTTGATATCCTTCAAGCAGCTAGTCGTGTCTAATGTAGGTGTTGGAATCTCGTCACTAGCATCGTCGTCTTCGTGATCTATTATCACTGTACACGCTGTTGTATCGTCTTGTTCGTTGTCTCTGTTGTGGTATGGTCTTAGCATATTTATGTGATATATTTTGTGTTTGTCTTTTATTAGGATTTCGTAGTCTACAGGTGAAATCTGTCTCGTCACTTTGAAGGGTCCCTGCCAAGAATCAGTCAATAAGTGTCTGTCACTAGGTAGTAGAAGAAGAACGTCCTGTCCAGGTGTCAACGTTATTGTCCTGTTACCTTTGTCAGCATACTGTCTATAAGTAGCACCAGATAGTTTTAGTGCATTCTTTGCAATAATACATGATTTGATGATTCTTTCACGCAATGATGTAACATATACGTATGATGATATGGGTTTAAGTACTGGAGTAGAGTCAGTTAACATTTGGTGATAAATGGTCAATGGGCCGCGTGGTTTGGCACCATAGATAAGTTCAAAAGGAGAGAAACCGGTACTAGCATGTGGTACCTCGCGATAAGCAAAAAGAATAGCTGGTAGATATAAATCCCAGTTATTGGGGTGCTCTTGCGTTACTTTTGCAAGCATGTGCTTTAGATCCCCGTTAAATTTTTCTATTACTCCGCTACTGTGAGGATGGTACGGGGAATTGAAACATTGCTTCACTCCCAACATTTTGGTGAAAGCCTGAGTAGATGCGGCAATAAACTGAGTGCCCCTATCAGATTGGATAGTATCTGGAAAACCCATCCTAGAAAAAATATGGAAGAACACTTCCATTATGTCATTGGCAGTTATGTTCTTTAGCGGAATCGCTTCTGGCCAGCGACTACATTGATCAATGACAGTTAGAATAAATTTATTCCCTCTAGTTGTTGTATGATTGAGAGGGCCCACTATGTCAACCGATAGTTTTTCAAAAGGTCGACTGGCTAAGTCAGTGACTTGTAACTTTGCCTGTGGGTGTTTACCTTTTTTTATCAGTTTCTGGCAGGTGTCACAACTTCTGCAATATGCTTTAATGTCATTGCAAAATTTGGGCCAATGAAACTGTGTCAATAATCTAGATCTGGTCTTAACGTATGCCATGTGCCCTGCAAGAGGTATATCGTGGGCAAGATGTAAGGCTTGCTTGCGATAACTTGTTGGCAAAACAGTTTGCTCTGTGGTGTTGTCACCTTTGGTGTAATACCTGGTGAGTATATCATTTTTCACAGCAAAATGCCATTTTGCATTCTTGGTTACCTTTGGCTTTTGGCCGATCAGATTAAAGTATTTTGACAATGAAGGATCAGCTTTTTGTGCTGTTACAAATGTTTCCTTCATAGTGTTTGTAGGTAGTGTTACTGGGCTGAGTGATTGTATAGCCTCAGTTTGCTTACTTTCATCTTGCACTCTAGCAGTAGCTCTAGTTACTGCGTTCACACATTCAATGATATCAGATGATGATGGAACAATGGTATCAATGATGTCATGAGAACTTAGTGCTACATTAGCTACCATACAATCAATAGGTGGTGTGACATTTTCAATGATGACATTTGATGTTGATGTTATGTTATCATCAATACATAGAGATGTTATGTCATGAGGTTTATCATTCACCTCAGGTAAATTTCCAATAATTACATCACACACTGGGTTTGTTAATACAGCGCACTTTACTTTCCCAGTGAGGAAAGGTGTTTCAATATATGCCCATGCTAATGGGTATTTCTCAATATTGCCTGAGAATGTTCTGCATGTTACGTGCCTGCCTGTATAGTCTGTAGGCATTATGAATGTTCTTTTCAGACCAATGAGTGAACTGCCTGTATCACGAAGGACTGTAGCAGACTTGCCATTCACATATCCGTGATGGATGTTTATTCTGCCTTTTGAATCTACTACCAAATTAGCTTCTTCATTGGCAATAGGGATGGCATGACCGCATGTTAAAATACCATCTTCATAAAAGGTGTTACAAACAGAGCATTTGTTTGCGCTGAATATGTCAAAAGCCTGTGCTGAGTTCACAGGATGTTTCTCTGGCTCTTCTTCTTCAGACGCCGAACTATCAAACAAGGCGGCATTTGCTTTGTTGGTCATATGCCTGCCCTTACAATCTTTCCGATGGTGTCCGTACGCCTTACAGAGGAAACATTTACGCAAACTTTTGAAGGATTTACGCTCCTTATCTTGTCTGTTTACCATGTTTAGTAGGTAAGTATGATAGCCAGGGTTTTTATCACACATCTCAGTCTGATGATGAGAATATTTACAATAATTGCAATGGTATAACTTCTCAGAAGTAGGTCTATGAGGTTTCTGCCTACTATAGGGTTTGTCATAGTTAGCCGCTGCTACAAAGTTAATGTCAGTAGCTTCAGTGGCAAAGCAATGTTTGTTGGCTGTGTAGTACGCCGAACCACGTCTTTCAATCTCATCCACACTAGTGCATTCATTCTCTAACAAAAATTTAGAAAATGCTGAAGGAATCGATGATACAATTTTGTCTCTAATGATTAGATCTTCTAATCTCTGATAGTTCTTGTCAATTTTAGCTGCTGAAGTCCATTTGGTGAATATATCTCGGACTAAGCAGAGGTAATCAGAGAACGTTTGAGTCGGTTTTGGGCTCAACTTACTGAATTGTTCTCTGTAACCTGCCTCATCTAACATAAAATGTGCCATAATCTTAGATTTCAGATAATGGTAATCTTTTCTGAGGTCTTTGGGGATGGTTTCAATTACTTTAAGAGGTTCCCCTGACAAACTCCTCATGTACACAATATTCCATTCAGACAGTGGAACTTGATAATGTTCCATTAAAGTTTCAAAATTTTGGGTAAAAGCTGCAATGCAGTCACCCGAGGTATAGTTACGTACAATACCTTGATATTTCTTGTACTGGTTTTCTTTCTCCAGTCTTTCAGATTTCTTAGACTCTTTGTTAATGGCAGTCTCAGTGTCAAGTTGTTTCATCTTCAACTGTAACTCCAGTTCTTCTCTCTTACTCTGAGCTGCTATTTCTGCCTTTTTCAGCTCACTATCTATCTCAGCTTGCTTTGTCTTTGCAGCCAGTTCTAATTCGGCTTGCTTTAAGGCTGTGTCTGCCTCTACTTGCTTGGCAGCCCTTTCAGCTTCTGCATGTTTTAAGGCTGTTTCTGCCTCTCCTTGTTTGGCAGCCATCTCTGCCTGCTTTAATGCTCTTTCAGCTGCTCTTTCATCGCGTTCATTAGCTTTCTCCTGTACTAGTAGGTATTCAGAGTATTTCTGCTCACTCCACTGTGTTAATTCATCACCATGTAACTGTAATTTTATCCCCATATCAATGAAATCAAATAATGAAGACATGATGGACAATGTCAATGAAATACCAGCCACACAAAATATGTTATAAGTGGTTAGTAATGAACAATTTACAATTGATTTCTATTGACGATGCGTGCCTAAAATTGCATAGTTAAAGTATGTGAAAAGAAAAAATATACTCAAGTGCCCTGGATGCGGTGAAGAATGGTTGGAAATCGGGCTAGGAACTGTAGGGTCGTTACTTCAAAACCACGAATGACCTCTACGGCAAGGTTTCGGATGGTACGGAAAAACCTGCTTTATTTTTGGAGAGAAATAAATTAATGTCTATTCGTTGGTGTGTGCCTGCTTGTCACTAAGTGTTGATTAGGTTTGTATGGCGTTGAGTGTAATTGTATGTCGTAAGTTTGTCTGTCAACAATTTTTTTTTTTCAAAACAAGTTACTTTCTTTCCAAACACTTTTCGCGTTCCACAACTCAATGCACAAAGACAATCTACACTTATGTTAACACTTTACAACATTGATGATACATCACTTACATCAAGATAACATTCAGTAAGGACATAGACATCAAGTTTACAAGATGGCGACAAGGTCAAAATGGCGACAAGATCACAATGTCGACAAGGTCAAAACGGTGACAAGTTTCACAAATCACAAATGTTTGACACGGTTACAAAATCAAACAATATGTATGCATTGTACGTTTACAAATAGTCTTACACATGTTTAAACAATGTAGTTAATAATGAAAATGAGCCTTCCACGATCACATTTACATGTACTATAAAGTTTGACAAAAATTTCACGTTTACAAACTCTAGTTTTAAATCGTTAATCACTAAAACACGTTCATATCAAAGCCGGACGAATGCCACCACGTCCACACATGTCAGGGTCTTAAACTTGGCTCGCTCACCTAACAGTGTGAGACAGTACAAATACAACGTGATTTAACGTAAGACTCAACGACACACCGTTCGATGGATTTATTCACATTAAATACGGAACGATGTTCACAACAAGATATATACTGGATGTTTCAATATACACTTACACAATACAGCTCACAACGTCTCACTCTCAAGATGTCCAGACACTCGACTTTCAGCACAGATACCACACAACGCCTTTCTCTCTTCACACGTCTGTCCGAGTCGAAGTCCCCAAGCTGTCTGCCGCTAACTCGCAACTCGCCTCTCACCTCAGGTGACGTCACGAGGCATGCGTGCGTTTAGCGTCGTCCTGGCTTGACCACTGGTCGCTTGTCAGCCAGCAGTCTTGCAGGCCGGTAATCACTATCCGCCTGGCGGCGTAACGAAGTTACGGCGTCCCTTCTGGGAGCTAAGTCGCCTGGCGGGCGTAACGATGTCACTGCATCTCTGTCTCCTTTCCGGACTCTGACAATATCCATATACATACCTGCACAATACGCACATGCATATTACCCCCACATGTATAAACGAAACACATTTTCACGTACGTACTGTTGAACTGTGTGTATTCCATATTGTCTATGTGTTATTCAATATTTGTGTGATGTTGTTTTAGACAATGTGCAGCATGATACGTGTGCTGTATTTTCTAAATTGGCATGTTGCTGTATTCCTACAGGGACACACCAGGTACGTGTATTCTGCCAATGCAGTCAACAGTTTAGTGTGGTTGTTTTCCGTAGTTTTGGGTATCCATTCATCATGTACCATGCCGAAAAGCGTGGGAGGTCATAATTCGCCATTTCACGCGATCACCGGAGTCGTAGATCAGCTCATTGTTCTTGTCTTGACTATGCCATGTGGTCAAGCCATCCAGGTATTTACTTATCTGTGTTCCCCTTGTTCTCTTCCCTTCGATCTTGCCAGTTGTTACCAAGTTCTATAATGTATTTCTTCTCATAACATTACAAAAAATCGACTGTCTACGTATAATTTCTCTAATCAGTTTACGATTTTCATTTGTTTCTTTTAGGACTTTGTCATTGGTTTTTCTGTCTCTCCATGTTAGTCCTTGCATTCTCCCCAGAAACCACATTTCTACAGCCATACGATTGTTTTACAGCTTGACTACTCGTGTCCATCATCACTCACTCAGCGATTATTATGTCCTTCATCACTCACTCTGCAAAGATCGCGTCCGATATCACTCACTCAGCGATTATGTCCCACATCACTCACTCAGCGATCAAAATATCCAACATCACTCACTCATCGATCATCGTGTCCGACATCACTCACTCAGCGATCATAGCGTCCGACATCACTCAGTCATCGATTACTATGTCCGACATCACTCACTTATAGATCATTATGTCTGTTAACGACAACTTCCACTAAGCGATCATCGTTTCAGACGTCATTCACTCAGCGATGTTTGTGTCTGACATCACCCACTCAGCGATCATTATGTCCCACATCACCCACTCAGCGATCATTATGTCCCACATCACTCACTTAGTGATCATTGTATCCGACATCACTCGCTCATCGATTATTATGCATTATGTCTGTCAACACTCACTCAGTGATTATTATGCCCGACATTACTCACTCAGCGATTATCGTTTTAGGCATCATTCACTCAGAGATCACGTGTCCGTCATCACTCACTCGCGATTATAATGTTAGACATCACTCACTCAGTGGTGAGCGTGTCCGATATAATTCACTCAGTGATTATTATGTCCCACATAACTCACTCAGTGACCATCGTGTCCGTCATCACTCACTCAGCGATCATTATGTCCGAAAATTTTCACTCAGCGATCATCGTGTCAGACATTACTCAAACAGCGATCATCGTGTGCGATATCACTCACTCAGCGATCATTATGTCCGACATTACTCACTCAGCGATCATCGTGCCTGGTATCTCTTAATCAAGGAATGTTATGTCCGACATCACTCACTCATATTCCGTTAGCACTCACTCAGCGATAATCGATTATTATGTGCGACTGTGGTATAATGGGGAGGAAGGTGACGTACCCACAGTACCCTGCCCCTGTTCTAAGTCACGCTACAGTGATGGGGCTACTTTCTGTTGGAAGAGACGGGTTGTTGGAAGCCAACTTGACCCTTGGTAGCTCTGGAACTCTAGGGTATTCCCGGGAATGGTGATGGTTCCCCTCCAAAGATAACCTTACCGAATTAGGAGATACTTAGTCAAGTAATTATTTAGCTCTAGAACCCCCAAGTTGTATCCATTTTCCTTCTCAAGAGAAACGGTTACAAGAATTTTATTTAGAAATATTAAGTTCCCCATTTTGAACAATCTGGAATCTGCGAGCTTACAATAGAACATGACGTTGCTGTCTATTCGTGGTTACCCAGCCACATATTATTCCAGATTCTTCAATCATATGAGTAATAACCATGATTAAAAAAAACAAAAAAACACACACACACACACACACACACACACACACACACACACACACACACACACACACACACACACACACACACACAAACACACACACACACACACACACATATATATATATATACTAGCTGCCCGGCCCGGCTTCGCCCAGATTCTGGCGGGGATCTATCTATCTATCTATGTATCTGTCTGTCTGCTTGTCTGTCTGTCTGTTTGACCCGGCCCGGTTTCGCCCAGTCCCTGGCGGGGAGCGTCTCATTAAATTCATATAAGTAGTCATTATACATTCAAATACATTCTCTAAGCGTACAGAGTATGCGTTCGGCCCCTGGGCCCTCGCAGCTAATTTATTGGTTGCAGCTAGAAAATTTCATTTAATGTTAGGATTATTTAGTTTTGTAAATGTTGACGTATAATTTTTAAGTTATGGTCGAACACCAAATTTGATGTCTAATGTAGTGCTTTTTGATAAACAATATTTTTTGTTTTTCTGTCTGGTGCGTACACAAATAAATCCGAAGGTTTTCCAACGCGTGAGCAGGCCACATATAGCTGTCCATGTGTGAAGCACGGATTTTCCAAATTTAGTCCACACACTTGTAGCGATTGTCCCTGTGCTTTGTTGATCGTCATGGCAAATGCAAGTCGCACCGGAAACTGCAGGCGTTTGAATTCGAATGGCATGTCTGTTGGAATCATTGGGATGCGAGGCAACAGTACATCAAAGGATAGGCTTCTTCTTTTTTTAGACAAAAAAAACAACAACAACCTGCATTTTAACAGGCGTGCTGCGTGTAAGGTATGCATAAGGTATGCACACCCACAACATTGAATGAAAAATGTGATGTTGACACACACGCGGCCAACTTTTTTTAAAAAACAAAAACAAAATCAAGAATATACCCATTTAATTGTGTACTGACCTTCTCTCTGCCAAGCGAACGGAAAACACAAATGCTTCGATTACTTCAAAATTTCCACTCCGAAAAAAGCACAGTAATAAAATTCTAACGTATCTAATCTAAAATAAATCCATTATTTTTAATGAACACTGGTTTTAAAAACATAAAAAGATGTGTTAGAAAATTTTCACTATTTAAATAGATGCATTACTTTTATAAAAATTATGAAAATGCCTTAAAGATTATATCATTATTTATTATAACTCATATGCCTGTAAATAACTATAGACAAGTTTATAAATCTTTGAAAACAATGCAACAATCTATACATAAAATAATAGTGATGTTATTAAAAGTTATGACCCTTGAAATAACTTTTCTTATGTTAAGTCCCCTTGATGGAAACGATAAATATTAGCTGCCCGGCCCGGCTTCGCCCAGGCTCTGGCGGGGATCTATCTATCTATCTATCTATCTATCTATCTATCTATCTATCTATCTATCTATCTATCTATCTATCTATCTATCTATCTATCTATCTATCTATCTATCTATCTATCTATCTATGTATGTATGTATGTATGTATGTATGTATGTATGTATGTATGTATGTATGTATGTATGTATGTATGATTGTATGTATGTATGTATGTATGTATGTATGTATGTATGTATGTATGTATGTATGTATGTATGTATGTATGTATGTATGTATGTATTTATGTATGTATGTATGTATGTATGCATGCATGCATCTATCTATCTATCTATCTATCTATCTATCTATCTATCTATCTATCTATCTATCTATCTATCTATCTATCTATCTATCTATCTATCTATCTATCTATCTATCTATCTATCTATCTATCTATCTATCTATCTATCTACGTTCGGCCCGTTCCCGTTAAAAATATAGATAGAATAGAAGAATAGATAGAAAATATGATTGGAAGAGATCTATCTAAAGTAAACTTGGCTCCCGTTCCCGACTATCTGTCTGTCTGTCAGTCTGTCTATCTGTCTGTCTGTCTGACCTGGCCCGGCTGCACCTCATTTAATTCATATAGATTTCTATAGCCAGGGGACTTAACTTAAGATATAACAATGCTACTAAAAGTTATATCCCTTTTTGTCATATATTTTTATATTTTCTTATGTTCAGTCATGTAATTACAAAATTAAATTTTAGGAAGGTAATAGCTGATAGCTGATAGATAAAACTATCACAGTTGGTTGCACAGGAATGAAAGGAAAACGTGTAGAAAATTTCATCTCAATTGGTTGGACCGTTCGCGAACGCATAAAGGACGGACATACATACATACATACACAACGATTTATATATATATATATATATATATATATATATATATATATATATATATATATATATATATATATATATATATATATATATATATATATATAGATGGCACCTTGCCGTCTTGACAGACGATAGTTTGTGCTTTAAAAAGGCATAATAACTTTTACTATGGCGGTAGCGAATGTGACTGATAAGGCCAATTCGCGCTGTAAATGTCCGTTCACAGTGGGTGCATGTGAACACGTGGTCATTTCCACCATCATGCACCATCTTACGTCTCACACGCTCGGTGTGTGACTTATCTGCAATAATTTTCTCCTTTGTCTTTATTCCATTTCTGATGTTTGCCCTCCATGCAACACGTTCAGCGGCGACTTGCTCCCAATGTGCGTTATCAATGCCTTTATCAATCATGTCCCGCTTACACACATCTTTGTATCGTAGTAGAGGCCGACACTGAGATCTCTTACTCATCTGTAATTCACCAAAAAGATGTCCTTTGGTATTCTACCATCATCCATCCTCCTAAGATGTCCTATCCATCTAAGTCTACGAAGACTGAGCATGGAATAAACCGTCACACAACCTGATCTTTCCAATACTTCAGTATTTGTGATTTTGTCTTGCCACTTAATACCAAGAATTCTTCGCAGACACCGCATATGAAAGCTGTTTAAACGTTTCTCTTGGTGTGAGTAAGTTGTCCAGGTTTCACTGCCATAAAGAAGAGTACTAAGGACACAGGCTTGATAGACAAGGACTTTTGTTTTGGCAGTAAGCTTCCTGTTCTCCCAGACTTTTTCTTAACCTGTTCATTGTTGTTGCTGCCTTACCAATCCGGATGTTGATTTCCTGATCTAGGGATAATTTGCTATTTACCACTGATCCTAGATATGTAAAATGGTCTACCATCTCTAGTTCGGCGTCGTCAATAAAGATTGATGGTACCCCATGTGCACCTTGTGACATAATCTGTGTCTTCTTTTTGCTAATTGTTAAACCAAATTCAGAACAAGCATTGGAGAATGCAGATAGTAGACATTGCAATTCTTCCTCAGAGTGGGTCGTAACTGCAGCATCATCTGCAAAAAGCAACTCTCTGATCAGTACCCTCCTAATTTTGGTCTTGGCCTTCAATCTCTGAGCATTGTAGAGGCCGCCATCTGAGCGTGAGTGAATGTATATACCACCATCCTGATCACGAAAGGCATATTTCAGTAGAAGTGAAAAGTATATTCCAAAGAGGGTGGGAGCTAGTACACAACCTTGCTTAACTCCACTCTTGATTTCAAACTCTTCAGAAGTTGCACCATCAAACTTGATTATACCCTTCATGCCTGTGTGGAACGATTCCACAATGGACAGAAGAGTTGGTGGGCAGCCAATCTTCTTTAGTGCCTTGAACAGACCCTCACGACTGACCAAATCAAATGCCTTTGTGAGGTCGATGAAGGCAATAAACAGTGGTTGATTCTGTTCACGGCATTTTTCTTGAATTTGTCGCAATGAGAATATCATATCAATGGTAGACCGGTTCTGTCGAAAGCCACACTGTGATTCGGGGTAGACTTGATCTCATAGGACTTGAAGTCTGCGCAGAACAATTCTGGCAAATACTTTTCCAACAATACACAGAAGTGAGATACCCCTATAGTTGTTGCAGTCGCTCCGATCGCCCTTGTTCTTGTACAGTGTTATGATGCTTGAATCTTTGAAATCCTGTGGGACTTGTCCTTCTCGCCAGCATAGCTCTATTAGCTGGTGGATCTGTAGAGTGAGTGTGTCTTGCCCACTCCTGATAACCTCTATTGGAATCCCATCCTTACCTGGAGCCTTGCCAGATGCAAGTTCATTTATAGCACACTTAACTTCTGTTATGGTGGGAAGTGTGTCCAGGTGGTCAAGAGTTGGTAGAGCCTCTATGGCGTTGAGGGCATCATCCGCTAGTTTGGTCTCACTTGAGTAAAGCTCCAAATAGTGCTCTACCCATCTGTCCATCTGCTGTTTCTTATCAGTTATGATTTCTCCAGTCAAGGTTTTCAATGGTGCACTTCTTTTGATCATTGGACCACAGGCTTTCTTTATTCCTTCATACATGCTTCTTATGTTTCCCTTATCACTTGCGATTTGAATGGACTCACATAACTTGATCCAATAATCATTTGCACACTGCCTGGCAGCCTTTTGCACATCCTTCCTAGCTTGCCTTAGCTCACTCAGAGTGTTACGCGTTGGTCTTTCCTTGTTTCTTAAGAGAGCTATCTTCTTCTTATCAATCAAGGGCTGCAGAGTCTCGCTGTTTGCCGCAAACCAGTCCTGCCTCTTATGATCCACAGTGCCGTAAACCCCTACGGCAGTTTTATAAAGAGTTTCCTTAAGTTGACCCCACTTTTCATTTACTGTACAATTTTCTGGTGTATCAGTGAAAGCGTCTTCAAGTTGCTGTTGAAACTGAAAGCACTTTCCAGGATCGTGAGTGTTAATAATATTAATCCTGGGGTTAGATTTGTGTTTAGCTGTGCAGATTTTCTTTGGTCTCGGTCTAACCCTTGCAACAACCAAAGAATGATCCGTATCACAGTCAGCACTGTGGTAACTTCGAGTCAATGATATATGGTTCAGATGTTGTCTCCGTGTGATGATGAAGTCCAGCTGGTGCCAATGGCCGGATCTTGGATGTTTCCATGTGACCTTATGCATCTCTTTTGTTTTAAAAAAGGAGTTTGTAATACATAGGTCATTTCTGGTGCAATGCTCCAGCAGCCTTTGCCCATTTTCATTCATGCGACCGATGTTGTATTTTCCAAGGCACACTGGCCATGAACTCGAGTCCTTGCCCACACGAGCATTGAAATCACCGAGCATATAAATGTAGTCAGATTTTGGAACTGCCTTGATCACGGAGTCTAACTCCTCATAGAACGAATCCTTCACATCATCAGAGGAATCGAGTGTCGGTGCATATGCAGTAATAATGGTGGCAAAACCACAAGAGGTTGCCAAGCGCAGGGATAATAGTCTTTCATTTCCTCCTGCTGGAATTTCAATCATTCCCAGTAGCGAATTCTTCACTGCAAAGCCCACACCGTGTTGCCTTTTTTCTGCCTGCCCTCTACCCTTCCAAAAAAAGGTGTAATTGTTTTCCCTGAGTGACCCTTCCTCAGCGAGGCGAGTCTCCTGCAGGCCAGCAATATCAATGTTAAGACGATTGAGTTCGGCATCAATCACAGCCGTTTTTCTCACATCGTCAATATTGGTCAAGTCAGTGGAAAATCCTGGACACATGGTTCCCACGTTCCATGTTGCAAGCCGTAGCTTGAGGTTTCTATTTTTCTTTTTATTAGTACCTGGTGCATTGGTTTTACAGCCTTCGATTCAGATTTTGTCCTAGCCCCAAGCACCCATTGAAGCAGGCAGGCTGTGGCGGATCAGCACCCAATTGGCCGGGGGCTGCCCAGCTTGAGGCGGGCGGTAGCTGATCAGTGACACCTGAAGTTTTCTCCCACCGTCAGAGGCAACGCTTGCGCCCCATGTGTACGCCAATTGACAGGGTCTTATAACCCGTAACAGTTGCCTCTCGCTTTGATTCCGAGACCAGTTAAGACCAGGGATGGAGTTATTGCCTCTCCATAGCACAAAGCCTGGGCTAAAATATAGAGATCATGTGTTGCCCATGCAGCATGATCCCTCTCTCGGCCTGCCTAGTTCACTCCAGAGGAAAGGTAACACCCAATACATCTGGAACAAGACAAGCTGCAGAAGCTGCCGGATCAGCAAAGCAATGCTCTAACTGTCCGCCTGTCGGAGCTTCGATCCTAGACCAGCCGCCAACCAAGGCTTAGGGCCTGGTCTGCCCTGCCATTACATTTTGTCTTTAGGTTGCATTTCCTCGCACCAGGGTAAGGCTTGTACCCTCCCAATTGCGCTCTTCCGCCCGAAGCCGTTGGCACAATGTGGGGTATCGGGTTTGGTAAGCGCCGCCCAACGTTCAGCGCGAACAGAAAGCAGGTAGTACCGTCTACTGTTATACGGTAGCTCAGTCATATCTGACTAAGACCTGACACGAATATATATACATATATAATGGTCACATCACAATGTACTTCACCAAGAAGAATAACAAGTTAAAAACAGTTTATTAACGAGAATACTGTGGAAATAAAGCCATTGATGTTACATATTAAGACATGCATTACAAGGTATGCCAACAATCAAATATAGTATCAATGCTACTTATAGTACATGCAACCGAAGTGATTCCAATGTTGAAAACAGTCCGGATTATCCTTCTGATCATTCTCCACTCTTCTTCTAACGAATAAAGTTTGTAAATCTAATACATGATTCTGCTGGGGATCCATGGTTTTGGATTTCATGGGTGGAAAAGTTGTCCTTACAACTAGACGTCTATGTTGACTTGTTTTCAAAGTCAATAAAGTTATTAGTCTCTTTGGAAGGAAATGAAATTATCAGCTGGTCTCTGTTCAGCGTAAGTGGTTTTGGCGGGTAGGGATGACCGGAAGAATAGATTGACAGTCCAGGTAACATTTAGCTCTTTGACCTTCTCTGGACACATAAGGCAGGTAGTCCACTTGTAATATAATTCATACATTTTGGGAACAGACAGAAGTCGTATTCCTTATGATCTTCCAGCTTAATCAGTGGCATATTGTTCTGGATGTGTCATCTTTCTTCACCATTCCAGTCATTCCATAATATCTGCGAACACCGCCTTCCTCCCTTTATTGAATAAACATAGGCTCCTATTTATATAGGTTCAACAGATGATATTCTGTAGTGGACAAGAATGAAAAGGGCTACAGACAGAGCTTTTAGAAAGTAGAAGATTCAGGAAGTACCTACAAGTTGAGAGCTAAGTGTCTCTTCTTTGTACTGATTCCTTTAACTGTTATCCTGTGTTTCATCTGGCAAGTTACATCTATTTCTGCTCTTGTACATATTCCCTTATATGTTCTGATGTTCTTTCAAAGAGGACCCAGACAACAAGGAATGACAAGGCTAGTAGACTGAAGAAGAGTCACATGATGAAATATACACATCAAGATTAGATCCTGAACATAATGATACAGAACAGAGTGATGATGGTATATCATTTACCTGGGCTCTTATTACCAAGTCAAGGTTGCATAAGATGCTTTAGTTTGCCTATGTAACGTTCATATTTATTCCTTCACTTTACTTCCTCTTATCATTTCCCTTACCTACCTTTCGAATGCTGGGTGTGGGATTATGAGTGATATCTCATATTGGCCAGTAATTATAGTGCATGAAAACATAATATATATACTCCTTTATTTTTTCCCAACAGAGATATGATTTTACTCTTTGCCATTCACATGTTGGTTATAAGCAATAATGTAGGAAAATATATAGTGAACACATAAATTAATATAATTATTGTCATATACATGGAATGAATATTAATTAACAAGTGTATTATTCCTTGAGAATTTCCACTCCGCCTTTCATCCATTGACATTGACATATTTACATAGATGTAAGAATAGGAGATAACAAGCACAAGCCCATTCTCGCAATTCTACGGATTAACTTCTTCTTCTTCACTCAAGCAAGTGCCTAACATTAGTCCTTTCAGCTGAAGGTTGAAGTGCATGAACTGGGTAGTTTGCCTGACGTCAATTCGGTATGAGGGGTTCTGTTAGCGTAATCATTATGCACTTTATATGAAAGATATCACAAAAGTTCAACCACGCTGAATTGGTTATCAGTGTCCAACAGTCATGCGACATGAATCTTTCTCAACGCCACGGACATATAAAGCCAGAAGGGGAAGGTATATTCATTCTCTCCCTCTCTCTCATTCCCGTGTGAAGTAGATAGGCTGTAGATTGGAAGATAGCAAAAGTCGACACAGACATTACAGCGGATCTGATCTAACCTAAGTTTTGAATGAATCAAAGAGTTTATAAGGTTGAGATTTCACATAGCATGAATGTGGTTAGACTTGCCTCCTACAAGGTTAAGATTCAGTTTTTAGCATAGCACTTGATTGTAAGCGAAAGACAAGAATGAAGAATAACGTGATTGAGTGAAGGTCGAATCCGCCATTGCATCCGGCCTGGACAAAAAGATAACGGCTATGTTCGAATGTAAGCATAAACATCATTTGTTCGTGCTGGAACTTACACACACAGATTTCACACACACACCCCCCGCTTTACCTGACCTCTATATCTGTGAATATTTATAAGCGTAAGTACCCTTACCCTAATTGGGAGGGACACCAAGTGTAATCCGATTCAGAAAACACAACATGACTCTGGATCAAGAATCCTTGAATGTGTACGATATTGGGCTTTGTCTTCCTAGCAATCGTTAGGTGACGTGACCAAGGTTAAGGTCAACCCGCGATGACGTGATATTCCGTACCGGTATTATTCAGTATTCTGGTGTGGTAGATGTGCTGTGCAACTCTGAGATGAATGAGGTGCGCAACATGCGACACCGACATCACTCAATCATCGATTATTATGTTCGACAACACTAATTCATAGTCCGTTAGCACCCACTCAGCGATCATTATGTCCTATATCACTTACTCAGCGATCATCCTTTCAGACATCATTCACTCTGCGATCATCGTGTCCGTCATTATTCACTCATCGATCATTGTGTCCGTCATCAGTCACTCAGCAATCATTATGTCCGACATCACTCACTCAGCGATCATCGTGTCCGGCATCACTCACTCAGCGATCATCGTGTCCGACATCACTCACTCAGCGATCATCGTGTCCGGCATCACTCATTCAGTGATCCTCATGATTAAATCACTCACTCAGCCATCATCGTGTCCGACATCACTCACCTAGAGACTTACTAATTTAATCAAATCGATTTAATTAATTTAAATTAACTATATTAATTGCAGCATGATACGGCATATAACTGTGTAATAATCACAACATGTCATTTAGCACGTTATGCACTTTACAACCATTACTCATAACATTGGTGGCGATCGTGATACGACAGGTACAAATTTGTCGAGCAGCTATAACAAAGTCCCTCACTGCTTTAGTGCTAGACTGACACTCTGTATCTGTAAATAGATGTAATGTCACTTCCTCTCTAGGAATCCAAGTCTCCGAAGAGACTGATCATCGTCTTCACTTTCCTCTGTTAAAATAAAAGTAAACTTAAGCTTAAAGCTTTAGAATTACGATTATTAGATATGCAGCTTTAGAAATAAGCTTAAACCTCTGAATTTGTCAGTCATCTTAATTACTAACTTATGCTGCCGTTACATCTAATGGTGTACTTCTGACTTCTGGTCCAATATGGCGGTTAGGCTGTTGAGCTGTTAAGACTTCCATAGTATTTCTGCTTCAGGCTATGGTTTGCTTGCGCATTTCCCTCATGTTGGACTGGTAGTACATGGTTCCGTCTCCCAGCTATTAAGTTAAGTGTTCGGAGCGACATTGTGAGCTGTGGATATCTTGCGCTTTTACAACTGTCTGCATTGGTATTAATTGGGACCTGCATGTTCAGAAAATTGGTGGCCACCCAGTTCTTTATCTAGCGGGTTGTGCTTTATGCAGTAATTTGTGTGCAAATGCTGGTTTCCTCGTGACTGCCGATTCCATCGACGATTAACTGTAAATTTAGTGGCGGACAGTTGTTTTGCCATTCTGGCAGCGGCCTTATGCATGTGCTGTTGGTTTGTCAAGACTTCTGTCTGTTCCACTGTTTCACATCGTACAGTTAGGAGCATTTTGTGTGATATTCACTAGCACAGGAACGGAGGGTTATTTGGTGACCATTTTCTGTGAAGTTGGAACCACGATTAAAGACTAACGACTAAAGCGTACTCCTTACTGCTCCAGTATTAACTAAGAGTCCTGAACCGTGTGTTTAGTTAAGTTTCTGTAAGTTTGTACTTGCTGTCCTTACAACTGTTCTTATTCCGTATTCCAGAGTTGGGGGTACATGCCCTACAAATACATATTTACTGACCTATATATGCTCTCGATCTGGACCCGACGTTCTTCTTCCTCAACGTAGATTACCCCGAGATTTGTGAGCCAACGATAGCCACAATTCAAGTGCCACTTGACAAGATTCCGAGAAACGAGGAATAAGCGTCAGTTGTGTACCAACGTGAATGCAGATCTAGTTAGCTGGATGTCCTACCATCACCACCACCACCCCTGTCTCTGACACATGGCACTCCGATGCCCAGTCGACTCCAGTCACTATCCTCTGCGCGCGCACACACACACACACCCAAACACCCACTGTCGTGGAATACTGAGAGTTAATGATTCCCAGATAGACGACTGTATACACCGACTAACCAGGTAGAAGAAGGGTTAACAAACGAAGCAGTAAGGGTAAACAACAACGGAGTGACCAGGCGCATGTGTTTATAGGTCAAGACACAGAAGGGGCCGCCAACAGCACAGGTAACCTGTCGCGTGGAAAAATTGGTTTGCGACAAAGGCAGACAGCATTATTGGACAGCATATTGCGGTCTGGATGTATGAATAACGGAAAAGTTTCAGATCTGTAATTTTCCACTAACGGTGATAATGAAGTATGGACTTGAGGTGTCAAGCAAGGTCAAGGACTATGCGGCAAAAATGACCTATAAAGAGTGTCCACTTCTTTGTGTAAGTTTAGTGTGTGTTCCAAACTGAACTGAAGGAGATATGTTCTTGAGTGGGAATAGAAATACACGTCCCTAATGATGGAAAGAGGGGATAGTAGTGTGTTATTCGCTAAGTGTTTTTCGATTCCAGGAACATAGATGCCTAAATAAGGTATTAATATATTAGAGTATAGTTTTAGCATAGGAATATAGATGTGCGTGAAGTGCATTTAACATTGCTTTCTATTAGTAGGAATAGTATAGACGTTAGGTGAATCTTCTATCCTATGTCAGAGTGGGTTTTTTCGGAAGCCTTTTCATTTCGGCTGGAGGAAAAGACACTCACATAGGAGAGAAGAGGAAGCAGACACAGATCTCATTATTAAATGTATATCACACAGGTTCCCATACCAGTGCGAGACTTATCAACTAAGATATAACACAGATGGCTGTGGTCAAGATCACTCAGTGTTGATAACCCACAAGAAAGCACTTTAAAGTAATAAAGCACGACACTTGTGCATAAGAAAGGAAAGAAAAGAAGTGTCATCTTAATAAGTCAGGAGGACAGAGAACGGAAAATAGAGATCATACAAACTAAAGAAAAAAGACTCAAATGACTCAGTATCGAAGAGTTGCAAGGGGCATACCAAATGCCTATACCAATTACGAACTATCCAGTGTAGAACTTTTACAGGACAAAAATAGAGAATACTAGAAACTCGATGTGTTTTCCAGGATGGAATTAAGAACGCTATAAGAAAGCAACGAACATTCAGTTTAAGCTGACAGCATATAGTGATCGGTTTAAGTACATTGATACAGTGGTGAACATTTTTCATTACAAAAACAAAACGGATATATCTACAGACTCAAGCAGACGGAGCATTCAGGGTGAGACCGTTCTGTTGTATCTATGTACCGTCCTGTACTTTAGCCGAGAGAAGAGACGAGAGAAGACACGGAGACTATCTATCAACATCTTATCTGGCAGCCACACTAGAAGAACATACCAACTACATAGACAATATCCATACATACACCAGACATAGTTTTTATTAATAAATCTTTTATTTATTGTTGAAAGGAACTGTTGTCTGAGTATGTGTTGAGAGAATAACAGAGAGAGAGTGAAAGAAATAGATATATGGAAGGGAAGACAGAAGAGAGGAGTGTAGACCAAAGTCAGTCAATAATCCCAACAGATAATAAGTTTAAAGATGTGCTTGTTGATTCCAACCTCCTCTCGGGAAAATAACAGGACACCCACCCACCCACACACACACACACAAGAAACTAGCTTATGCATTTAATTGTTTCCTGGCTTCAATATCACTACTGTATTATTATTTTCACTGCTACTACTACTACTACTACTACTACTACTACTACTACTACTACTACTACTACTACTACTACTACTACTACTACTACTACTACTACTACTACTACTACTACTACTACTACTACTACTACTGCTGCTGCTACCATTACTTCTACTACTACTACTAGTATACCAATACTACTACTGCTACCACCACCATCACTACTACTACTAGTACTACTGCTGCTGCTACTACTACTACTGCTTCTGCTGCTGCTACTACTACTACTACTACTACCACCACCATCACCACCACTACCACCATTACTACTACTACTACTACTACTACTACTACTACTACTACTACTACTACTACTACTACTACTACTACTACTACTACTACTACTACTACTATATCATTATGACCAATCTTATTCAATGTGTCTCGTAGTGTGTTGTAAAAATCTTCCATTTCGTCCTTCTCTGCTGTTGAAGTAGGTGCATATATCTGTACAAGTGTTGTGTTTTTTGGACGGCCTTTAAGTCTAATAGTGAGGATTCTATCTCTAACTGGGTTATATCCCAGTAAAGCTTTTGCAGTTGTTTTATCTAAACAAAATGCCACTCTACTCTGGCCTCCGACGTCTCTACCAGAATAAATGAAAAGACTTCCATTTTCAGTTGTAAAATGTCCTTGCCTTTCCAGCGATGTTCACTAATTTCTAAAATTTGAATATTTAACCTCTCAATCTCATCACACACTACTGTAAACTTTCCCTCATACAGACTTCTCACATTCCACGTTGCAATTCTCACTCTGTTTCTTAGTCTGACACAGGGGATTTCCTTGGTAACATATTTGACATACCATTGTTAAATGGTACCTGACACATGGGTTAGAGGTTACAAATATATACCAAATTATTGAGTATAAGCCCGTTAGCTGCTTCCAAAAGTTTGGGGATAAGATGTCTGATGCCAGAGTGAAAGTGACAGCAATGTTGCTCTTGTCATTAAAACGGAGAATATGATGTTGTTAGGTAATGCCGCTTACGGCAAAACATTAACCAACACTTAAAAACATACAATTAGTTAGTTAGTTAGTTAGTTAGTTAATTAGTTAGTCGACATATCATCTTCATTGCACATGGAACCATTCAGTCCATAAGTGCTCGGATCCTCTCTTCAGCAAATCTCGCAGCGTGTAGCTGCTAAAGACACCAGTTCTATGTTGGTTTATCAATCTTCTTTGGCTTCTTGCGTAGTGTTCTTGTTTGGCCACACCTCTTTTAATTTGCTGTTTTCGCAGTCTGACCATGGTTGTAGATTCGAAGTCATCACTTGTTTCTTGCAAAAGTCTTACTTCGCGTAGAACATTCAGAATGTCATTCAGAAGCTTTACCTGCGAGCTTGTCAGCCCGCTCATTTTCTTGTACTCCAGCATGCCTTGGCACGAAAATGAAACTAATCTTTGCAAGCCGAGACCGATCAAGAGACAGAAACCACTCTCTTCGGACCCACGACATCTCTATCCCCTTGAGCATGTTCATTGAGTCACTAACGAAACTTGCCCTAGTGAATGTCTGTGTCTCGCACCATGTTTTTGTTTACTTACTCCCATGACGTCCATCGTCAGGCTACTTGTGGTCTCAACAAAAGAACCAGAGTCCTCTTTCACAATTCTCCCTCCGACCTGATCCGTAAAGGTGAATGAGCTTCTCACGCGTGGGACGAGCGACCTATCTGTGTAAATGACAGCATCACCGTCTAACGAATTCTCGAAAATCAACGCTTGTACTTCTGCCTCCACAGCAGCAGGATTTTCTTGTCTGCATTTTCTGTCTAGTTGGATGCAAACCGAAAAGGACGTACAGAAATATGTTAGTACTTGTACCCACTTCTCGCCAGGTTCTAAGTCCTCAAGTTAACACACCTGTTGAAGAATGTCTTTGGCTTGACCCATCCACGACCTTCATCTTTTTAACCTGCTGCCCTACATCTTCATTATTTCACTATGCAGTGAATGTTGTGTGTTTGCGTTAACTCTGAGGTTGGCACGTGCTCTGCAAATTTGTATTTGTAGTCTGTCTTCAATGGTTGGAGAATAAAGAAGCTAGCGCATCGCCCTGCATGCTGTATCTCTTGTACATTCAAGAACAATGCCCATAGCTTCGTTTTGTATCCTTTCCATCCTTTCTATCTGCTTACGGCAGGATCGCTATCGCAAACTCAAAAACACACAATGCCAACCCCTCGTATAGAAGACATAGATGGCGCTGCTCAGAGTTCGCTGCCGTCATCACTCGCCTCGCAGCCAAACCCCGCTTGGCCTTTGTTATCACCTTGTCTATATGCTCATTATAAGCAAGGCTTCGATCAATACATATCCCCAGGTAATTCATTGCCTGCGTCCTTTCCACAGTCCCTGAACATAAATTAACAGTTAGTGTTGAAGTGTTGACAATATGATTATTCGAAGAGAACCATGCCACTGTTGCCTTTGTTGGGTTGCCTGCGTCCTTTCCACAGTCCCTGAACATAGATTAACAGTTAGTGTTGAAGTGTTGACAATATGATTATTCGAAGAGAACCATGCCACTGTTGCCTTTGTTGGGTTGACCATTGCACCAGCTTCAACATACAAAGTACTTATGTGACTGAGTTCGGTTTGTAGTTCCACAGCAACCTGATCTCTATCCTTGCCCTGATGATACACTAAAACATCTTCGGCATATGACAATTTCCTCCCCGGTCCAGTGATCTGCTCGCTGGTGTTTCTCACAGTGTAGGCGTTGAACAGCACCGGAGATAATCGTGATTCCTGTGGTAGGCCAGGATATATTGTTGTTGGTTCCGAAGTCCAACTGCCACATCTAAAAAATACTTTCCGTTGGAAGAGGGCTGCAGCGATCCGACTAAGGAGGAACGGACTTATCTTGAGTTCAAGAAGCTGAAGCATTAGAAGATCCAATGGCACTCTGTTGAACGCGTCCTCAAGATCAATCGCTGCAGCAAAGGTTTCAATGCCTGAGTGGAAACCTTCATAGACATCATGGGCAAAAATTGCTGCATTGGTCCATGTTTCTATTTTTGGACGGTACCCACCCAGGGTAGGTGGGAAAACACCTTGCCTTTCTAGCTGGCTTGATATTTTTCTTTCTTTCTGGCAATTAACTTCTACAGAAGCTTGCTTATTGTATTCTGCATGGTTATTACTCGATATCTGTAGCAGGGTCTTCAAAATGGAGAGGAGAATCTGTAACAGTGTAGGTATAATTGGGGTCTATTGGAAAACTCCGATACAGCACGATTGAGCATTGAGACTGAAAGGGGTGGGAGATGCTCAATCGTGACGTATTATGTTGTTATAGGCAGTTAACATCTAAGAAACCAGCTGAAAGGACGCGGCTTGTAAACCTTGACAAATAAACAACGTTTTATGCAGTTGGCGTTTTGTTACTCCTTCCAACACTACAACAGGAGTAATTATGGAGCCGTAAGTCCAGGATTTTGAATCGAGTCGTCCGGCTAACTACGCGAAGTACGATGAAACTCAGAAGATAATTTTATCAAGAGGCTTTTCTGGAGCCGTGGCCGAATTGATAATGGCCGTTAACTGAACTTCAGCCTTCAAGGTTTTCCGGAGCCGAGATCTGAACTCTGGAGTTTCAAAAGAAAGGGCTTCTATTTTAAAGCGCCAGCCACTGAAAGTTATCAATAACAAGGGGCTTCTCATAGACCGTTGCATGAAACTTATCGTTTTTTTGAGAAGAGCCATCCTGTCCTAGAACTTTGAGAAAACCAGAATTTCAAGCTGAACCTGTCAGACAAAAGAAGAAAAATAAGTCAAGAACTCTTCTAGGCTCAAGTAATAATGGACAAAGCCTTGTAATTTCGTGATTGGGTTTTTTGAACACATAAATATCACTGGGCTTCGGTTAACTGTGATAAATTTTTGGGGCCACGTCATTACTACGACCCCTATCAAGACGCCGATGATGTACTTCACTCAGAATCAAGGAAGGGACCCAACCAGGGGTTGAAATCTATCCAGGCATCCCATGAGACGTGACCCAACCAGGGGTTGAAATCTATCCAGGCATCCCATGAGACGTGACCCAACCAGGAAGAGTATCTGGCAGCTACAAAATTTACCTGAGGGAAGAGAACTCCGCCACCTGAGCTTCTGGACTCCGCCACTTGAACTCGAGACTAGGTTTCACTTGATGCGAACTCTGGTTAGTGGAACTAGATCCGTCAGCTAATAAAAGAAGGTAACTGTGTAACTCCGGTGATGTGCCATAAATTCTTGGTTAGAGCAGAGTCTAAAACATTATTATATTATTAGAAACAGGTATGAGGATTTATAGCAAACTTTTTGGTTTCAAACAGGACTTATTGAAGACAAGGTTTTTCCTCCCTCTACGCTGACAGAATATTGATGCTGATTACAACTTGTGCTCTTTAGGGATTAACCAAGGGAAATTTGTGCGATTCTGGAACTAAATAACTAATGGAACAGTTTATGAACTGGGGGAATTATGTGTTGTAAATTAGTAAATTTAGGTGATTCATAAATAAGGTAATTAATTAACCAGATTTTAGAAGCAAATAAATTGAAATTGTATAGTGCTTTCTTTGCTTTATTCCAGTATTTTTTCAGCATGGCGGAACAGGACACCTCAGCACATTTTTTTTAAGTTAAGAAATTTTAAAAATTGAAATTGGTTACTTGTATAAATATTTCAGCTTAGAAGACTCAGCACAGCACATATTTCAGCTGAACTCAGGATAAGTTTTTTTTTCAGGTACTAAAGAAGTATACAGAAGAATATTGTTTCAGCTGGATAGATATTTCAAAGGAACTGAATATGAATTTCTTGTGCGGGGAGTTACAACGGGTTAGCACATGGTTAGGAGAATTAAAGATGTCAATTACGGAGGTAGAGAGTTTTCTGAAAACGTTGAAGAACAAAACAACTAGACAGGATCCTTGTAGAAGTATGGTAGACAGTAATAGAGTAGGAAAGAATAACAGGAGACAGACATTGCTTAATAAAGACAGAAGACAATATGGTTATGACGAACCAAGGCCTGATCTATATAGAGTAAAAGACAGTGAGAACAGAAGAAATAGTGAAAGCTCGGACTGGTATAAATACAGAAATGGACATGAGAAAGACTGTTATAGGAGTTGGCCATCCTATACTGTAAGCGATAGGAAAAAACGTGATGAATGGTTTGAAAAAAGACAAAGACAATATCTAAACTCAGGTGTAAGAGACAGAGTTGAACCTGTAAATAAAACACAGAAAAATCCTAAAATGCTTGCGAGTGTGACAAATGGACAGGAAAAGAAGACGACGGTGTTAGTAAAGAAAAGAAATAGAGAGACGCAGACACAAGCAGGTAATACGATAGAAAGTAGTACGCAGACTCAGGTACAATCAGTCAGCAAGATGACAAAGGGAACTCAAACGGATGTAATAGAGACTCAGTCAAAACCTACTCATTTGACTAAGAGAGACAAGGTTGAAGTTAGGAAAGATGGACAGACAAGGGCCAAGGACGAAAGGAAGTCAATGAAGAAAAGTGTTAGTATGGTTGTAAATAGAGGTAGTACCATGTCAACTTCTTCAGCTATAGACAAGAAACTAATTCCCAAATGGTGTAGGAATATTAGCTGTCAGAGTTACGGAGAAGATATTCCCACACCTGAATATTATAGTGATGCTGAATCAGATATTATTACAGATGATTCGGAGAAGGAGAGTGTTACACTACGGGCAGGTCCTGAATCGAGGCGTGATCTTCCATCATATGGAGTAGTTGCTAGTAGACAGACGGACAGAGTTTTGGGTAGTGACTCTTTGAAACAAAATACGGGTTTATATGACAAGACAGTAGGGAAGGCTAAGGGACGAAGACCGAGGAAGAGAAAGAAAGTCAGACGTTTTAGGGACGACTATAGGAATAGAGCCGACGTGTCTGCAGTAAACTATGGTGACTCTGATGTGGGAACTATTATTAGTGTGTCATCTGAGGACGAGATGGGAAGGTATAAACGTTACAGTAAGATACACAGAAAACAGTGAACAGACTGACGCAATAAAGGATATAGAAAGAAATCATTTAAGAAGAAGTAATAGTGGTAGACAGTTAGCGGGAAATTTATTCAACAACAGAAAGTGACTTAAGTAAAATAGAAGACCTTAGGACCTTAAGACCTGAGTACTTTAGTAACTTGACAACAGATAGTGAAGATGACATTATAAGTGAAAGACGGGTTAATGTATTGAGAGACAGTGAAGTGTTCAACTTGGACACACTATATGACTAAAATAGAGTAGATACAGCATAGAATTAGTAGAGGGTGAGAGATAAAATAAGTATTAGAAATAGTTTGACTCAGAGCTATGACGTGATGTCCAAGATAGTTTTGTTTGTTGGTTTGAGAAGAATAGTATTGTTGATAGGTGAACCGAGACTGACTGGTAAAGAGATATAGATTGAGAAAGTACTGAATATCCTGTGTGTAAAGTAGACAGTTGAATGTGACAGTTAAGACTGTAGTAGTTGTGTGTGAAGAAGTATAGAAGGATAGTTACGAGATTAGGGATCTGTTGGAATGAGGTTTGTTTTGAAGAGATAGTAGATAGTGCTGTGAAAACAATATAACTTGCGAGAGTGTCATGTATAGGGTCTGACCTTCGTATAGAAGTAGAGATATAAGAAGGGCAGTGAATTGAGAGAGTCCTCTGGAATAATTCGTCTAGTTGTGCGGTGTTCATACGTGAGTATAACCGTAGTCAGACAGGTGTTCGTCGTGATGAAGGAAGTTAGAGAGAGGTGTGATGACCTCGCATAAGTGAAATACATAGATAAAATATAAGAGTGGCGTTAACATGTCTTGTGTCAATGTGTTTTGAGGAGAGCAATACGTGTTGATATGTGGTGAATGATTGATGGAATGTTGAGGTGGCGTCTAAAGAGCTTTTTGTAGTAATAGAAGAGACATGTTAGATTTGTCGTGATGCTAAAAGTAGTCGTGAGATGAGAGCGAGGTTGTGTATCATTGTCCGTGTGAATATGAGAAGAGTGATTGATAAGTCCAGAGAATTGAACAGCCTGGTTACACCTGTTGTCAATATCATTTGTTTCGTTTCGTTTAGCGGAATTGTTGTTGTTTGTTCTTCTTTAGCTATAGTCCTCGCCTCTGTTTTGTTTGTGCTAAACTGTGATGTCTTTTGTTTGGAATGTGTGATCTTGGAAGGAAATTATAGAAGTCGTATGACAGAGAGTTAATATTCTGACTGACAATTCACAAAACATCTTTAGTATTTTTGACAGGAACATGCCGAAGCAGGAGTGACTAATACGGAGATGTGAGAAAAATGAGGTCCGTTGTCAGTTATCAGGACATGAGTTGCTGTTCCGAAAGAATCCTGATAAATAGGAGTGAAAGATACGAAGGTAAACAAGGTGAGGTAAATGAAAATTAGAAAGGGTGTTTCGACTGGTTTGACTGTCGTCACGATGTGAAAAGGATAGGAGAGAATTGAGGTAATGGTGCTGAGATACAGAAAGTACTGATGCAAAAGAATGAAATATTAATTGCGTCGGATAGATGAGAAACTTAAAGGTTGAATTAGTTAGTCAGGACAGGAAGTAGATGTGTTGGTGAGAGGTCTATACTAGGTAGACAAAGTTTTGTTGGACGTAGGAGGATGAAGATACTGTAGTTAACAGTAGTGATTAAGAAGTTTGGTACAAAGCCAAGGGAAACAATTAGTGTATCGAGCCACAGGTACAGTTTATATTGACGGCTGGTACATTGAGATGACATTGGAATAATCCCCACATAATAGAATAAATGTGTCGACCTGTAGTTTACAGTGCTGGATTAAGAGGATATTTTGGATGTGATGACGTATTAGGAGTGAGGCTGGAACAAGGATAGAAAATTGTGAGGGGAGATAATCAATGTTGGACTTCCAGAAAAAGGAATGGTCAGTTGTTGAGTAGTGATTTTGCTTGGAGGGGAACAAGTATGGTTCCGCATTATGATAGGTCTGTAGATAACAGATAGATATTTGTATATATGTATATACGTATTTTGGCATTAATGCTTGGTATTGAAGTTGTTTTTGACTTGGCTAAATAGATAGGTGTTACATTGGTTAGCAAAGGAGACCAATGCTGCTGGGTCACTTTACGTGGTTAATTCTAAGAGAATTATAATTTTTTTTGAAAACCTTCCCTTTAGTGAGAAGACAGTTGTATTTATTGTAATTGAGCTTACAATGCCTCATATATATAAAGTTAATTTTGCTTGATTTGGTCCTGTAAAATTGATTGTAATTATTTTAGAGTAGGGATATTGTGTCCTTAGACTTTCATGTGTAAACTACTGGTCCGTAAAAGAGACCAGTAGTAGTAGAAAAAAAAATAGATTAGGATGTATGTTGTATTATTTTAATCATCGTCACCATCATCATCACTATCATCATCATACTTTTAGTTGAATTGCGGGGAAACATAAATGAATGTTACAAAAATTTGGGGGGGATTTGATGTCCTGTTGTGATTTTATTTCACTGTTTTGTGTGTTAAATAGTAATTAATTAAGTTATGTTTAAATTATAGGGTTTTTGTCGAGAATAAAGACAATACAGGGGGCTGTAATTAGGACCCTTCGTTCAGAAAGTTATAATAAACTACTGTGAGCTAATAGAGAGACACATTCTCTTTGTGAAGAATAACTTCATGGGTGTATATTACTGGGATAATCAGCATAGTGAGGTTGATGGGCTTATGAAGAAGTGGGAAACATATACCGGGGATGGTTATGGGAAAGGTTAGAGATACACTAAAGTAAGCATTAATTAGAAAAATATGGGATTAGAAACCACATGGGAGAAGAAAAGATTAATGAATATATTCAGTGGGGTAAAGCTGAGAAAAGTTTTGAACATAGTTTCCGGGGGTTCAGAAGAACCATGATATACACGAGATTGCGGGGTTATAGAAGAATAAGAAAATTACCCCAGACAAAGAGTAAACATGAATTGGATCCATGTTTGACTAGACACTGTAGATAACAGTACAATAATAAAGAGGTGTTAGGGTGTAAATGAGAAATGAACATAGGGGAGACATAAGGACATGGAGTGTTTGTGGGTCAGTAATAAAGGACTGAGATTAAAGTTGATTACAAGCAGTCACAGACATGAGTGGTTATTTTCGCTGCTGTAGATTACGGCATGAATTATGAATTGAGATTTTAGAGAGACATTGGGTTACATAGCCTGGGCAGGATGTAAATGTTTATAAGTGGGTCAGATTACAATGTTGTGTTTGATGGTTAATATTTAAGGGGAGATTTCAAGGTTACTAGGTTGCTGTTGATAACGGCATAAGTGGAGCATTTTAGTAGATATGCCCATAAGAAATGGACATTAAGAGTGAACCTGAGGTATTGGAGAAGATTACTTATACGAGGTGATGAGGTTATGTGAGGTGTTGTGTTGGAGGAGGTCTTAAGGGATAATAGACCTTTTTAATTGTGTCTTCGGGATGTGTTTTATGGTTTACATTACAATGTAAGGTTGAGGGTAGGTAGTGTATGTTATACAGACACTTAGAAGTGAAGAATATTTTTGGATGATGGTTGGTAATTGATGCTGTAGATAGCAGCGTAAACTGTTACCATAATGAGTGGTACTGGGAGATATAGTGGTTTAGAATTTATTGCATAAATTCTCAAGAAACATGGGGGTGTAAAGGGGTGTGGGGATTTAGGTGAATGTTGTTTTTTGAAAGAGTTCTATTTCTTCTTTTTAAATTCCGGTGGCCACCGATTCTTTATCTTCCTATCGTATGAAAGTGATTTCAGGTTAGTTGAAAGTGGGGAATTAGTAGTATTGGTGATAAGAATAAGGAGTTGGTGTCAGAGTTTGAAGTGGAAAGCGGATTGCTTATTGAAGTGGAGAAGGAGTATTTAAGAAAACGTGTTATGGTGTTATGATGTATTATAAAGTGAATTTGAAATGTTATATGTAAATATGTTATGTTTGGTTGAAGGACCAAGAACGAAGAAGAAGTGGGTTGACTTATATAATGTTGGGGAAATAAAAAGGAAAGAAGGACTGGTTGGATTAACCGTAGGTATTATATAAATAAAAAGCGAAGAAGAAGTATATGGGGAGGTTATAGACAGACCATAGCACTGGGAGAAGAGTAAAAGATGTATTGGCGAAGGTTAAAAGACAAGTAGGGAATAGAGTATGGGGATTAGGAGTAAAGATTTTTCCTTTAAAAGGAAAATTCTTTAAGTAACATGGGGAGGTGTAACAGTGTAGGTATAATTGGGGTCTATTGGAAAACTCCGATACAGCACGATTGAGCATTGAGACTGAAAGGGGTGGGAGATGCTCAATCGTGACGTATTATGTTGTTATATGCAGTTAACATCTAAGAAACCAGCTGAAAGGACGCGGCTTGTAAACCTTGACAAATAAACAACGTTTTATGCAGTTGGCGTTTTGTTATTCCTTCCAACACTACAACAAATCCTCACACCAAAGTAGAAGACAAAGACTAACCCTTAAGAAAGACTATCCACTGTAGGAAAAGAAGACCGTGTTGGCTCGTAGATTAGGAGTATGGGTTTTTGGCCCAGGAATTGTCAACTTTCCTAACAACGGTACAGGCACCAGAAAGTAAAACTTGATGCTGAACAATTGGGAAAAGACAGCAGATTTGGTTATCTGGGCTACTTTCGCTTGTGATAGAATTACCCCCCCCCCCCTCCCCCCCGGAGAATTATCATAACTCAAGAAGTGAATTCTCACTCTAAATAATCAAACATCACTCTTACATTTGCTCACATAAACTGTATGCTAATAAATAGAAAAGTCTAAGAGCAATTTGGAAATGGAAAGTTACTTCAAAAATAAAAGTATAAAATTTATTTGATGCTGTTGAAGCTGAAAAAAAAAGAAAGAATTGGCACTTCTCTGTAAGTGTCGGATGTGCCTAGAGCTCCTTCTGTAATTAGTGATATGTCCGACGTAATGTTTAGGTCCTAACTGAAGGCTTCAGTGGTCTGTGGATTTTGGCAAGGTTGGTGACAGGCACTTATCTTAGTGCTGCATGGAGCCAGACTCTGCTCTGCTTCTGCCTAGTGGTCAGCCACTCGCTGGCTCTTCTTGTCAGTAGCTCGGGGATGAAAGCGTGGTGGTGCAGTAGCAACTCTGGTAGCCTCTCAAGCTGAAATTGACACAAAGGCACACTCGTAAGTTTCTGGAGAACGCTTATACCTTCAACATGACTTTCAGCCTAACCTTCTATAGAAACCTATCATCAGGAAAACACTTCACTGAGGATACAGAAATGTTCTATAGCGGTTCCTTCACTCTATGAGCAGCCTAGATGACATACAGTACTAGACAAAGGAATAGCGACAGATCCAGTCCTTACACAACCTTTGAAGCTTCATAGAAATGAAGACCAATAAAAAGTGTGAGAATTATACTGAATGAAGTTAATTGTTGTGAATCTCTCCGACAATCAACGTGTATCAGAAACACTCATGTCGCATCCTATCTCCCTACTGAACAAAGGAAATAGACTATGATTAACTCCTATTGATCCCAACGATCACACCTCAGGACTCCTGACCTTTCTAACAATCAAGACTTTACTATGAACCAGTAAGTCTAACAATCCATCAAAAACTCAATCTTCTAGAATTCTGAACAAGCAATCAAGAACACAATCACATATAATTATGAACAATCAATCAAGAACTCAATCATTTAGAATTCTGAACAAACAATCAAGAACACAATCACCTAGAATTCTGAACAAGCAATCAAGAGTGTGATTAGACTATGAATTGTAAACATCATAGATTTACCCTGAACCAAGGACTCGGAATAACAAGGATTCTAATCGACTCAACCAGAATTCTAGTTACTGAGAATTCTAACAGAACCAAGAATTAGAATATAACCAAGAATTTAGGACACATGCTTCTGCACTCCGGTCCAGTGATTTTCACTGCCGTCACAGTACAATCATGGCGTGTGCCTCACTAGATTATAACAACACGTGTGTTACTCTATCATGATGACCTTAGGCATCCATGTGGCTAGCTATATATTTATATTCTATGGTTTCACAAATTCTACCTCGTGGTTAATCCATCCTAACAAATATTGCACTTACAATCCTTCCCTACAAATCCTAACTAATCACTATCCTAGACAACAAGCTTATGTACTCCTGCCTGGGGATTGTCTTGACAATCAACGTAAAATCATAGCTTGTCCTAGAAATTTGATACCAACACGTTTCTGACAATGTTAGCAAGCCTGGCTTGCGTCATCCATTGTAAGTTAGTTAGTTAGTTAGTTAGTCGACAGATCATCCTCGTTGCACATCGGACCATTCAGTCCATAAGTGCTCGGATCCCCTCCTCAGCAAATCCCGCAGCGTGTAGCGGGCTAACGACGCCAGTTCTGTGTTGGTTTATCAATCTTCTTTGGCTTCCTGCGTAGTGTTCTTGTTTGGCCACCCCTCTTTTAATTTGCTGCTCTCGCAGTCTGGCCATTGTTGTAGATTCACAGTCATCACTTGGTTCTTGCAAAAGTCTCACTTCTCGTAGAGCATTCAGAATGTCAGCCTGGTCCATGGCGCGTCCGCCCTCAACAGTAGCCTCACCTGCGAGCTTGTCAGCCCGCTCATTTCCTTGTACTACCCGCATGCCCTGGCACGAAGATGAAACTAATCTTTGCCAGCCGAGACCGCGTCAGAGGCAGCAACCATTCTCTTCGGATCGACCCCTTCTCTATCCTCTTGATCATGTTCATTGAGTCGCTAAGGAAACAAGCCCTAGTGAATGTCTGTGTCTCGAGCCATGTTATTGCTTTACTTATTGCCATGACTTCCATGGTCATGCTACTTGTGGTTTCAGTGAAAGCACCAGAGTCCTCCTTCACAATTCTCCCTCCGGCCCGAGCTGTAAAGGCGCATGAGCTTCTCACATGTCGGACGACCGACCCATCTGTGTAGATGACCGCGTCACCGTCTAGCGAATTCTCGAAAATCAACGCTTGTACTTCAGCCTCAACAGCAGCCGGATTTTCTTGTCTGCATTTTCTATCTAGTTGGATGCAAACTGAAAAGGATGTGCAGAAGTCTGTTGGCACTTGCACCCACTCCTCGCCAGGTTCTAAGTCCTCAAGTGAACACACCTGTTGAAGAATGTCCTCGGCTTGACCCATCCACGACCGTCCTCTTTTTAACCTGCTGCCCTTCACCTTCCTAATTTCACTATGCAGTGGATGCTGTGTGTTTGCGTTAATTCTGAGGTAGGGCGCGTGCCCTGCAAACTTGCATTCTCTCTTCAATGGTTGGAAAATCAAGAAGGTAGCGCATCGCCCTGCATGCTGTATCTCTTGTACATCCAAGAATAATGCGCATAGCTTCATTCTGTATCCTTTCCATCCTTTCTATCTGCTTATGGCTGACAGTCAGGATTGCCATTGCATACTCCAAAACAGACATGACCAGCCCCTCGTACAGAAGGACATAGATGGCGCTGCTCACAGTTTGCTGCCGCCATCACCCGCATCGCTGCCAAACCCCGCTTGGCCTTTGTTATCACCTGGTCTATGTGCACATTATAAGCAAGGCTTCGATCAAACCGTATCCCCAGGTAATTCATTGCCTGCGTTCTTTCCACCGTCTCTGAACACAGCATTACAGTTGGTGTTGGATTGTTGACAATATGATTATTCAACGAGAACCAAGTCACTGTGCCTTTGTTGGGTTGACCATTGCCCTAGCTTCATCACACCAAGTACTTATGCGATTGAGTTCGGTTTGTAGTTCCACAGCAACCTCCTCTCTATCCTTACCCTGACGATACACTAAAACATCATCGGCATATGACAATGTCCTGCCAGGTCCAGTGATCTGCTCACTGGTGATTCTCACTGTGTAGGCGTTGAACAGTACCGGAGATAATGGTGATCCCTGTGGTAGGCCAGGATATATTGTTGTTGGTTCCGAAGTCCAACTGCCACATCTAAAAACTACTTTCCGTTGGAAGAGAGCTGCAGCGATCCAACTAAGGAGGAATAGACTTACGTTTAGTTCAAGAAGCTGAAACATTAAAAAATCCAGTGGTACTCTGTTGTATGCGTCCTCAAGATCAATCGCTGCAGCAACGGTTCAGTGCCTGAGTGGAAACCTTCATAGACATCGTGGGCAAAGACTGCTGCATTGGTCCAGGTTTCTCTTTTTGGACGGTACCCACCCAGGGTAGGTGGGAAAACACCTTGCCTCTCTAGTTGGCTTGATATTTTCCTGGCAATTACCTTCTCCAGCAGCTTGCCTATTGTATTCTGCATGGTTATAATTCGATATCCCTGAATTTTTTTGTGGTCTTGTCAGGCTTCGGCAAGGAAATCAGATAGCTGTGTAACCATTCCTCCTTGATGCTAGCACTCCCTATACTGTTGTTGTACATGTCTGCTAGTTTCTCTAGCTCATTGTCGGTACACCTATTTATGTCGTCGTATCTTATGCCATCAGGACCTGGAGCACTGTTTTTGATCGCCGAAGCACAGCCTTGATTTCTTTCACTGTCACTGTGTCTTCATCCGAAGTGTTCTGGGCCTTGCATCTGTCTGAGGTGACCTCCTTGGCCAGATTCCGGCCTCCATGTCTGTCTGGTTGCTCTGCTCAAGGTAGCGTTCAAAGAGGGCTTTGCCCTTGTCCTCGTCAGTCCTCTGCCAGATGAGGTCAGCACCTTGGAAGTCAGAAATGCTCTTATTCTTGACTACACCACTCATGCTTTTATGTAGTCGCCAGAACAATTTCAGTGACTTGTCTGTGCTTACTCTTTGACACACCTCTGCCCATTTTTCGCTTTTAACCACCGTGACCAGTTTTTTGAAATAGCTTACTTTTGTGTGCATCTCTCTTTCTAAGTGCAAGCAGGGACTAGGATGACCAGCTCTGTTCTTCTTGGCATTTTGCCATCTCCTTACAGCACTACGCTTATCCACCCAAGCCTTCTCCACCTCGAAACTCCACCACGGTGGCTGCTCCCAGCTTTGTTTCCTTTTCTTCCTGCCCTGAAACGTTCTGCGCTTGTCACGTCTTATTTTACTCACCACATCTTGCCCTGTACTGTCATACTGGAACGTCTTTACCTTTAGCTTGTGCTGCCTGGTTCTGCCTTTCTCCACCAATATGCTGCATGGGTGGTGGTCGCTGCCATGGTGTCCTAGGACACCCCATCTACACACTGTAGTGAGTGAAGGTGAAACTAGCGCCAGATCAATAGCACTGTCCTCATCGCCTGGACGGCTTGCTGTCCTGGTGACACAGCCACTGTTGATACAAACCAGGTCGATGGTTTCCAGTGCAGTCTCGAGCTCCATTGTAAGTAATTTATATAAGCCTCTGAACAACTGAATCTTCTCTAGCAGTATAACAATCATATACGCTATGAAACCTGCCATTAGGATTGAACATCAATCTAGAGACACGAGATCCTACTGCCACATAAATAACTGGCAATATCATACAACAGCCTATCGAAATCTACTAGCCATGGAGATTTCTAATGCTGTAAAAGAACTGGATTATTAGTACATACAAAATGCATATAAATAGTTATACATGTTTCACACTCACCCTACAATTATTTATTGGATCACCAAAGCATGGGCCTAACAGTATTGCCAAGTCGTAGGTTTTGCCTTTTAGCAAGCATGATAAAAATTGGAGTTCGACCGTCTTACCTAGGCCCGCATGGTGAAATGACCGAATGTCTGCTGGCCATGCGCGGGCATGTGTCTACCGCGTTTTCATTGATCGGCTCCTGCCGTTTCATTGGTCAACCTTTGACCCCTACTGCCAAGCCTCCTGTCTTTACCATGACTTAGCAATCTTGGTCGGTGAAAGGTAACGTTTTCACCCCCCCCCCCCATAATTTCCTGACAGGCATTCACAAACATAGTTATAAAATTAAGATTAAAAGAGGCAACATTTATAATTCCATCCATACTCTTCGACTGTTTGCATAAGCAAAGGAATGGGTGTTTTAAGTGCACCGTGACAATATCCCTGAATTTTTGTGTGCTCTTTGCTAGGCTACGGCAAGGGAATCAGATAGCTGTGTATCCACTCCTCCTTAATTCTAGCACTCCCTATACTGTTGTTGTACATGTCTGCTAGTTTCTCTAGCTCGTTGTCGGTACACCTATTGATGTCTGGCCCTGGAACGCTGTTTTTTTAATCGTCGAAGCACAGCTTTGATTTCTTTCACTGTCACTGTGTCTTCGTCCGAAATTTTCTGGGCCTTGCACCTCTCTGAGGTGACCTCCTTGTCAAGATTTCGGCTCTGATGTCTGTCTGATTTCTCTGCTCTAGATAGCGTTAGAAGAGGGCTTTGCCCTTGTCCTCGTCAGTCCTCTGCCAGATGAAGTCAGCACCCTGGAAGTCAGAAATTCTCTTATTCTTGACTACCCCACTCATGTTTTTATGTAGTCGCCAGAACAATTTCCGTGACTTGTCTGTTCTTACTCTTTAACATACCTATGCCCATTTTTCACTTTTAACCACCTTAACCAGTTTTTTTTTAAAAATAGCTTACTTTTGTGTGAATCTCTCTTTTTAAGTGTATGCAGGGACTAGGATGGGCACCTCTGTTCTTCTTGGCGATGTGCCATTTCCTTACAGCACTACGCTTATTCACCCAGGCCTCCTCCATGGTAACTGCTCCCGGCTTATTTTTCCTGCCCTGAAACTTTCTGCGCTTGTCGCGCCTTATTTTACTCACCACATCTTACCCTGTACTGTCATAGTGGAAAGTCTTGACCGTTGACATGTGCTGCCTGGTTCTGCCTTTCTCCACCAATATGCTCCGCAGGGTGGTGATCGCTGCCACATTCCAAACATTCAGATGTTTCCTACTATAAGTCTGATGACACGACGAAATTAGTGAACAATCCCCTTTTTAAGAAAATGACTCCATTAAATTACGACATTTTTGAAGTAGAAAAAGTAAAAAAGAGGACAGTGTGGGATCTCCCTCTTCAGGGTATTTCGTTTACCAATATGCCAAATTAAGAATGTTAGCTTTGTATTATGACAGTTTAGGTAAGTTTATAGATAGGTTGATTTTCAGTTATGTGAAATGGACACTGATAGTTTCTACTTAACCCTTATCACATCTACACTAGCAGAAGCTGTTAGACATAGCCTATAGAGAGAATTTGATAGAGTCTATAATTCCTGGTTGCCGGCTGAAGTCTGTCCCAGTCATATAGTTAGTACTAGTATATGTCAGACCTGTCGGGATATAAAAACTTATCAAAAGAGAACCCCGGGGTTATTTAAGATAGAGTACCAGGGGTCAGGAATGGTATCCTTGTGTAGCAAAACGTATCATTGTTTTGGTGAATATAATAAAACATGTACCAAAGGTCTCAAAAAAAAAAAAAAAACAACAACAAAAAAAACAAAACAACAACAACAACAGCACATTAAACAAAGACACCTTTTTAGATGTTCTCAACACCCAGAGAGCGATTGGAGGGACAATCATGGGATTCAGGACACAAGACACGTCTATGAACACATAAAAACAACGTAAACCCTCTCTATCATATTTCTATATTAAAAGACAAGTGTACGTAGATATTGTTACCACCTCACCACTAGACATATAACATTCACTCCCTTTTCATGCTGCTTATTAGTGTCAATATGTACCTTACTGTGGATATGTAACTACTTTTTGTGTGTACATAGCTTTGTACGTTTTCTGCTTGATTATATTCATGCACATATGTCTAAAATGGCCATTGGGCAATGAAGATTGGTGTGTGTGTGTGTGTGTGTGTGTGTGTGTGTGTGTGTGTGTGTGTGTGGTCTATTAAAATGGTAAAGTGGTCATATGTGCTAAACATATGTGTATTAACTGTGATATCGGTGATCTCTTTGACTGTTGTTTATATCACTGTTTATGGATATTTAACAATACAAGACCTCATGTATGTTGGTGAAAGTTGATGACTTTAAATTTTTCACTGATCTTTCATATAAATGAATGCTATATGTGGTAAGTCCTCTAAAACGTACTGGAGAGTTTTGGTCATAGACCATAACTTTAGGAAGGGAAAATCCCAACTGCACATCCCCGTGGTAGAGGATGGAAACACACCACGGTGTGGCTAACACAGCTCTGAGGACCGAGTATCCATCGGAATAAGTGGACAACTCTGCAGCTGAGCAGAGCAGGGCACTCACTTGTCCTGACAGTCGGAAATGGCTGCTAAAGGTAGAGGTAAAAGACTTCATGGCAAAACACATATCAGAGTTAGTGAACGACGTTAATGGCTGTCCTAGGACATCCTCGTCCGGTAGGGACAGTCATGAGCCACAGGTGACACCAGACCGTCATCCAGCTACTGATGGCAAAATCATAAATAAAATAAATAAATTTAGAGTAGGAACATGGAATGTTACGACATTAAATGAGCTAGGAAAGTTGAACAATGTTCTAAGAGAAATGGATAAAATGAATATGAATATACTAGGCGTTAGTGAGATGAGATGGAAGGGATCGGGCAAAATTATAGCTGACAACCACACAATAATTTATTCTGGAGGGGATACACATGAAAAATGTGTAGGAATAATATTAGACGAAAAAACAGCCAAGTCAATTAATGGATACTGGGGTATTTCAGATAGAGTTATTTTGGACAAAATCAAAGGCAAACCAATAGATATAAATATTATACAAGTATATGCACCAACAACAAACAGTAGTGATGAAGAAATACAACACTTTTACGATGAAGTAGAAATTGCGATGGCTCAAATTGGATCAAAGGAAATAAAAATAATACTTGGAGATTTTAATGCAAAAGTAGGAAAGGGGAAACTGGAGGATGTGGTGATGAATTATGGTTTATGTACAAGAAATGAAAGAGGGGAAAAGCTAATAGAATGGGCAAATATCAATGATATGATAATTGGAAACACGTGGTTTAAATACCATAAAAGACGACTATACACATGGAAAAGCTCTGATCAGAAAATACACAACCAAATTGACTACATACTAATTAATACAAGATTTAGAAATGCTCTAATTAATGTAAAGACAATGCCTGGTGCTGACTGTAATAGTGATCATGTACCACTATGTGGACAAATAAAAGTAAGATTAAAGAGAGGGAAAAAATGGTTAGGAACATGAGACTTAATAAAGAGGTTCTGAAAGTAGATAAAGAAATTCAAGAACAATACATAGTGACTGTGAAAAATAGGTACAATGCAATAGCTAAAATACAGAGTATAAATGAACAATGGGAAATGTTAAGGGACTCCATTCATCAAACTAGCAAAGAAATATTACCGGAGAGAAGTCAAATAGCTAAGAAAAAATGGATGAATGAAGAAATCTTAATGCTGATGGACTAAAGAAAACAGAGTAAAAATGACAAACAAGAATACGCTAAGATAAATAAAGAAATAAAAGATAAATGTTGGAAGGCTAAAGAAAGTTGGTTAAATGAGCAGTGTAAAAAATTGAATTAAATACCATTAAAGATACAAAAAATATGCACAGACAAATCAGTGAGCTCACGGGAAGAAAATAAGAATAAATACAGGGTGTTTGAAATCAAAAACAGGAAAGATATTATTGGAGGAAGATGATATAATGAAGAGGTGGAATGAGTACATAAAAGAATTATATGATGGGGAAAGGGAAGAATTAACAGAAGAGAGTAACTTAGAAGGTCCACCTATTCTAAAAGAAGAAGTCGCTGACGCTATGAAATATATGAAGAAAGGAAAAACAGCTGGACCAGATGAAATCACAACAGAAGAATTAGAAGTATTGGGAGAATTTGGAGTAGATATATTAACCAAAATATTAAATGATATTTACAGCAGTGGATATCTACCCAGTGATGTGCTGAAATCTGTATTTATAGCTATACCAAAAAGACCAGGAGCAATTGAATGTGAAGATTTTCGCACAATTAACCTCATAAACCATATCACTAAGCTTCTGCTCAGAATCATAATGAGAAGAACCAGAAAGAAAATAAAAATGGAAATTAGTGAAGAACAGTATGGATTTGTGGAAGGAAAGGGCACAAACAATGCAATATATACATTACGGACACTAATAGAAAGGTCAATAGAGAAACAGAGAGACATATATTTATGCTTCATAGATTATACTAAGGCATTTGATAAAGTAAAACATGATGAGCTGATTAAAATGTTGGAAGATATCAACATTGATGGGAAAGATTTAAGAATAATAAAGAATATTTACTGGAACCAAGTAGCAGCAATTAAAATTGGAAATAAAGAGGGTAGTTACGAACACATAAAGCTAGGAGTACGACAGGGATGTGTCTTGTCACTAGATCTCTTCTCCATATATAGCGAAGTAATAATGAGAGAGATCAAAGAGATGCCAGGAATACTAGTTGGAGGTTATAATATAAATAATATACGCTATGCAGATGACACAGTATTGGTGGCAGATAAATCAACAGACCTACAACAATTGTTGGACACTGTAGTAACAGAGAGTGCAAGGAAAGGACTCTACTTGAATATCAAGAAAACAGTAACAATGGTGATATCAAAGACAATGGTGACACCAAAATGTGACATAGATATAGAAGAAAAAATTCTTAACCAAGTGGATCATTTTAGATACCTAGGGACATTTATAACATCAGATGGAAGATGTACAACAGAGATTAAGAGCAGAATAGGGCAGGCAAAGGCCGCATTTCAGAAAATGAAGAGTATCTTGTGCAATAGGTCACTATCACTGAGTGTAAGAAAGAGAGTGCTGAAATGCTATGTAGAACCAGTTTTGCTGTATGGCAGTGAATCTTGGAATGTAAATGAACAAATTAAGAAGAAATTAGAAGCAACAGAGATGTGGTTCCTGAGACGAATGTTGAGAATTCCTTGGACTGCCAGAGTAACTAACGACGACTGCCTGAAACAGGCTAATGAAACTAAAACACTATATACAACAATAAGAAAGAGACAAACAGCTTTCTTTGGTCATGCAATGAGAAGAGAGGCATTGGAGAACATCGTGACAACTGGAAAGATCGAGGGGAAGAGAGGCAGAGGCAGACCAAGAGAAATGATGCTGGATGGATTGAGACGGTGGCACGGAGGAATATCATCAGCAGAGTTGATCCAGAAAACCAAAGACCGAGATCTGTGGATAGCCATGTACGCCTACGCCAGCTGGCAGGGCACTTGATGATGATGATGATGATGATAATGATGATGATGATGATATGTGGTAGAAATACACGTTTGTGATACTGTCAATAAAAGTGCTCTGTTGAATATGTTTTGCACACTATTGAAAATGTATCCCACACTGGTTTTGATGCAAATAAAAGTTATTACAACCAAGATTTATTTGTGTGTTAATTAATGGTATGATTGGTGTGTTTTTCTCCCTTTCTTTTTTCTTTTCTTGTTTTCATGTTTCTTGTCTTTCTTGTTTTCCTGTTGACTGTGGCGCGAGGCTGTTTTTTATGTTGACTGTTGAAACAATGTTTAATGTAGTGCAAAGTTGTGGAACAACTGACATACACAAGCAGACATGAACAAAGACATACACAGTGCAACAAACGAGACAAGAACAAGGGACCACAGGAACAAACTCAAAAGTACAAACATATACAAAATGGAACCAAAAAAAACAAAGTCAAAGATGAACAGGAGACATCATATATTTAAAGAACCAAGAAAACGAAAATTTTCTTTTCTTCTGTTTTTTCCCCCCACATCTGTACACACATTGTATGATGTTACTGAACTTTTTCACATCATTGTCTGAGTAGACCGGGTCTTGTTAGCCTGAGTTGTCACTTGTGGTGTAGTGGTCTCCTGCTTGGTGGGCTGTTATCTGAGTGTGGTGTGGTAGACTGAGTTGTCACTTGTGGTGTAGTGGTCTCCTGCTTGGTGGCCTGAGTTGTCACTTGTGGTGTAGTGGTCTCCTGCTTGGTAGCCTGAGTTGTCACTTGTGGTGTAGTGGTCTCCTGCTTGGTAGCCTGAGTTGTCACTTGTGGTGTAGTGGTCTCCTGCTTGGTAGCCTGAGTTGTCACTTGTGGTGTAGTGGTCTCCTGCTTGGTAGCCTGAGTTGTCACTTGTGGTGTAGTGGTCTCCTGCTTGGTAGCCTGAGTTGTCACTTGTGGTGTAGTGGTCTCCTGCTTGGTAGCCTGAGTTGTCACTTGTGGTGTAGTGGTCTCCTGCTTGGTAGCCTGAGTTGTCACTTGTGGTGTAGTGGTCTCCTGCTTGGTAGCCTGAGTTGTCACTTGTGGTGTAGTGGTCTCCTGCTTGGTAGCCTGAGTTGTCACTTGTGGTGTAGTGGTCTCCTGCTTGGTAGCCTGAGTTGTCACTTGTGGTGTAGTGGTCTCCTGCTTGGTAGCCTGAGTTGTCACTTGTGGTGTAGTGGTCTCCTGCTTGGTAGCCTGAGTTGTCACTTGTGGTGTAGTGGTCTCCTGCTTGGTAGCCTGAGTTGTCACTTGTGGTGTAGTGGTCTCCTGCTTGGTAGCCTGAGTTGTCACTTGTGGTGTAGTGGTCTCCTGCTTGGTAGCCTGAGTTGTCACTTGTGGTGTAGTGGTCTCCTGCTTGGTGGGCTGTTATCTGAGTGTGGTGTGGTAGACTGAGTTGTCACTTGTGGTGTAGTGGTCTCCTGCTTGGTAGCCTGAGTTGTCACTTGTGGTGTAGTGGTCTCCTGCTTGGTGGGCTGTTATCTGAGTGTGGTGTGGTAGACTGAGTTGTCACTTGTGGTGTAGTGGTCTCCTGCTTGGTGGGCTTTTATCTGAGTGTGGTGTGGTAGACTAAGGTAGAATAACACATGTCTGGCTGTTGGGTTCATCAAACATCTGACTGGGTTGAGTAGTATGTTGGTAATCTGTTGTGTGTCTATTATGAGGCGTAATATGTTAGCACTTGTCTGGTCTTTAAAATTTCGATTATCCCATCGTGCTCTGAGTAGACGATAACTTGTAATAGTTCTGGGGTGGGTGTGTTGATCTTAAACTCCAGTGTTAAAGGACCGCCGCTCTGCATCTCAAACAGATCATCATCCAATAAATTGGGATTCAGGTCAAAGGCATACAGAGTATAGCCATGTTTATATTGTGTATAGTCATTTGAATTGCCGGCGTCCTTGCCCACCAGACCCATCGCTAAATTAGTACCAAACAGGCCCGTCGGTATTGATTATGTTCAAAGTCCATTGTTAACAGCTTGGTGGTCGCAGATCAGCCATCGACAGTTACGTTCAGAAACGTCAGCCCAAGAGTTTGAAAATTATAAGGATTAGCTTTAATAGGTGCCGTTAAAGGCTGCTGGTGTAATTAGCCTAACCACGATGCGGGTGGGTGTTTGACTCGTGAACAGATTATCTTGTGTGTGTGAGATAACATCCCTTTAGCTAGTGGTTTTAGTGCCACTCATTTGATCGGTATTTTCTCTTTGGCTCTCATTAAGGCTTTCTTGTTGGCGACAGAGATGGCCGGATTTAGTTTGGCCTTAGGAACCACGAAAGTGGCGTGTGTTATAATTGATGAGTAAGCAGTAGTGTCGTCGGGGGTCTTTAGGTTAAGGGTAGATTTCGCTGGTGTCAATTTAATTTTTACATCCACACCATTTATCATGTAGCGGCCTTGCACAAACATATCGACGTATAGTCGTCCCATCATATCTATTTTTTGACTCTCTCTGGCTAGCTGTCGTCGGGTTCTTCGTCCTTTGTTGTTATCACCCTGAGTCTCATCGAGGAATTTGGCTGAATCATAGTAATAGAGGGCGGCTGGGAGATGACTCTTCTTGGCTTCCTCCCCATAATTCAGAGTATATTCCAATTAGGCTGTATACAGGTATGTGTTCTCACTCGGGGTGATTTGCGTGTCGATTAGTGAGACGTCCACTTGAGAAAATAAACGGTGCAGGTTGACTGCGGCAATCTCTGCTGTGGTTGGTAATTTGTCACTATTGGGTAGTGTGACTTCAGCTCTGACGTGTAGGAAGGTATTAAATAAGTCTAGATACTCCTCACTGGTGCCAGATATGACAAATTCTATAGGTGCTCCAGGTGTTAGAGACGCGAACGGGTGTATATCCACACACTGGCCCTCAACCGCCAAACAGACCCAAACCAGAATGAAGACACTCACACGAGTTGGGTTGAATCAGAGCCATCAGGCAAATATATCCGAATACTTCTTTGTATGAGACTGACAAGGTCCAACACTTAGTTTTATACGTTTAGTAGGCTCACTAAGTGGCACTGATCGTGTCTTTCTTCTAATATTACTACCCGATTGGCTATCATTCTCGACAGCTCCTTGCAGTAAACGCTGAATGGCTTGATTGGCGTGGTATTTAAAGGCTTCCTACCAGCTAGAGCGTCTTGGGTGACTTTCAACCCCGTACCGACACATTCTCTGAGTAAGACCTTACCTCCTGTATTTAACCAGGGTAGAATCGTGCGACCGAGTCCACTGAAGAAACTACCAATACCACAACTACACTGACTCCTGCCAACCACAAACGTCGATATTCCATGGCCAGAGTGGTTGCAGTCAAAATCCTCGTACATTTTGGGACTACGACGTAGCGCCACGTATGTCACCATTATTCTCTCTGAATGTTTCCGGGTGCGAAAATGTGACGTCAGCACCGAAGTTCCGCTGGTAAACGAGATCGTTGCACCCGTCTCAGTGGTTAAAAGGATTTCCACCATGTCGAATGAGTACCGATTCAGTGGCACGTAGTGTTTGTCGTATATGCGAAATACCGAGAGGGAGCGCTGGTCCAAGATCTGGACAGCCTTAGTAAAGAGACCATGACGTCTCCGACTGGTCTCGCCGCTATGAGATCGCAGTAGACGTAGACATTTTGCATGTCGTTTACAAATTCTACCACTAACTCGCCTTTCATTATTGGGTTGGCGTCTGTCACCTTGCGGGAGGGAAACCCTAAAATATTTCTAAATTGCTCGCTAAATTTAACAGTGGCTCCCGACTCGAATATTTTAAACGAGGACTTTCTTCAAGGTCTTGTTGAAATAGAATCTACCTCGCACCTTTTCCTCATTATCTTTCACTAACCGATCAGGACGCAACCTGTCACGATCTTCCACCCCCTTCACTAGTCGATTCAGTTCAGCTATAAAACCATTTGGTGAGCTGTACATACCTGGAGGACACATACCACCATCTGATAGAAGAACACAATCTCTAACCGCGACACACATTGACCAAAAAACGATCAGAACTAAGTTCTTTATCCGGCTAGATTATTTTTTGGGCGCAGTACATTAGTTTCCAAATGTCTTCGTCCATTAGTCTCGCTATCTGGTTAGGTCTGAATTTCAAATGTTGAATGACGAATTATACTCGAACCATTTCACTAAATACTCTTTACCACCTTCGTCTTTCTTTTAATACTGATTCAATATGATAAACATGTTTATCGCCGACTGGTCGGGTCTCTTCATGCCAGAATGAGCCTTGTAGTTCTTCCCCCGAATCGTCTTGAACACATCCGTCACCGGACTGGTCTGTTTTATACGACTGAGTGTAAACAATTAGTCTGTCCACAACGGCCTATAACTGATTTTAAAATGTTGTTTAGGTTGAGTGAGTCTGACTTGGTCCCTTTCTGTGAAATGTTGTACAAGTTATTCTGCACCTCTTCTTGAATACTGTAGTTTATTTGTCTGGGTTCCATGCGAATACTTCTGGGATATGAACAGTTGTAGTTTCGGAACAAGTTATCTATCACGTCAAACCCCCGCAGTGTATTGGTTTTGGTGAAATAACGCGACACTTTTTCTTACTTAACGTCTTCATTCTCGATGGTAAAGAGATGCACACCTTGGTCTTTCATAAATTTTAAGAAGGTCTGGTTGACGAATTGAGAACCTTTGTCGGTTTGAAAATTTATCGGTTGTCTTTCAGCAACGATTTTACTCACAACATTCACTAGCGCTTTCCCATTTTCTTCTTGACTGGGCTCCCCCAGGCATATTTACTAAACACGTCGATGCATGTTACTAGATACGACATCCTATCGTTGTATCTTTGTAATAGTCTCATATCTATCAAGTAGGCCTGCAACTGCTGATTTATTCCACCGGTTATATCGATTCGTCTCTTAAAACGCCGACGAAACGGTTTATGCAAGGTATACGTGTCCTGATGCCCTAATCAGGCCTATATTTTCTTCAGTTGACTTCATTTGACTGTGTCACTTTAATGCCACTGCCACGCCATAGGCCCCCTGTTGCCGTGGGTCGTAGTAATATTTTCATTTTTGCGCGGCCATTTTTCCCAATTGGGCGTGGGTAACTTAATCTTCTGTTTTCGACTGAGCGTATCCGACGGATTTGTCTCGATTACATGACTTATGGGCGTTATTGGCGGTTACTTGACAGGTCGTTATTTGACTAGGTTTCTCGGTTATTTGACTGGATGTGTCGACGACTGGTCGACTTTCAGGTTTGTGTACAGGCTTCTTGATATCTAGTAGGCCTAAGGGCTTGTGTCTGTACTGATCTAGTCGATTCAGATACAGCTGCAATGTTTGCTGGTATACTCGGGCTTTTCCCCGCGGTGGTAGATCTTCGGTTTCAAGGACTTGTTGCATTTGTTGGCCCAGGCTATCATTTAGTGTGTCGGGTGGTGCATAGGGTTTTCTCCAGCAGCCGGGAGTCGATCAGGATCATTTTCTTCATTACAAACCCATAATGCCTTTCAACACATTTAAAATGGGGTCGAGTAAGGCGCCTACGAAACCACCTTGTTGGAGGATCTGTTTCCTGTTCTTGAGCGACAGTTTCTTATGCGTGAGCCCTCTCAGACTGTTTTGTGTCGCTGCAGCCGGTGCTTCTGACTCCGTGTCAGGGGAACATTCCCTTTTAAAACACTGTGACAGCATTCACATATTTATTGGACGAGATCTTGGCAAGCTGTTTTAATCACGGCTTTCACCGCGGCTGGCTTCGGCTCATCCAAATAGCGCAACATGGTCCCGTTACGTCTCTCTCTATTTGACATGGTTATTTTGGGACGTAGACAACTTGGTGCTGATCAGCAAATATACGGCTGCGTAAGCGGAGCTGATCCGGAGTTTCCTGTCAAAGGTCGAATAACAAAAGCCCATGTGGAGTCGATGGCGTCTTTAAAACTCTCTTGGACATAGGTAGTATGACCTGGGTACATCTGTTTGGTCAGACTGGCAATCTGCGACCCGTCTCAAGGATTTTTAAACACAACTAGGTAATGTGAATTCAGACTTATGGTTCTTTGTTCTTTATTCTTACCGAAGAGATTCTGGAATATACACATGACACTGGAGTTACGATGATGACTACCCTTAGTAAGTAGTTTGGTTACTCTATCATCTGTCTCGGACATTATGTCATATAACGCCACTAACCGCCGCCTATCCCCAGTCAATTTTTCCACGTCGGGCAGTCCCTCGTTAAATTAGACACCCTTCATACTCTCGTACATGGGTTGCCATTCCCCGTAGCACCATATAAATTCATCTGGAATCGGGACGACCATGTCTTCGAGATGGGCCAGGAATTGCTGTGCAAAGACGGATTAACTACAGTCTGTTGGTCCCGAAATCAACGATGTAAAAGAATGTTTCCACCTAGGATTCGTGACTAATAATAACCACCTACCTCCCCATGTCACGTATTTTAATGGGTTCGAATCCTCCCCCACGCGACCGCCCCGACCGACCGCCCGCTTCCGTGTCGCCCCGGCTGCGTCGTCCGTACCCGTCCGCCCCGGAGAAACACAAATATCACAGTTACTTCCCTTAACCTACTTACGTACTTTTAACCTTCATGAGGAGGGATTTCTATGAGGGCGGGCTATGTTGACCAACGAATATAGAAGGATTTACGAGCGACCGCCCTCATAAAAGTCAAATGCTACCATTTCGTGCATTTCTAACTACTACCAACTAACCAACCAAGCAATCATTCAACCAAACAGTTAATAAACCAAGCAACCATACAATCAACCAACCAACAATCTAACCAACCAAACAACAACTAAACAACAAACAATCTAATCAACTACCCACCCAACCATACAACCAACCAATCAACCAACCAACTTAGCATACAACCAACCATCCAACTAACTAACCAATCTAATAAACAAGAAAGGAAGCCAACTAGCCAATCAACAAACGAACCAACCAACCAAGCAAGCAATCAGCCAGCCAGCCATCTTACCAACCAAATAACCAACCAACCAACTAACCAACTATCCAACCAACCAAGCAAACAAACAAGCAACTAACCAACCCTCAAATAATGTTTGTTTAAAACCTTATTCTGTAATTACTAGAAGCAATGACATCATCATCACGTACCATGTCGTTAAGCATTGGCGGTCATTGTTCGCCATCTCATACGACCACCAGAGTCGTGTATCAGCTCTGTGTTCTTGTCTCAGTTATGCCATGAGGCCAACCCATCCAGATATGTATCTCTTTGCCTTCCTTCTTCTTGTTTCTAATCAACCTTGTCAGTTATTATAAAGTTATCCAGTTTATTTCTCCTTATAACATGCGCAAAACATCGTGACCGTCTACGCCTAATTTCAAAATATTATATTTCCTTGCATGATTTATCGGCTGACATATTTCGCTGCATCTCTTCGGGTGCATACTGCAGTGTTATATATCATATGAAGTGAATACATGAATTATACTTTGACTGGTAAACTTAAATCACAGTCACCGATGTTGTTCGAATGGGGAGTATCTGCTATGCGCATGGCAATCTTAAATTTAAAGCAAAGCCATTATGTCTGCATAAAATTGATTGGAGCTGTCTAATTATTAAATGATGGCGAGTCATGACCGCGCACGCTTTCCAGCATGGCACATGATTGATTGATTTAATTATTAACATCTCGGTATATGTGTTTGTCGAATACAACACAACGCTTAATTACTCTAATCAGTTTACAGCTTTCATTTGTTTCTGGTAGTACTTTCGCATTGATTTTTCTGTCCGTCCATTCTATGTTTCATGTCCTTTGTTTACATTTGTTTCTGGTAGGACTTGCTCATTAGTTTTTCTGTCTGACCATTCTATGTTTCATGTTCTTTGTTTACATGTGTTTTCGGTAGGACTTGCTCATTGATTGTTCTGTTCCCCATTATATGTGTCGTGTTCTTTGTTTACATTTGTTTCTGGTAGAACCTGCTTGCTGGTTTTTTCTGTCCGGCCATTCTATGTTTCATGTTCTTTGTTTACATTTGTTTCTGGTAGGACTTGGTCCATGGTGCTTCCGGTACAAATGGCGACGAGGTGATGCGTTTATTCTTCGGGAGACGCTGTTTAGTGTTTTCCTGTGGATTATGTGGTCTTATTTCGTATTCGTTTATTGGAAGTGTTCAAAAGAAGCCATGGAAGGCAGGTGGCGGATGAAATTTTGAGGGCAGCCGACAGATATTTGTTGGCTATGGTCTCAAGTTTCGCCACTGCAGGCAGAGGATCTCTTTCGCGAGACATTGGCTGCGGTCACCCGACTAGTACGGTCACTGCCATAGAGGTAAGCAACGGCAAACTACCTCTTTAAAAGTGCTTAGTACATTATGATTTGTCCATGGCGACTTTTAAGCGACTTTTTAAGATGTGTAAATGTAACACTGTTTTAGTCATATAGGGAATACCATATGTGTAAATGTGGCACTGATGTAGTCATAAAGGGAATTATTGACATGACTGGCACCTTGCCATCTTGAAAAATGATAGTCTGTAAAATGGAGTTATACCTCTCCATAACACAAAACCTGGGCTAAATTTAAATATCATGTGTGGCCCATGCAGCATGATCCCTATATCGGACTGCCTAGTTTACTCTAGAGCAGGTGTGGCCAACCTTTTCAGCAGGCTGGCCAAATTTTAGAAATAATATTTCCTGCTGGGCCACGCACCTAATTATTTTGTTAAATTAAAGTAAACAAGCAAGCGTGCTACAGCTTCGACCACATCGTCGTTCCCCACTCCGCGGGCCGCAACGTAACTATAGGCGGACCGCATGCGGCCCGCGGGCCTTGTGTTGGCCACCCCTGCTCTAGAGGAAAGGTAACGTCAGTACGTCTGGAACAAGAAAAGGTGCACGAATTACCGGATCAATAAAGCAATGCTCTAACTTTCCCTGAAACAGTGATGCCCTGCAAGTGCAAGCATTAAGAATAATGACGCCAGTGCAGCTTGTAATCGTGAACGTTTATGCGCGAAATGAGAAGGCCGACGTGCGACAATGGCAGAGTTGGTTCAATATGGATGAAAGGCATATTATCTACTGTGGGGACTTCAATGCCAGAGGCAGTCAATGGGGGAATTGCATCATCAATAGACAGGGAGAAGATCTGGAGGACGCCCTGGCATCTGCTGCCCTAATCTGTCTGAATGATGGGAAGGTCACTAGAATAGCCACTCGACCAGGTGACTCTGACAGCGTCATTGACTTGGCTCTGGTGTCGCCCACCATCGCACCAAGGTGCCGGTGGGGCACACTGGGATACCACGATAGTGACCACTACCCTTGTGTCATCCTGATCAAGAAAGACAGGGTCATGAGTCAAAGAAACAAGACAAATGCCTTCCCTTACGACAACACTGGTCAAGACGCCATAAGCAAGATCAGAAGAAGAAAACCAACTTTCTCCCGCAGGAGACAAGAAAGATGGTTGCAGCCACCATGGTGGAATGGAGAGGTCGAGAAGGCATGGCTGGGAAAGAGGCAGGCTGTCAAAGACCGGCAAAAGGCCAGAAAGGCTAACATGCCACAGGTTGAGTTGGCAAACCTGAAGACTGAGGTCGATAGGACGACGACTTTATTCAAATCCTGCGCCAAACAGGCCGAGGCCGAAAAATGGGACGAGTTCTGCAGGAAAGTGTGCTCCGAGCGATCTCTTACGACGTTCTGGCGCCTCCATAAGAGCATGAACGGTGCCGCACAACGTAGGGGTATTCCAGACTTTCAAGGCACAGACCTCACATGGAAAAAGTCGGATGCGGATAAAGGTAAGGCCCTTCTTGCACGCTACATAGAACAGACTGACCAGAAAGACGAGCCCGCCAGACAGAGGACCACAACGACACTATCTCAGTTGTGCGAGGGGGTCGGGACAGACGAAGAATGGATAATCACAGCTGAGATGATGCGTGCGATGCTCAAGAAATCACCTAACACCGCCCCAGGCCCAGACGGCATCCGATATGGTGACCTACTGGTGATATCAGATGATGACATGGAAGAACTGGCCAGAGAATTCAACACCAGTATCCAGAGGGGTCAGATCAAAGAAGAATGGCTACACAGCTACTTGCTGCCGCTGCCAAAACCGAACAAAGACCATTCCAAGATAAGCGGCTACAGAATCATTACGATGCAGAACACTGCGGGCAAGTTACTGGAGAAAATTGTAGCACACAGACTTGCTTGTGACTTGGAACAACTCAGCTGCTTCCCGCCCACACTTGGAGGGTACAGACGCAACAAAGAGTCATGGCTGAATGCGGCGGTGTTTGCTCAAGATGTTTACGAAGGATTTCAGGTCAGAGAAGAGACATGTGCGGCCGCCATAGACTTAGAGGACGCATATAACAGAGTATCTTTCGAGCACTTGATGCAAACCCTCCTCAGGCTGAAAGTGCACCCTCACCTTGTACGATGGATAGCTGCAGTTCTGCTCCAAAGGAAGGTGGTGCTAAGATGCGGGAGTTGGTCTTCTGAGCCGATAACGATATGTCCAGGATTGCCGCAGGGTTCACCACTGTCACCAGTACTATTCAACGTGTATACGGTGCCGATCACTGAACAACAGTTGGACGGGAGGGGTAGGACTCTGTCATTCGTTGACGACATCCTCGTGTATCGACAGGGTCGAGATAGACAGGCGGTTGCCAATGATATGCAGGGCGAACTAGATCGTATTTCCTCATGGTGTGCTGATGCCGACGCCCTTGTCAACCCTGCAAAGGCATCGGTTACATGGTTCTCCCTAAACAACCATATTGTGAAAACAGACCTGCCGGCAGTAAGAATGGATGGGAGCATTTTGAGTAGAACCCAGTCAATGACATATCTTGGCGTGAGGCTTGATCGTAGCCTGTCCTTCAGAGATCATGTCGATTATATCATAACGAAGGCTCGAAAAGGTTTGTCAGCAATGAGAGTCATGGCGACTGCCAATATCGAGCAAAGACTGCTAATACTTCTGTTCCAAGGACTTGTGCTTTCACGCATCGAGTATGCCCTGGCCATCCTCACTGTCAGCCCTACACAGATTGGAAGACTTGAAAAGGTACAAAACGAAGCCATGCGCATCATTTTGGGCTGCACGAGAGACACCAGCTGTGTAGCAATGAGATACCTCCTTGACTTCCCGACAATGGAACACAGGATCAAGATCTGGAGAGCTCGTGCATACTTAAAAATAAGTGCAGATGAGCAGCACCCTCTGCATGACGCTATATTCAGAGAAAAGGGTGACAGGCTAAAGAGGGGCAAGTCATGGATGGGTCGGGCGGAAGATGTCGTCAGACAGGTCTGCAGTCTTACCAGTATCAACCCCGGCAAGGAATGGGTGCCGGTGCCTCCAGCTTTTAAGTGCACTTTCTCCTGCATTATCACACTCGAGAGACGGTGCAGAGAGCAGAACCCTGCCGCTGTCAATGCAGAGGTTAACGCGCTCATCTATGAACACTCAGATAGCCCCGAAGTGCTCATCTATACAGATGGATCTGTTGTAAAGCAGCAGAGAAGTGCGTGGGCATTTACAGCCCGTTCAGCGGGCCGAACCGTTCAAGAATCCAGTGGTGCCCACTCTATGACCACGAGCAGCATGACGATGGAGGTGATGGCAGTTACACAGGCTTTCATATGGCTGGAATCACAGCATTATACCAACGTGTGTGTACTAAGTGATTCAATGAGCATGATTCAGAAGGTCGAAGCTGGATCTGTACGTAGACAGTGGACTGAGTCGCTGCGGAAGTCTGTTGTCCGTAAAGTCACCTTCATCTTCGTCCCGGGACATGCGGGAGTCGAGGGAAATGAACGAGCTGATAAACTGGCTGGCTCTGCACCCCCTGTAGATGGCCAGCCCATGGATCGTGCCGATGTTATTAACGTCCTCAAAGATTTGGCGAGAACAGAGGACTTTGACGTCAGTGATTCCACATCGCTGTCCAGGATGAAAGACTTGGGAGTAAGAATCGGCACAGCCAGATGCGAGAGGTACATCGGGAAAACAAAGCGCCTCGTCAACCAACACAGAACTGGCACTATTAGCCACCGGACGCTGATGCATATGCTGGGGGAGGATCTGAGCACCTATGGACATGTCCGGAGTGCAATGAAGATACCCCAACTGATAATTGATAACTGAACTGAAATGTTCTAACTGTAGGCCTGTCGAAGCTTCCATGATAGACCAGTTGACGACCAAGGCTTTAGAGACTGGCCTTCTCTGCCTTGACGAATGCTCTAACTGTAGGCCTGTCGGAGCTTCCATGATAGACTAGCTGACGACCAAGGCTTAGAGACTGGTCTTCTCTGCCTTGACGTTTAGTCTTTAGCTTGCATTTCCTCAAACTAGGCTGGCAAAGAGAATACCAACTGTGTAAACGTGGCACTATTTTAGTCTTAAAGGAAATTTCAGATGTGTAAATGTGGCACTATTTTACTCTTAAAGAAAATTTCAGATGTTTAAATGCGACACTGTTTTAGTCATAAAGGGAATACCATATTTGTTAATAAGTCACTGTTTACTCATAAAGGAAATACCAGATGGTTAAATGCGGTACTGTTTTAGTCATAAAGGGAATTCGAGATAAGATGCCCATCGTAGAAAACTTGTGCAGGCATTGTATTTCAAAACCATACTACCAGTCATTGTGGCTAGTTGTGCAGAATACAATCTTGACCAAAGCGAGGTGACAGATACCGAGGTTACATAATTAAGACAACATGCTAATGCACGATTTCCAGATTGTTTATGTGAGTCGTTATCTGCTTAGAATCACTTGTTTATATACTTTTAAATATTCATGCTCATCTATAGTCTATAGCATGGGACTGCAAACTTAGTCTAGCTGGATGGAGAGATCAGAAGTTTAGTACGTTGTCACCTCAATGTTTACAGTGGAACCGGCTGATCACTGTTAGCACAGCTGCTAATCTTTTAGCTGGCAGCTGATGATAGAGCCAAGAGGTAATGGCAAATGCCTGAAGTGTTCCGCACGAATCGAGAATCGAGGAGGAGCATACCTTTATACTTGAAAAGCACAGCGTCAAGATTGAAAGTCTGAGACAGAATGAGTATACTACACGGCTGATCGAAAAAAGAGGTAAGCGTAATAAGTCTCGCTTCAATCTCTGCTTATGCTATTCTTAAACAAATGTGGCTAAATGTAACACAAGAATTCGTGCACAAAAACAACTTCTAAAATAGCCCCGTGCTTGCTGTGGAAAGCTCGAAACTTTGCATGGGACAACTAGTGCAGTAAGATGGTCCAGTTTTCTGCCTGCACAGATTAGTCTGACATGACTCTCAGCCATCGAAGCAAGATGGAAATATGCTGTACGGTCTCGTGCCCACCCGTACCCTAGCGTCGGTAGCGTCATTGGGATGGAAAAATGTTGTCCAAAGTCCTCCCATGTAGCCAAGCGATAACAGCAGCCGAAGCTAGTGGTACAGGAGATCCTGCGATGACTGTTATCCATAACACAAGGCAGGGCTAGAGGAGGGAAGCCTAAGACCGCAATACAGTTAGCCCAGGCTTGGCTAACTCTGGATGCCTTCAAGAGTCCGGCTTCTTCAGCTTGTGTCTGCTTACAAAGAAGACAACATGGCGGCAATGACTCTGTTGGGGCATAACAAACCACTCACGTGGAGAGTGTGACAGATGCAACATTCTTAGAGAAAGGTGCTGGCTCTCTCACGGTCGAATTGACGATGTCGCCGTGATAGTTTAGGCAGATCACGATGTACACAATGTACAATATTCGCCTCTTCGTGGACGGGATGGTCTGGAAGTTCCCACGTCGTTGTGGGGTAAGTTCCAAAAACGATTAACATGTTTCGATGCTGGAAGTCACGAGAAAAACGCCCAGGAGTCATGCCTCAGGTGGGCACGTCCTCTGAAAGAGGTAGGAAGGTAAAGATATCAAAACATTTGCCGAACGGAAGCGCTTCTGACAATCTGAATCTTTCTGTTGTGCTTGTTCCGCTGTGGAACTCATATCACCATTCTTAAATATGCCGATTGTTTTGTGCGTTCGCTTGCTTTTACTCAAGTGTAGTTCTTACACGTGAGAATACATCTAATATACTTTACTGATTTATATGTGTGGATTAGCTTTCCCTATTATCAGATGTCCATCGCCATCAGGCGAACCAACCCCTAATTCTGAAGTACACAATGAAAGGGATTGTGTAACTAAGCGCTCTTTTTGAGAGCTAGAAATAGACGAATAAGAATGTGAAGTTTATAGGATCCACACTAATAAAATAATATCTATACATATATTAGGAGCGTTCATTTGAAATCCGTTCGTACCGCACCGCACGTAATTGCGTACATTGAACATGATCATGTCATAGTCATGTGATAAGTACTGACCAATAAATAAAAGAGCACGTGCTTATCGTCCCATGATGCATAGGTTCTGTTTCTGACCGTTGAGAAAATGGCCGGGCCGATCCAAAATCTGTCCAAAGAAGCTCACAAAGCGGTGATTCAGTTTCTTTGATTTGAAGGATGTCGACCAGTGGACATTCATCGAAGAATGCAGGCAGCGTTCGGTAACAAATGTGTGTCGAAACAACAGTGACACATTGGGCATGAATGTTTCGGAAAGGACGTCAGTTCACAACAGATCTTTGACGACCGGGTCAAGAGCATATTGTTGCAACAGGAAAAAAAATACCATCGCCAAAATTGATGCAGCAGTACAGATGAACCGTTGTCGTTCACTAGCGAAATAATTTGATGTGTCAATTGGGACAATTCAAAAGGTGGTTCGTACAAAACTGTAATATCGGAAGCTGTGGTCACAGTGGGTACCACGGATGTTTACCGACCACCAAACAGAGGAATGCATGGGATGGTGTTTGAACCACTTGCTGCGTTACAGAGTTGAGGGTGATGCATTTCTCTTCCTTATAGTGGCAGTGTCGTGTCCTCCTTTAAAGTGTCGTCCCTGGAGTGAGGAGAGTCAACACCCACATTATAATATTTTTTTTCTTATCAATATCCTGGAGGATCCACCAGCTTCCGTCCAACACACTCCATCAGCCCATGGACACCTTTTCCTATCACTCTCTCACTGTCGTACTATGCCCCCTCTCATACTTCCCCAACGCAACATACTCAACAACTCTTGCTTCTAAACATTTTTTTTTTTTTTTTTTTTTTTTTTTCCCGCGTTTCCATCCTGTTTCAGGATATTGCGGTCAACACCAGCATCTTTCAGCTGTATGTTGATTCCTAGGCTAGATTACGCTCATCAGCACGCCACGACTTTCTGAGCGACCGGCTCCATACTCTCATAAGTCACTTTTGCAATTCGAACCACTGCTAATTCTCGTCGCGTCACGTGACGAGAGTATTCGGGGTAAGCGGAGAAAGCTGCTAACCCCTCGGCCATGGAGCCGGCTGCTTCTAAACATTAATAAAGATTAATTTATTAAAAGAAAAAGTGTAACGTATATGAGACGTGTATGCGAAGAAAATGTGTGTCGTGTATTCTAATGTAAATGTATAGGTCAGACCACAGAGTTCATGTTTAGAGTCCACTCATCATGGCAAGGATCACACGACATCACAAGACTCATCACAAGGGACCTCACCGAAGTCGTGTCCTTCTTTCCAGACATGTCCTCCTCCTGGAGCTCTGATGACCATGAGATCTGAATCCCATGTAAATATAATCCGTGAAAAAATACTATTATTGTTCCTAACACAATGGTTCCTAATAGTTTTAGAGAAACCACGATCTCATAATTCCGCACAGTGAAAAATAATGGAACGCTGTCTCATGGACATGACGTTTTCTTCTAGCGAAATGTTCTATATTTTCACTCTTAAACAGTCATAGTCTAGACTAAAATGGCTTGCTTTATTTACTAGATATTGTCTGACAGTTCTGATTTCCTTGATACGTGGAACAACTACACTTCAATGTTTGGTTTCATCTAATGTGACCATCAGTTCCTACTGATCTAGTTCCACGTGGGCTGAACATCCATCACTTCAGGTGTTTTTTTTTTCTACGGGCCAAAGAAGGTTGAGAACCACTGTACAATGTAGAATTGTAAAAAAATGTTCAGTTACATTTTCTGGATTTGTTGAACCAACCTTTGGCCTCGAACAGGCCGCTAATTCAGATCGCCTTTTATTCTCATCACTGGTTAAATCATGTTGGTCTATTATGTGACATAGGCCCCCTCTTAAGAGAGTAGTCCATCTCACTCTTCTCCACCGTGAGTTTAATCCAGATGATTCATTCTTCTTCTTCAGGAGCTGGGTGTCTTGATAAGAAATCCGCTCCAACATTTTCCTTCCCAGGAATGTACTCCACTGTGAAATTATAGGGTTGAAGTAACAACGACCACCGCATCAAAGGGGCGTTGAGCTTCTGAGAAGTAGTCAGGAACATCAGGGGCTGATGATCCGACTGGACTCGAAACTTAACTCCATACAAATATGGCTGGAATTTTTGCACTGCGCATACGAGGGACAAGCACTCTCTCTCGACGGTTGAATAATTCCTCTCAGCCTGTAGAAGTTTCTTGCTTGCGTATGCCACAGGTTTCAAAACCGAAGCATCGTCTTTTCCTTCCTGTAACAGACCTGCCCCAATTCCAATCGCACTCGCATCCGTTCTCAACACAAATGGTTTGGAAAGATCAGGGAGCTGTAATACAGGTTTGCTGACCAAGGCCTCCTTTAACTGACTATAGGCATTCTCACATTCTGGTGTCCAAATGATTTGGTCCTGGAATCCCTTTTTCAAGGTTTCCGTCAATGGAGCTCTCAGTTCAGTGAAATGTGGGATAAATTTGTGGTAGAACCCACACAATGAGAGAAAAGATCGCACATCCTTCTTCGTTTTTGGCCTTGGTGCATTTCTGATTTTCTCCAGGTTCTCTTCTTCTGGGACTATGTGTCCTGGAGTGATGGTGTGACCTAGAAATTCCAGAGTCTGGTAACCAATCATGCACTTGGTTGGACGAGCAGTAAGCCCTGCTTCCTTGAGCCTATTAAACACTCTCTCCAAGGATTGTAAGTGGTCATCCAAGCTGTCACCGGAAATCAGAATATCATCCATGAATGAGATGATAGCCGGATCCTGTAAAGGATCTAGTAAAGTCCTCATCATGCGTGTAAACACACTAGGTGCATTGCTGAGTCCAAAGGGCATGACCTTGAATTCGTAGTGTCCACTGGGTGTACTGAAAGCCAACAGTGGTCGAATCTCCGGTTTGACTGGTATCTGATAGTAACCCCGACTCAGATCCACCTTTGAAAAGTACCGAGCCTTATGGAGCCTAGCGAATAACTGTGTTGGATTCGGCAAACGTTCCACCTGAAATTGTGTATGACTGTTCAGAAGTCGGCAGTCTATACACAACTGGTGTTCTCCACTTGGTTTACGTAACAAAACTACCCCTGCATTGTATGGGGATGTGGATGGTGCAATCACGTCATCCTCCAGCAGTTTCTATATTTCCTCCTCCAGGGCCTTTTCTTTAGAGAATGGCACTGGGTAAACCTTTTGACGAACAGGTTCCTGCGTGGTCAAAGTCATCTCGAACTCCACCAACCTCGTTCGTCCTGGTTTATCAGTCAGTATCTCCTTATGAGACTTGAGAACCTGGGTTATCCTTTCCCTCTCCTGGGAGTTCAGATCAGGGTTCACTTGCACACCCCTATAGGTTTCCTGGTGTACTAAGGGATATTCCCTGCCCTCGTTGGTTCCCACTTCAGTCTCCACTGCAACTGCCATTGCCATGAGGTGAGCTGCCTTGTCTCCGGGTCTCTCTTCGTATTTCCGCAAGAGGTTGATATGGAAAATCTTCGACTTTCCCCGGATCCGGATCTGATAGTTGGTTCTGGATATCACCCTTTCCACGGGAAATGGTCCATGCCAACCTATCTCCAGTTTGTTGTTTCCCGTTGGGAGTAGCAACAAGACTTTATCTCCCACCTCTAGAGATCTTTCTTTAGACCTACGGTTGTAGTAAGCCGCATGTCTTTTTCTGGCCTTTTTCAAGTTTTGATTCGCCAGAGTCCATCCCTTGTGGAGTTTTTCTTTCAGTTCCTCCACGTATTTATAGGATGAGATCACTTCTTCTGACGTCCCCTCTTCAGTCCAACTCCTCAACATGGCTTCCAACGGTCCTTTGATTGGACGACCAAACAGCAACGTAGCGGGTGGTAATCCTGTTGAGCCATGAGGAACTTCCCGATAGGCAAAGAGGGCTGCTGGGATATATTCATCCCACCTATCAGGTTTTTCCTGCGCTAGTTTCTTGAGCATGGTCATCACCGTGCCGTTGAAACGCTCTACTTGTCCATTGGCTTGAGGGTGGTAAGGGCTGGTATGTATGTGGTTAGAATGGAACACCCTAAATACCTCCTCCATGAGTTTTCCACAAAACTGAGACCCATTGTCTGTCAGAATTTGATCAGGGAAGCCTAATCTGGTAAAGGCCTCCATCAGTGCGTCCGCCACTCGTTTCGAGTCAATCGTGGTCAACGGTATGGCCTCACCCCACATTGTACAGCAATCCACCATGGTGAGTATATACATGTTCCTCTTCCTAGTCCTGGGTAGTGGACCCACGATATCGATGGCTACCCTCTCGAAAGGAGAGTTCATGATGGGCATCTCACCCAACACCACCGGTGCTGTCCAGTGTTTCGGTGCCACCCTCTGGCACTCAGGGCATGACTTCACATACCGACGCACATCATCTGTCATTCCCGGCCAATAGTAATGGCAGGAAATCCGCTGCATGGTGGCGGCAATACCCATGTGTCCACTAAAGGAGATGGTATGCCCCATATGAAGAATCTGGGACCGGTGAGCTTTCGGGACGACCAACTGACCGTATAGGTTGTCTCCCCTTCCTACTCTCCTGTAGAGTATCCTATTCTTCATGTAGTACTGCCCCCGTCCTGGTGGATCAGCACTTTTCTGCAGCTTTTTGTAGCAAGGACGTAAAGTAGCATCCTCACTCTGGGCAGTTCGTAGCTCCCTCGGCATTGGGTTAGTCACAATTGATTCTGCCTCTTCCGTTCTCGTCTGAGAGTGAGTCTGTATTGCTCCCATATGGATTGGCTCCCTGGGCATTCCCAGAAAGACATACCGGCAACCTAGGATTACTGGGAAAATGGGATCAGTCAATACAGCAGCCTTGATTGTGCCGGTGACATACCTTGACCGAATCTCCACATTAGCAATGGGCAACTTCATGGCTACAGCACTCTTCTGTGCAGGCTGTATATCCAAGGTCTCACCTGTGAATTGTTCTGGATGTACCAGATCCGCAGAAATCACGGCCTCCCCGTCCAGTCCTGTGTCGTATAAACACTCCACTTGACGACCGTTAACCTCTACCAATTCCACTACAGGTGGTTTTTCCTGGTCTGGAGTCTCTTCCTCGGCCTCGACCTGTTCGGTGGGCTCCACCTTAGGTTTCCCGGGGCACACGACGAATTTAGTGTCTCCTGACTTTCCCCTGCAGTCAATAGCATTGTGCGTGTTTGACTTGCATTGGTTGCACCATTTCCCTGTCCTAGATTTTCTATTGCCGGACTTGAGTGAGCTCTCCTGGTGGCGAGCTTCCTTGTTGACCTTGGCATTTTCCGTGACAACCTCCTTGGAAGTCACTTGACATGCTGCGAAGTGAGGGTTCTTAGCCTTCGATTTGCAGTCCCTCGTATTGTGAGAGGGTGACTTACAAATTGAACACCACTTCTCCGACCATGGTCGTTTTGGTGTAGAGCTTGAAGTGCTCTTGCTTCCCTCCTTCTTCTTCTCTGAACTATCCTCTGATTTTTGCACATAAGGTTCCCACTTTTTGGTTCCTGAGTTTTTGGCTTTCTTCTTGTCATGTTTCTCTTGACTTTTGGTGTTGGTGGAAAGGTTTTCCCCTGCCTCCCCAAGTACCTCGACGAACCGTTCTGCTAATTTTGTCACGAGGTCAATACGTTCCGCTCCTTATCCTCCCAGGAACGTCCTGAGAGGTTTAGACATTTGCTTCTTCATCTGGTCGACCACCATGAGCTCTTCCAGACTCTCATAGTCATGTGCGGACCCAGCCAAATCCATCCACTTATGGAGATAAGATTTTAGACGCAAACTGTAGTCGGCAAACAACTCCCCCGGTTCTCGTTTCGCTGCTCGAAATATTTTCCGGTAGGTATGTGACGTAACCTCGAATCGTTTCAGCAGAGCCGTCTTTAACTCGTCATAATTGTTCTCATGTCCGGGTGGCAGGCGAGAATAAACCTCGTAGCCGGTCCCGCGTCATCCCTGGGATAGCTTGAGATTCCATTTGTTACGCTCCAGACCCATAGCAACAGACATTGCCTCGAAGCGTTGAAGGTAATGGTCAATCTACTCTTTGTCCTCCTCGTAGACCGCTAACGGAACTTCATAGCATGGTACCCATGTCCACCTACTGGTGTTGAGCCTGGGATGGAGGAACCTCCAACTGCTCCCTCAGTTTCTCCATTAGATTGACTCTTCAACTCGAGTTCCCTCATCCGGTACTCGTGCTCCCTTTTCTGAGCTTCTTGTTAAGCTTCCAGTTTCCTAGCTGCTTGCTCAGCTTCAAATTTCTTAGCTGCTTGCTCAGCTTCAAATTTCTTAGCTGCTTGCTCAGCTTCCAATTTCTTAGCTGCTTGCTCAGCTTCCAATTTCCTCACAGCTTGTTCTGCTTCCAATTTCCTAGCTTCTTGTTCCAACTCCATCCTTCTCAATTCCAACTCGGGCTTTCGATCTTCCCGTTCTGCTTGACGATACTCTCTCTCCACTTCCTGTATGTAATCCGTTAGAGCAGAACCCGCCAATCCCATTTCTTCCCCCTTTGCCTTTAATTCTGCTGTGCTTAGTTAAGGGGTGGCCATTTCACAGAGAGGTAAGCTAGCAGGTCGAGTACAATATAACTGCAAATTACTATACAGATAGATGAATAAGTACTATACATCTAGATATTACCACACACAGCACATTCACTCAGTGACAAGAGTAGAATCAAGACCACAGACCTATGCAGACGTGTGAAGTGTGAACAGGTAAGATATTAGTCCTTAACCCTATCCACATTCACTCTAGCTGGATTCTCCAATATGATATCTCCGTTTTATAACTAAGGATCCCGTGTCAAAAGACCCCGTTGTCAGAGGATCCCACTGTCCAAGGATCACTTTTACGAGAGATCCCGCTGTCCAGAGATCACTTTTACGAGAGATCCCGCTGTCCAAAGATCCCGGACGAGCCCCCAATAATGTCGTGTCCTCCTTTAAAGTGTCGTCCCTGGAGTGAGGAGAGTCAACACCCACATTATAATATTTTTTTTTTCTTATCAATATCCTGGAGGATCCACCAGCTTCCGTCCAACACACTCCATCAGCCCATGGACACCTTTTCCTATCACTCTCTCACTGTCGTACTATGCCCCCTCTCATACTTCCCCAACGTAACATACTCAACAACTCTTGCTTCTAAAAATTAATAAAGATTAATTTATTAAAAGAAAAAGTGTAACGTATATGAGACGTGTATGCGAAGAAAAATGTGTGTCGTGTATAATAACATAAATGTATATGTCAGCCCTCAAAGTTCAGGATCATAGTGCACACATCATGGCAAGGATTACACGACATCACACAAGTCAGTACAATAGACCTCACCGAAGTCGTATCCTTCTCTCTAGACATGTCCTCCTTCAGGAGCTCTGATGACCATGAGATCTGAATCCCATGTAAATATATAATCCGTGGAAAATACTATTATTGTTCCTAACACAACGGTTCCTATTAGTTCGGTATTTTCACTCTTAAACAGTCAATGTATCTAGACAAAAATGGCTTGCTTTATTCACTAGATATAGTCTGAAAGTTCTGTTTTCCTTGATACGTGGAACAACTACACTTCAATGTTTGGTTTCATCTAATGTGAACATCAGTTCCTACTGATCTAGTTCCCCATGGGCTGAACATCCATTACTTCAGGTGTGTTAACGATTAGTATTCACTCATGTAGGATACATATACCATTAAGCTCCACGGAGCAATGTGTATTAACTTCTTCCGTTGCGACAGTTGTTGGCCCATCTCTATACATCATAATTTATCCGGGATCGGATTTTTAGTGGTTCCGGGTTCTTCATTCCAACCAGAGGAACCTGTAAAATAAATCAAACAACTGGTGATAGCCTCCCCGTCACTGATCTATATTAGATGATCGTGGCCATCGGCCTCGCTCAGAAAATACAGTGAACCTACTCTGTCAGAGACAGATGACTGAACACATAGGTTATCATCAGGCCAAGACAAGAAAAAAAAAATCAACAAACAGAATGCGGAACCCCGCCCACCAGGGACACCTACGGGAATATCCCAATTATCCCTCATTACTCAATTCTCAACTAGTAAAGCTTATCAACACTTCACTAATCTATTTTCAACTAACAAAGCCAAGTATCACTTCCCTACTCTAGCTAGTTTTCCGCTAACAATGCTAATCATCACACTTTAGTTTTAACAAGGCTACAGTCTATATTAATTAGAACTAATAGACTATATTGACTACCTTATGCAAAGCCGCCTCATTCCGGGATGGCTACTACACTTTGCCATAACGACACATGCTAGTTAATATTAAATTAATCTCCCACACACTTGTCCATCATAATCCACGGTTTTGGTCAACTCTGTTTCTCCCAATCATGGTTTATGGCAAAACCTAAAATTGGTCACGTGACATGGTTGATGACCGGCAGGTGTTATTTGGGCATATCATCCATTGTCAAGAATCCATTTCCCCTGGCCTAGTCACCGTCAAAGCTGTCATCACTTGTTTTGACCTCCCCAACAAGCCAGCGAGTTACTGTATGATCCCAACAACAGTTTCCACAACAGACTGCCAATCTGCTGTCGAGGGGTGACAATCCCAGCCATCCTTCCGTTTTATGTCGGGAAATTCTACTTGACAGACGGACTGTTTACTTCCGAGCTGAGTACTTCCGCTTTCAATCCGACCTGTTGATAAACTGTCAAAGCGATGCAGGGATCCGTCTCACTCACCACCGAGTGTTCCCAATCCGTCGACCAGATGTACCCGTGCAGCTACAAATATTGTCCTGGGATTTTGACATCCGAGTTGTTTTTTCTGTTAGTTAAAATAGTTGTCGCTGGCGGATAGTCCGTTTAATCAGAAAGCCTCTATAATAATCAACTGGTTAAACGCAAGGTTTTATTTTGTGACACCTCCTCTAACCAACGGAATGCCTCCGTGACTGCTTCCACCTCCATTCTCATGCTTGAGGTCGTAGCCTCATATGCCATACTCTCCTTTATCAAAAATCGTCTATTAGCCTTCGCAATGAAACCCCAACAATCTCACCTGTTTCGCACCACTGACCCATCAGTATAGATCACTATGTCACCTTGATGTGTATTACTCAGGATCGGTTGTTGCACCTCAAACTCTGTGCGGCCCTCTGCCGGTACTTCAACCCACTATTTTTCTCGATTGATAGTCTCTAGATCACAATCCTGACGCATAGATATTTCCTCCTGTGCCATCCAGGGCCTGCCTCTTCTTAGTCTATAACCCTTGACCATAGCAACGGCTTCATGCAGGGTCATATAGGTCATTGTTGGTAGTGCCAGGATATGCCTCATGCATACAATTTGTGTGTCCTTTGCGCACCCCAGAATTACACGCATGACCGCATTTTGTATGCGCTCCAACCTTTCAATCTGGCTTTTCGATACTGTCAGCAGCCACAAACCATAGTCAATGACAGACATTAACTGCTGTAAGAGCCAGTAAAGCATCCTCTGCTCTATCCAAATTGCTGCTAGTCGCCCTCAAAGCATTAAGACCCCTACCAGCCTTCACCACCAAAGCCTCCACATGATCTTTAAAAGACATACACCTGTCGAAGGTAATACCCATGTACTTCAATTTACTCTCTCTACTAAGAGAACATCCATTCAATATAATACATGGGACATCTGCCTTCACAATCCGGTTATCCAGGGAGTACCACACAACCGATGCCTTGTCTGGGTTTATGACGTCTCCTGCGTCCCTGCAGCACCACTCTGTCACCCTGTTAGTGCCACCTGTAAATCTGCAGCCAAACTTACCCTATCTCTGCCCTGTTTGTACACCAGCACATCATCTGCAAATGTCAAGATTCTACCAACACCTGGTGTCTCAGTAGCTACGATTTTGCTGGTGTAGACATTAAAGAGCACAGAGGACAAAACAGACCCCCGTGGCAACCCAGGTGTAATCGTACAGGGATCAGAAGTCCAGGAACCCATGCGCAGTGCAACCTTACGCTCATAAAGGGCCGCCGCAGTCCATCTAACAAGGCAAGGGCAGATTTCCATGTGCAACAGAGTGTATACCAACCGATCATTCCTAACCCTGGTATGCGCATCCTCCAGGTCAAGAGCACCACAATACTTATGCTTTTATCTCTCTGGGTATTGCAATGGGATGTACGAACTCGCGATATTATTCGTTATGGCCATGCAGGTGATCCTGGATGCGGATTTCTGACTACGCACAAAGATTGAAATTCAGTGAGGAACACTGAAAGACTTCATAGGTGACACGACAATCCTGACACCGACGGAAAATGATGCCCGCAGCATGATCCTCAGGAACTAATTCCCTGGTGCAAGATGAGCTTCAAACCGAAGAAATGGCAAAGGAAGCATGTCAGTCATGAGGAATAGAGTAGCTGCAAGGTAGTTTAGTGTTGCCGGCCAGGCACATTTCCGCAATGATAGAAGAACCCGTGAAAAGTCTCTGTACGATGCCACATTGACGGACAGTAACAGAGTACTGCACATACGTGAGTCAACGGTGAATGGTATACGTAACATCGAGACAATGAGCTAGGATATTTCAAGAACTGACGTCTCCAATTCATGCTGATTCCAACGCTCTTGTAGCCTCTACTGATAACGATATAAGCACGAGTGTGATAGAGGAGATAGAGATGAAGATCGCAAGTCAGTAAGAAAATGGCTTGAAATATCGACATGTAGCGCTGTAATGCAAAAAAGCAAAACTCGTCACCCTGTTCAAGTCCGTCTTTGAGGAGTACAAATTCGGGAAAACCAACTTACCGATGATGCTGTGCGAGTCTCTGGATGAAACAGCCAACAGCTCAGAACTGGCTATAAAAACTGAGAAGGACGTGGAAATTCAGCAGTTCAGTAGAGGGTGCCTAAGCATTTAAAAAAAAAAAAAAACGAGTTTTTCTCAAGATCTGCGCCGATGCTACAGAGTTTTGTGCATTGAGAGAAGCAATCCTTGAGTGAATTTTCGCAGCATGTGTGGTTCTGTGGTTTTCGGTTTTTTTCAACATTGCGGAAAAGATTGTGTGTTTCTTGCGGACGGCAGTGAACAAAACAAGACGGCGGGGCCAACGTGGTGACCGCAAGCGACGCAAGCGTGGAGGGGTAAGACGTTTTAGTCTTAAATATATCAATCTGGGTCTCAGGTATACTCGCATCCTATATTGGAACTGCGCCAGCGTGAAACAACGTGGCCCTATTCTCGAAAACCTGGTTTACAGGAACGACATTGTAGCACTCCAGCAGACGAGACTGGGTGATCAGCTACTCCAAATGGCCAGCTTCAAATGTTTCTACAACAGCGACATCTGGGAATGGCGATTCTCATCCGCGACAGTATGGTTGCTTCAGAGCTAGACAAGTCCAGTTGGGACAATGACGACATACAAATACCGGCGGTCAGAGTTCAATCCGGTCTACCATTCGTGTTGGTTAATGTTTATGCCCGTAACGTGTGTGTGGATTCCCAGAAGTGTCAGTGCTTACGTGACATATTAGGTCATGAAAAAAATGTCATTTTCTGTGGCGATTTCAATGCTAAAGGTAGATCATGGGGAAACATTTCCTCCAACACACAGGGGGAGGAGCTCGAGACTGCACTTGAAACCATTGACCTGGTTTGTATCAACAGTGGCTGTGTCACCAGGACAGCTAGCCACCCAGGTGATGAGGACAGTGCTATTGATCTGGTGCTGGTTTCTTCTTCACTCACTACAGTGTGCAGATGGGGTGTCCTAGGGTACCAGGACAGCGACCACCACCCTTTCAGCATATTGGTGGAGAAAGGCAGAACCAGGCAGAACAAGTCAACGGTCAAGACTTTCCAGTATGACAGTACAGGGCAAAATGTTGTAAGTAAAATTAGGCGCAAAAAGCGCAGAAAGATTCAGGGCAGGACAAACAGCTGGAAACAGCCACCTTGGTGGAATTTTGAGGTGGAGAAGGCCTGGATGGATAAGCTTAGTGCTGTAAAGAAATGGCAAAACGCCAAGAAGAACAGAGCTGCCCATCCTAATCCATGGATGCACTTAGAAAGAGTGATGCACACAAAAATAAACAATTTAAAAAACAAAAAACTAGTTAAGGATAGTTAAAGGTGAAAAAATGGGCAGAGGTTTGTCTAAGAGTAAGCACAGACAAGCCACTGAAATTGTTCTGGCGACTACATAAAAGCTTTAGTGGGGTAGTTAAGAATAAGAGAAATTCTGACTTCCTGGGGATATGTTTTGATCGAAGCCTTGCTTATAATGAGCACATAGACCAGGTGATAACAATGGCAAAGAGGGATGCACACAATTATCCGCATAGCCATGGACGAGGCTGACATTCTGAATGCTCTACGAGAAGTAAGACTTTTGCGAGAACCAAGTGATGACTGCGAATGTACAACCATGGTCAGACTGCAAGAATAGCAAATCAAAAGAGGGGTGGCCAAACAAGAACACTACGCAGGAAGCCAAAGAAGATTGACAAAACAACACAGAACTGGTGTCGTTAGCCGCTACACGCTGCGGGATTTGCTGAGGAGGGGATCCGAGCACTTGTGGACTGAATGGTTCGATGCGCAATGAGGATGATCTGTTGACTAACTGACTAACTAACTAAATTCTTTACTTAACTAACTAGCATCAATAAAACGTATGGAAGTCATATGACACATCCAGGCGTATAGACTACCATCACCATGACAGAGCTCAGCTGTGGTCCAAGTTGACGTGCAAGGAATGCAGACATATGGTGGGTTTGGAGATCAGTACGGGTAAGCACGAAATGAGAGTGCAAATGGCTGCAGCAGGACCAGTGGATGGCATGGAAAGGTGTAATGCAGAAGTCCCTGACATGGAATATCTGGCTCTAGGCATCACTGCGCCTAGGTTTCGTTGCCCGATCACTCTACGATCTGATATCAGCTGCCAGCCTGGTCAAGTGGGGTTTGTTCACGGATTCGACATGTCTCCTTTGTATAGAGAAAGTGCAGCATGTGCTGTAGGTATGCAAAGTAGCCCTTTGCCAGGGCCGTTCACACGGCACCACACTAAAGTACTCCTGTGCTCGTGGTCATATTGGATGACGCAAGGATGTGCGCGAACAAATGAGCCATTGTCGGCCAATGCGGATTTAATTCGTCAGAACAGGGCAGAGACCTAGAGACAAGGAAGACTGGGAACTGACTGTCGACCTGGAAGGCCATGGCGGGTACCCGGCAGAGATTCGACAGTTTTTATTGCCACTCACATTGTACTACTCTCCTCGTCGGCTCAACGGCTAACGCTGATTGAGTTGACCGCCGCCACGAGTCGAGAATCAAGGAGCAACACATGCACAAGATGGAGAAGTACAGTGACATAGTCTCAAGTCTGAGACGGGACAGACTGTCGTGATATCCGCCACAGAACGAACGAACAAACAAACTTTATTTTCAAAGGGTTAAGAATTGGGCACGCAGGCCCGTCTAACATTCTGCCCTTCTATCACTCTCTTTCATACATTATTTCATTCACACATCATTCAAGGCTAACAAAGAACAGCAACAATATAAAAGACATGCATTATAAAGGCATGGGCAAAATGAGAACATCAAAACTACACGACACAGTGATATTAGATAATGGTCTGACACTTGTTATTAGCCATGTGGAATATACTGGCCTACCAAAAGGGGACTGGCTGTTATACTAAGGTTTTGTTATTATTATTATTATCTCTATTATTAAGGGGGAGGGTAATCCGTATTTAGATAGTGTTCGAATAATTTGCGATTATATGAATAGGGATTGGTGATGTCTTTGATTTCTTGTGGAAGATTGTTCCACAGCTGAGCTGCAGAGTACGTTAAGCTTGTTTTGTATAAGTCAATCCTAGGCTTTGGAATGTGTAATATATTTAAACGTTTACTGTGTTTAGCATTATATTTAAACAATGGCCATAGGTAATTTGGGGCATTCCGATGCAGGATTTTGTGAATTAGTTTAGCTTTATTGAAAAGCAGGCGTTTGCGAAATGGTAGTAACTGAAGGCGTTTATACAGGCTAGGATTGTCAGATAAATGTTTGCTATAAATTAGACTCATGGCCCGTTTCTGGAGTGAGTAAAGTCGCTTGGTGTTTGAATTAGAACAACCGTCCCAGATTGTAGAGCAGTAGTCAAAGTGTGTCTGTATATGAGAAGTATAGAATAGTTTCCTTGTGTCCTCATCAAGGAAGTTTTTAATTTTGGCGAGTTGGTAGACTTTTTTCGCTGTTTGTTTAATGAGCGCTTGAACGTGGGAATTAAAGGTTAGGTTTCTATCAATGATTAGGCCTAATGTTTTGTGCTCAATTACACTTTCTACTGGCATGTTATCGATGTGAAGTTGAAGTGATGTGTGTGAGCTTAGAGTTTGAAGTCTTTGCTTGGTTGTTAATAACATTGATTTTGTTTTAGTGATGTTAATTTGCATACGGTTTGAATAGCTCCACCTAACTACATTATTTAATTCTTGTTGTAAAGACAACTCCAGTAAAATACAGTTTTCAGCGTTTGTGTACACTGTACAGTCGTCTGCAAATAGATCGCAGGACGACGAAAGTTGCAAAGGTAGATCGTTAATATATATGGCAAATAATAGAGGACCAAGAATAGAGCCTTGCGGTACTCCAATATTGAAGGTAGTGGTTTGAGACAGAGATTTATTATGTGATACTACTTGCTTTCTGTTTGATAGAAAAGATGATATTAGAGTGACTACATTATGGCCAATTTTCATTGTCTCAAGTTTTTTAATTAAAATAACATGGTCTATCATATCAAATGCTTTCTTGAAATCAATAAACACAGTTCCACATATACTGTTGTTGTTTATATTCTGGTGCCAATATTCTATCATGTTTGTTACGGCCGTATGGCAAGAATATTTTGGTCGAAATCCTGATTGGCTGTCAACAATAAGCTTGTTGCGAACTAAATACTGTAATCTTATTTTATGGATGTGTTTTTCTAGTGGCTTAGATAGTGATGATAGTAAGGAAATGGGTCTGTAATTGTTCGGGAGACCATTGTCAAATGAACCAGATTTAAGAAGAGGGTCCACTTTAGCGATTTTGAGAGCTGATGGAAAGTGGCCTTTGGTGAGACACTGATTATATACATAGGTTAGGGATATACAGATCACTGGCGCAGCACAACGGAGAATCCGGTTGCTGATTCCACCTAACCCAGATGACGTTGTGTTTTTTTAGGTTACTGAGGTAAGTGAATACTTCAGTGATTGTCATTAGCGGTATGTCGGAAAGAATATCGCGGGAGCATTTATTCTCGCAAAACGATGACAATAAAGATAAGTTGCAAGGAGAATTAGGTATTGAAGCCTTCAACTGGTCTATGTCAGTTTGAAAAAAAAATTTACTGAATTGGTCGCATGTAATAAGGATTTGATGGTAAAGAATTTCGGAAGTTATACTTGTTTGTCAAGGTGTTAATTGCCTTCCATATATCCTTACTATTTTTTTTATCCATTACTAAGTTCTTAAAGTAATTTTTCTTTTCCCGTCGTATGGTATATTGAACTTTGTTTCTAAGAGTACGGTATGCACTGAGATCCCGCTTTTTATGTGCTTTATCTCTGTGTCTCATAATTTCAAGTATTTCCTGGGTGATCCAAGGTGGCTTGGCGTGGTGTTTTACTCGAACTTCCTTGACTGGCACATGTCTATCAAAAACATCAATAAAGGTTTTCATCCAGAATTCAAGAGCATCATCCGGGTCAGGAAGCTGATAAACATTGTCTAGAGGTGAACTGAGCAAGTCCTGTAAAAATGCGTTTTGGTTGAAATTTTTGTAACTTCTATATTTTACACTTATGTTTATGTTTAGGAGTTTTAATTCCTTTTTTAGACCACGTGCAGAATATTGGGTAGTGATCGCTCATTGCACAATTGGGTACGGTGCATTCTATGATGTTGTCTGAGCAAGTTACATAAATGTGATCTATCACTGTTGAAGATGACTTAGTTACTCTAGTAGCTTGTTGTACTATTTGTTGGAAATTGTATGATGCAATTATATTTCCCCATATTATGTTGGATTTGTTGGTGTTAATGTTAAAGTCTCCGAGTAGAATAATTCCCTTCCCGGAAGCGAAAACCACATCCATCATGGTAGTGAAGTTTTCGTACCAGACGTGTCCAGCACTGGGATTTCGATAGAGGAAGCCAATTATCAGGGGTGTGCGATTTTGAAGTTTTAGCTCTAACCAAATACATTCTATTTCGCAAGTTTCAAAGTCTAGCCTACGGTGAGCATTTAGTAAATTAGAAACATAAGTTACTATGCCTGTCTCTTGCTTCCTACATGGATCCCTTCTAAAAACTTTGTACCCTTTAATAGAGATGTCCTCATCTGAAATGTTATCATTAAGCCTACTTTCACTAAGGCCGAATAAATGAAAATTTTGATTAAGAATAGAAGATAACTCTGGTAGCTTGTTAAATAAGCTGCAAATATTTAAGTGTCCAAGGCGTATTCCTGACTTATTGAGCCAGTGTTGCCACTTCTTAGACATTTCATCCATGAAGAAAGATTAAATTAGTCAAAGTTAAGCAAAAATACAAGATCATACAAAAATCACAATTACATTAACTTACAAAATATCAGTATTACAAATCGATAAGTAAATGACAATATTATAACGATATAACTAATAAGACCAACGAATATAATGTAAACAAGGAACAAAACGAATTAAAGAACATACAACAAATAATTAACCAGAAAAAACTACTTCACAAGCTAAGTAACCAACTGTTATCCAAAAGAATTAATAAATGACTATACAAGTCAATGTCTCTGTTTAAGGCGGGGTATCCCACACGGGAAATAAAACGTTAAACAGTAAGCAATTAAAGTTCAAGGAGGAAGCTCTGTTGCTGGATCAATGCATATAGGGTTCCGTTTTTATACGTATCCTATCTCACAGGTCTGTATTGTAGAGACATCATAAGGGCTTGATTCAGTGCGGCAGGACTAAATTGCATCAAGTATAGAAGGTCAGGACTCCAATGATGCGGAACCTGTTGTTTTCCGCTTGGTCGCTCATTACTGGCGTGAACTTGGTGATGCGGAACCTGTTGTTGCCTGCTTGTTCGCTCATTGCTGGCGTGAATTTGATGATGCGGAGCCTCTTGTTGTCTGCTATGGAGCCCATAGCTGTCTTGAGCTTGGTGTGCCAAGGTGGTATTACTACCGTGCGTGTGTACCGCTGCTTGCAACGAGGGCTCGTTGGAAGTGAGGTTATGGAAATCTTCCTGGTAGTTATTTCCATCACGTGTGAGGGTGGGGGTAGGAAGGAGAGGTTGATTTATTCTTGGTAGCATGTGTGCACCTTGAATGGCAGGCGTTCGGGGGTCAGACGTCAGCAAACGTTTATCTGGGGTGATGGGGGTATTTCGACTGGCTTCAGTAGTCAATGTTCGTCGTGTTTGTGTGTTGGTCATGTTTTGTGCCCTCTCCGGATACTTGATATTTTTAGCAAGGAAGCTATTACCTAATGTGGATGTGTGGATCTGGTCACTGTACAGTCGTTTCTTTGGCGCACCTCTTTGAGATGTAAAAAATGGTGTGTTGTTGATAAAGTGTACATTATACTGAGTACAGAATGTCTCTAGGGTGTTATTGTTTATGACGGCTAGTCGACGTTCGGGGTCATAACATGGTGGTATGATGGAAGAGAAAAACACTTTAGAATTTGAAAAATTATGGCGTAATAAGTCTAGTAGTTTTCGTAACTGAGAAATTGTGATATTTTGGTTTCTCATAGTGCCATTAATTTCTATATGTATAGTAATCCTCTTCACTCTTTCGTATATTTACATTCTACGTATACTGTTTGTTAGACTGTCTAACCCTGCACCTGGAAGTGGAATTGTTGTAGCTATATCAGCGTGTGATGAGGACATACGATCACTGTATATACCTTTCATCAAGGAGTCGCCAATTATCAAGTGGGTGCAGTCAGTTGGTAGTCTCTGCATGTATTGGCTTCTGGTACGTCTTGCACGTTGTTTCTGCCATTGATAATTATCCTGCTGTGGACTGCCTTCTTGCAGGTTACCAGCCGTTTCTTGAATAGGCGGGTTGTCTGTCAGCAATGCCTCGTCGTACTGACTGTCGTTTACCAATTGCTCTTTTGGTAGTTCAAATCGATTGCTGACTTTTACTTCTATGGGAAATGTCGAGTCCTGTTCAATGGCTTTGTCTGTTTGTTGATGTGTATTCGTTGGCTGTATAGTTGGCGCTCCCAGGGATGGTTGTGTTGTTTCGAAGCTGTTAGTCTGTACTGCCTGATCAATAGTGTGTTTCAGAATATCATTTTCCTCTCTCAGGAGAGCTACCTCTGACTTGAGGTTGATATAGTCATTAGTGATACTGTCGATCTTGTCTGTGTTGTCAGAGGCGGCGTCTAGAAGTACCTTCAAACTTGCCTCTAACCTTTCAATGTGCTGCTGACAACCGCATGAGTGGTGATGTGCAGCTGGGCTTTCATCTAGTACCGATGGTGCAACCTCAATTTGGTTTGAATTGTTTTAATTTGGTTGTATACTGTCCACTAGGCGTCTCATCGGGTATTCAATGGCTAGCAACACTGGTTGGCTAGAAGAAGCTGCGTTCGAGCTGCTGCTGTGTTGAGTCGTGGTATGTTGGACTATGTTGTTACTATCGCCTGATGCTGTAACGACTGCCGCTTCAGGCTGTGTTGATTTTATGGTTCTGTCTGACAATAGCGTGACCGCTGTAGGCTGTGTTGGTTTTATGGCAGACATTAGCGTGCTGAAATCGGCAGGTGTGTTTAGAGAGTCACTTGTCAGTTTAAGTGCTACCTGTTCAATTTCAACGAATTGTGTCGCGAGCCACTCAGACATGACGGCGTTTGCTCCTTGTATTAAAATGTTATTCTGCGTGTTGTACAAATGTAACGTGTGTAGGGAGATGATATTTTGACTTCCACCTCCGCTCCTGGTCGGTCTTTTCTATAATAAACTTTGGCTTCATGGTAATAATTGATCAGGCATGTTCGAAATGCTTCGTAATGTATTGTATTGTTGAATGTGATAGAGATGCATTTACCGTCATCCATACATTTAACAGACAAGATGGCGAGCTAAAACAGTTCTTAAGTTTGCTTTTCTCTGCCCGTTCTTTGTTGAGTGTGTAGTTTCTTGTTACTGTAGAACGTAATCCACTTCGACGCACAAATCTACTTTGCCCCCTTTCTCCCGCTAACTCCAGCACAGAAATTCCCTCCTCGACAGACATGATATTTACATAATATTACGTTTCAACAAACACGGAAACATTGTAGCGCCGCTCACGGTTTAAATCCAAGTGATGTGATTGGCTAGTTCAAGCTATCACTGACGCACCGCTGTTCCACGAATTATTTATCCATAGTGTCATTGAATACAATATTATTAGCATTTATATCTAACACTGCACATGTAGCAACTTTAAAACAAGTTCAACAGTTGAACGGCATCATTGTAATCACAACCATATAAAATCTATTGCGTACGAATGTAGATAAACAGGAAAATTAATCCAAAAAGGAGGAGACCACACAAACGCGTCCTTCCTCGTGGGAAACCGAACAGAGGTAGGCGTAGGAGGTCTAATCTCTCACTCCGTGTATGACTTGCTTACGCAGTTGAGAATCACAGAACAAGCGAAAACCTGTCACAGAAACAGCTTGGGGAAACAGCCTAAAAGGCCTCGAGCTGCCTAAGGAACAATAGGAACCTTGAGTTGGACAGATCATTGCAGTAATACGGTTCACGTTTCTGTTTGCAAATTGCATTGTAGCAAAAGTCTAACACCGAAACCAGCCAATCTCTCAGCTAAGATATAGAACTTGTATTGTCTCGTTTCAACTCTGTAGCCATCCCTCCAAAATGAGGGCATGCATTTGAGAACGGGGCTCTGCGATGTGGTCGAAGCACCGCGTTGTAGCAGTCTCCGAAATCAACGAGATGTCCGCCTTAGTCCAACCTCCAGCCAATGATGGTGTTAAACGTCTAGCGAGGGTTGCACTCCGCAGCAGCGTTGGGGTGAGAGCTGGGGAGCCCACTCCACAACCAAGCAGCCCAGTGGAAGCGCTGACGTTTATGAGATGAGCGGCATCCAGGAGGGGGCAAGTGTCAATGCGGCCTCCTTGAGACAAAGAAGGTAACATGGCTGCAAAGACGTATACCGGAACATAGCGAACCGCCGGCGCGAAGGCGACGACAGAGGCGAACGACCAGGGAAGAAGCTGGCATCCCACGTCCAAAGTTGCTAGGACATGTGAGGGATCAAAGAACAGGGTGCAGATTGCTCTCCCCGAAGAGTGAGATGTGGTTGGGAACAGGCACAGTTCGCAGTTGTGGGACAAGCTCGAAGACAACACAAAGTATCGCTTTCTACGTCTTGCTCAATCTTCATTTCGTTCACTAGCCAGCTAGAACATTTGGATGTAAATGTTTGTGTTTAATGCTATACAGCCCATTCTTCTTCATATGTAACATATTTACACATACCCGCAGACACACACACACACACACACACACACACACACACACACACACACACACACACACACACACACACAGACAGACATACACACGCACAAGCACACAAACACACACAGACATGCACACACACAACCATACGTACAGACACATACAGAAACACACATACGCGCATAAAAACATACAAACACTCTCTAACACACTCACTACGACACATATACAAAACACAATCACACACACATACACAAAGACATACAGACATACACACGCACAGAAGCGTATACACAGAGATACACTCACGGACAGAAACCTACAGATACACAGGCACTCAATGTAGTCGCAGACTGTATGTGTGCGTGCGTGTGTATGTGTGTGTGCGTGCGTGCGTGCGTGTCTATGTATCTGTGTGTCAGTATTTGTGTTTGTATTATTCTGTGTGCGGGTATGTGTTTGTGTGTGTGTATGTGTGTGTATGTGTGTGTGTGTGTTTGCTTTACGTGTGTGTATATGTGTGTCTATCTGCATGTGTATGTTGTTATTTGTCTCCCAGCTTGAATTGAAACCATGACAAGAATGAACTGAAAGAATAACTGGCTACAATTGATAATTCTGTTTGATGACGGTATGATTAAAGCCTGTATATTGAAGTGTACGAAACGAGAGCAATGAAAGACTAGATAAGAGCTAAATAGTGAAATGGTCAAGTGACATAGGCAACTAGGTCACAAGGTGAGCTGATGTATCACACAAAGACACAGGTATGTGATGAACCTAGAGCATTGATTTCGTAGTTGCAACAAGGAAGATAACTCCTGTGGTCTTAACGGACTCCTAGAAAAGTTAGTTGCAAGTCCTTTACCTGACATTGGTGACTGTTGTGTGATTTACTACGCAGTTTTAAAGTCAGTAGTTTGCCATTGCGTTCTGAACGACTGATGATCATCCTACTGAAAACAACGCAAGGCGGTTTACTTCCAAATCCTCTGCAGTTGATTTCGGACCCTAGACTCGGTGTGTCGGAGGAATTGCAGAACCAGAACCCGTTCACTGTCTCTAAGCCACAGCGCGGGCTAGCTCACATAAAACAGTGGCCAGTAAATACACCATAGTAAATATATCACAGTAAATATATCACAGTAATTATAGCACAGTGAATACATCACAGAAAATACATCACTTTAAATATATCACATTAAATATACCACAGTAAATATATAAAAGTAAATATATCACAGAAGTATATCACTGTAAATATACTGTAAATATATCACATAAATATATCACTGTAAATATACTGTAAATATATCACAGCATGGGCTAGCTCACAGAAAACTGTTGCCAATAAATATATTTCAATAAATATATCAGTGTAAATATATCACAGTAAATATATCGCACTAAATATATCACAGTAAATATATCACAGCGCGGGCTAGCTCACAGAAAACTATGGCCAGTATATATCTCACAGCAGATATATTACAGTAAATATATCACAGTAAATATATCACAGTTGCTTGCTTGCTTGCTTAAGAGTGACGAATGGCCCCGTTCAACTATCAGCTGTACCGAACTGGTTGTATGTTGGGCCCTTGTGGGACCAGGTGGAGAAGGCAAAGGAACAGATTGAATATCAATATTTTGAAAGAATAAGATTGCGGGGGATCGGCAGGGGTCTGGTAGAATCTCAAATCTGAGAAGGAAGACCAGGAGAACTTTTAATCAGATAGCAGTGGGAACCTTTGTAGTATGACTCTTCGGTGGCTGTTGAACGAAGGAACGGAGCACTATGGGAATGTCCTGAGTGCAGTGATGTCGACTCTTAACTCAACTTAGCTCAACTGTTTACATTTTTGGGAGAATGCTCATAATAGTCATCAATGCATGTGTGTGCAAAGTGAGGGAGTTTGTTCACATTAGTTTCAGTGATTATGTGAGACATCACGTATGCGTCTAGGTGTGAGTATGTGTGTGTGGAGGGGAGGGGGGGAGGGAGGGAGGGATTTTGTGCATGGTTGAATGTGTGTGTGGGTTGGGGGATAGGTGTGTGGTTGGGGGATGTGTGAGGATGTGTGTATGGGTGGGGGTTGTGTGGTTGGGTTGATGATTTGTTTGTGGGTGTGGGAGATGTGGGTGGGTGGGGAGATGTGTGTGTTGGGGAGGGATGAGTGTGTGCGTAGGGGGAGCATGGATAGGGGTTGTGTGGTGGGTAAGGGATGTATGGGTGAGAGATTGTGTTTGCGTGGGTGGATGTGGGTGGGTGTGGGTGGGTGGAGGTTAGTGGGTAGGTCCTGGTGGGTGGGGAATTCGGGAGGGTGGGTCTTGGTGGGTGGGGAATGTGGGAGGGTGAATGGCTGATGTGTTTTGGGTGTGCAGGTGGTGTGGTGGATGTGTGTTTGTGTGTTTTTGGGTTGGGAATGGGTGTGGGAGTATGTGTATATGGGTGGGTGATGTGTGTGTGTGGGTGGGTGGGGTGGATGGTGAATGTATAGGAGGGTGGTGAATGTATGGGTGGGTGGAGATGTGTGTGGGTGAGTGGTATGTGGGTGGGTGGGGAATGTGTGTGTGGGTGAGAGATGTGTGCTTGTATGGGTGTGTGTGGGAGTTAGTGGGGGGATGTGTGGGTGTGGCTGTGTGAGTTTGTGTGTGTAGGGTGTGGTGGATGTGTGTGGGTGGTGTGGGTGATGCGTGGGGTATGTGTTTATGGGTGGTAGGTGTGTGTGTTGGTGGCGATATGTGGCTTAGGGTTGGTTTGGGATGTGGGCGTGGGTGGTCGGGGGATGTATGTGTGGGTCATTGGGGTGTGCGTGGGTGGGAAATGTGTGGGTGGATGGAGGAATATCTGCGTGAGTGGGTAGATGCATGTGTGGGTGGGAGATGTGTGTGGGTGATGGATATGCATGTGGGTGAGGGATAAGTGCGTGGGGGATGGAATTGTGTGGTGGGTGGGGGTGATGTGTGTGGCTGTGGGATGTGTGGGTTTGTAGGGGATGTGTGAGTCGTTGGAGGATGTGTTTGTATGGATGGTTGGAGGTGTGTGAGTGTGGATGGGTGGGTAGAGGATGTGTGGTGGGTGCGTGTGTGTGGGCTGGGGGATGGCGTGTGGTGGGGACATGTGTGTAGGTGGAGGGATGTTGTCGGTTGGGAATGGGTGGGTGGGTGGGTGGTGGGGACTTGTATGTGTGCCTCTTGTGTGTGTGTGTTGTGTGTGTGTGTGTGTGGAAGGGCTTTGTGTGGGTGAGTGGAGGATGTGTTTATGGGTGAGGGATGTTTTGGTGGGTGGGTGGGGGTGTGTGGTTGTTGTTTGGTGGGGTAGGTGCAGGTGGACGGGTGTGTGGATGGGTATTTGGGGGATGTGTGTGTGTGTGTGTGTGTGTGTGGTCGATATGCGAGTATTGGTGTGTGGGAGTGTTTAGGGGTGTGGGGATGTATGTGTGGGTTGGGGATGGGATGTGTATATGGGGGTGTAGGTGGGGGATACATGTGAGTGGGGGTTGGTGGGTGCGAGATGTATGTGTTAGGGTTATGTGTGTAGGAGATGTTTAGGGGTGGATGGGGGATGTGTGGGTGGGTGGGGAAATGTGTGTGGGTGGGGTGGGGATGAGTTTGCATGTGGGAATGTATGTGTGAGTGTGGGTGGGGAGATGTGTGTGTGTTGGTGGGAAGATGTGTGTTGTTGTGGGATGTGTGTGTGGGTGATGGATTTTTGTGTGGTTGGGGATGTGTGTATGTGTGGGTGTGTATGGGTTGGGGATATGTGTGTGGTAGGGGATGTGTATGTGGGGGATGTGTGTGTGAGTGGGGGAATGTATGTGTGCCTGGGGGTGGGTGGTTGGATGTGTGGGTGGGTGGGCAGTGTGGTGGATGGGGGATGTGTCTCATAACATTGTAATATGCATTGTTTATATTTACAATATTCATTGGACAATTTTTTTTTAAAGCTATGTATCATGCACTACTGATAAATGAAATCTGAGTGAGTGAAAGGGCCAAATGTAATTCGAGTCTGCGTGCCCAATGTGGTACCTTTTTAAAATAAAGTTAAATCAAATCAAATCAAATCAAAACCTAGCCTCTTTATAGGGCAGGTTAGTTTTGATGGCGATCTTCACAGCTTCCTAGCTGTCTTGGTGGCAGGGCTAGCCGAGGTGCCTGGCGCCATGGTTGCCGAGGAGGTTGGCGCACTTTCTGTTAGTGTTAGGCCTCCTGAAGTCCGTGTCGGTCTTTGCATGCTGGCACTGACTGTATGGATGAGGTCCAGAGCAATATCTGCACACCCCCACCTCACTCTTGCAGGTGGCAGTCAGTTAGTTAGTGCTAACATTTCTGGCACTTAGATAACTGCAGCACTCTCGGTATGTAATGCCCTGGAACTTGGTCTCCAGATAATGATTTGAAGGATCACTCATGTTACGATGACGACTGTGGGGTAGGGGGGATGTTATTCGTGCCGATGATCCTCTCAGCATGGTGAGCTTGAGTTTCCTGGTCTCTCTCGTCAGCATCTCCCTGATCTGACTGTTTTGACCCGTTGCCGTGAAGTTGGAACCTCGACTAACTAACTAACTAACTAACTAACTAACTAACTAACTAACTAACTAACTAACTAACTAACTAACTAACTAACTAAATAACTATCTGGTCGTTGGTGAGATGGGTCTTGACTCGTTTAATGACCCATCGTTTCATCATGCTGTGTCGGGTGGCTTGTGCTGTGATGCCGTGGTGAAGCTTGATGTCGGCCTTCTCTCCTTGTGAAATCTTCTGCATAAGTGCTGTGGTCTTTGGGTGTTTGTTGATGGAGACCATTACTCCATCAATTGTCTTGCGCAGCAGGTAGATGCTGTTTCTTCTCAGCTCGATTTCCAACAGACTGATAATCTTGTCTGTTGCTAGCGCTGACATTTTTACTTCTCCCACGCTTGTCTGTTTTAGAAGTAATTTGCATCCGGTGAAGTCCTCAGTTGTTGTAGTTTCCTCCAATGTTGAGGTCTTTGGTAAACTGGCTGCTTCGTCCTGGTGCTGTTGAAAACTTCACGGCTGCTGCTGGCTTCAGTTGTAGTCTCCTGCGTAGGAGCGGCTTCATCTGGTGTATCAGTTGTAGTTTCTGTTAATGTTTCCTGAGGTTCTGGCGTATTGCTGCGGCTCGCAGGCACGTTTTCATCTTCCATATTCTTGATAGTCTTGGCCGCCCCACGCTGCTCATTTTGAACGTCGGGTGTCTTGTAGTATTTTTCTTGCCTAATGCCATTTTCTAGCAGGTGTCCGGCTTCCGATTGGGCGACTTGTTCTCGATAGCGCCACGAGTCCACTGTGAGGTTCTCTCAGCAAGCCGATGTCGTAGGATAGAAAGGAAGGACTAAATACCATTGTTATTTACCTCTGTATCTTAGGATAGAAGTGGATTGATTGATTGATTGATTGATTGATTTAGGAACCGACATCACAGCATTCGGGACATTCCCATAAGCGCTCCGTCCCCATCCTCAGCAACCAGCGAAGAGTTCCAACACTAATAGTTCCAGTAGCAATCTTATTATATGTCCGTCTCGCCTTTCCTCTGAGCGTCGAGCGTCGGCCAAATCCCCTCGTCACTCCTCGCGGTCTCATTCTAACCAGACCATGGTGATCCATTTGCTCCTCCGAGGTGTACACGTGCTCCCACAAGGCCTCAACCACATCTGCCTTGTCATGCATCAATACTCAACCAAGTTTTGCCGAGCCAGCCAATCTGTCCGCCTGTTCATTCCCCAGCACACCGGCGTGCCCAGGAGAAAAGATCCAGGTGATTCTTGCTACTCGTGACCTCCGAAGCGAAGCAAGCCACTCTGCACGAAGCTTGCCTGTTCTCACCCTTCTCAGCATGCTTTCTGAGTCAGTTACAATCACAATGTGTGTATGTATCGTGTTTTCTATCCAGCGGAAAGCTGCACTGACCGCCTCCACCTCCATTCTTAAGCTAGATGTAGTGTCATCATACGCCAGGCTCTCCTGCACCAAACGCCGACCATTAGTTTTTGCCAAGAACCCCCAAGCACTTCTCCTACCTCTCAACACCGACCCATCCGTGTAGATAATCACATCACCCGGGCGAGAATTTTCCTGAATTAGTTGCTGAATTTCCACTTCCGTGGCCCCTGCTGGCCACTCCCTGCACTCCCTGCTCAATGTGATTATAACTCTGCACAAGTCTGACTGCACGGCTGGCACTCTACCCACTCCTCTCCTCGCCTGATGTTCTCCAAGGGGCACACCTTGTCCGATCGTATCATCCGCTTGAGCATCCATGATTTCCCTCTTATCAGTCTCTGACTCTTAACTACGTCCAGCGCCTCATGCAACGGGTGATCTGTGTCTGCAGCTACTCTGAGGTATGCCTTCGCTTGCATCACCTTGTGCCTACCAGCAACAGTAGGCAGACCAAGGATGTAACGCATACACACTACTGGGGTGTCTCTGGTGCATCCCAGAATGACCCGCATAGCTTCATTCTGTATGCGCTCTAATTTCACCAGCTGACTCTTTGAGACAGTGAGCAGTCCTAGTCCATAATCAATCACTGAGAGGATAAAGTGCTGGTATAGTGTGAAGAGCATTCTCTGCTCTGTGTCCACTGCAGCCATAGTTTTAAGTGGAAAGACTAAATACCAATATTATTTACCTCTAAATTTGAGGATAGAAGAGAAAGACTAAATACCACCATTATTTATCTCTATATCTTAGGATAGAAGAGAAAGACTACATACGACTAGTATGTACCTCTATATTTTAGGATAGAAGAGAAGGACCAAATATCACATTTATTTACGTCTATATTGTCGGATAAAAGGGACCACTGATTACCACTATTATTTACCTCTGCATTTTAGGACAGAAGAGAAAGACTAAATACCAACTTTATTTACCTCTATATCTTAGGATAGAAGTTAGTTGCATATAATTTACAGGACGTTGCAGTCATTACCAGCATTTTTTGCTGTTGTGATCTCTTGGCAAATTTTCCGCTCAGTAATTTGCCATTGCTTTTCTGAACCATTTCATATAAATAAAACGTATCGTGGTCTGCTGCCAAATCACGCTCAGTTGTGTTTTGAACGCTGGTATGTGGGGTCCTGAAAAGCGTCCATTATCCCTTCGTCACGGAGCAGGCTAGGAAAGAAGAGACAGATTAAATGTCACCATTATTTACCCTTATAGCTTAGAATAAAAGATAAAGACTAAATACCACCAATACTTACCTCTATATCTTAGGATAGAAGATAAAACACTAAATACCACAATTGTTACCTTTATATCTTAGGATACAAGAGAAAGACTAAATACCACCAGTATTTACCCATATATCTTAGGAAAGATGAGGAACAACTAAATAACACCATTATTTACCTCTGTATATCAGGATATAAAAGGAAACGGCTTTCTAGTCAACTTAAAAGATCAAAAGGGAAAGATGCAGAGGCAGACCAAGAGAAATGACTCTGGATGGACTGAGACAGTGGCATGGAAGAATATCATCAGCAGAGTTGACCCAGAACACCAAAGACCGCGATCTGTGGTGAGACATGAACACCATACGAAGCTGGCAGAGAACCTGATGATGATGATAAGAAGAGGAAAGAATAAACAGTAATGTTTCTAATGGGGGTGCACGAGATAAGTAACAGTACCCGCCAAGAGTATTTTAAGTCTGTTTCATCTTTTTCTTCAGTTTGCCGGTCTGAAGTAGACATAGACGAACATCACGCTCCACATTTCTCTGTCATGTGGTATTGTAATGTGGTTAGTGTTGTTTATATTGTTTTGTGAACAACGAAGGCACAAGCAATAGATTGCACCATTTGGCTTGACTGGCACCTTGTCTTCTTGATAGACATTTGACATTAACAGAGAGCAGATAGTACCGACTACTGTCATACGGCAGCTCAGTCATATTTAAGTCCTGACTATGTAATGTAGTTAGTGTTGTTTATATTCTTATTTGAAGAACGGAGACAGCGGCAGTAGACAACAATAAAGCAATTTCAACAATAAAGACACAAACATAAATTGCACGATTGATGGCCTGGTTTATTTCGCTGCATCTCTTCAGGTACATACTGCAGAATTCTCACAACATGAACTAAAGTAAACCGATACATTTTTAAGCTGAACACTCGACAGGTTTAATGCGAGAGGACTGACTTCATTGCAGCTGTTTTATGCGACCTGACTCATTTTCTGTCTGTAGAACAGCAAGGCACTTGTTGAGAGCATTATGTCAAGCGAGATATTCCAAGCAATAAATTGTGCAATCTGTTGTTTGTATCTTTATTGTTGACATTCATTATGCGAAAACATTGTTTTGGCCTATGTCAGCCTAATGGCGCAAATATCGCAGCTCTGATGTTAACTGAGACAACGAAACTACCCCCAAAACAAAGAACATATGACGAACGACGACGAAAAAGAATCAAAATAACATAGTTAGTCGTTAGATACGGCTCTAACTTCATGGCAGAGGGTCACCCTATCACGCTACGTTCCTGTGCCAGTGAATATCGCTGCCTCAGGTGAAAAGTGGGCAGACAGCATAAATCAACAGCACGCACAGGCAGGCCGAGTTTAGTGCGTGGAGAGACACTGTTAGCTGTGGAATAATTTTACAACTTTCCGGTGTGGTTTGTAGTGTGAATTGCATGCTCATACAAATGGCGGCCGTTTGGTTGCTAACTAGCCTGTTTTGTTTTATGCAGAAATGTGTGAGCAACAGCTGGTTTTCTAGTGACTGCCGCTTCACTCTACGATGGACTGTAATTTTACTGGCGGACTATTGTGTGTGGCATTCTGGTAGCGGCATGATGCATGTAAGCCTGTGAGTACTGTTGGTTTGTCGAGACTGCTGCCTGTTCTACTTTTCACATATGGCAGTGAGGAGCATTTTGTGTGATATTCACTGGCACAGGAACGGAGCATTATGAGATGTCCCTGTGTCTTGGATTTAGAACCGCGATGAACACCATGTACTGTTTGGCGCTCATAGAAGTATAAGAAAGAAATAGAAACTAGAGGAGACACTAGACACCATAAAAATCGAAAGCTATAAATACCAACCTGGATTCTAACCTTAACCAGGTTTTTAAAGTAGCTTACTTTTGTGTGCATCTCTCTTTCTAAGTGCATGCAGGGACTATGATGGGCAAATTCTGTTTTTGTTAGCGTTTTGCCATTTCCTTACAGCACTACGCTTATCCACCCAGGCCGTTTCCACCTCAAAATTCCACCAAGGTGGCTGCTCCCAGCTTTTTTTCCTGCCACGAAGCTTTCTGCGCTTGTCGCGCCTTATTACTAACCTATCACCTCTAAATAATAAAAGCGCCTCTCTGCAGGAACAAGTGCACTTTGACTAGTTTCTTGGAAGAACGAACGAACGAACGAACGAACTTTATTTTAAAAGGGTAACAAATTGGGTAGCATTATTGGGCAAGAGAATTAAAGTGGTACATAGAACCTGTTATTTTGAAAGGATGTAAGGATGTTTCAGGTTTGAGTTAGGAGGACAACGGAGGACTTATGTGTTACACCCATGTGCCGTGATGTTGATCCATCGACTAAACTAAACTAAACTTGTAAGAATGTAAAACGTGGACAATGAGCAGACAAGCTGGAAAACATATAATGGCAGTGGGAATGTTGTTTCTGGGGGAAATATAAAGAATATCATAGACGTAAGGAAAAACCAAAAGCAAATCCCACAAGAGGCAAATGAAATCTGTAAACTGATTAGAGAAGTTAGACGTAGAAAGCGAACAGTTTTGTGAAATATTATGAAAAGAAATAAACTAGACAACTTGGAAACTAGAGAACTTGGTGATAGCTGGCAAAATTAATGAGAAAAGAACAAGGGGAAGGCAGAGAAGTAAATACATGGATAGCATGACCACATGGCATGGTCGAGACAAGAACAATGTGCTGATCATCGACTCTGCTGATCGTGTAAGATGGCGAAACATGACTGCCCATGCTTATAAGCATGGCACCTGATGAAGATGAGCATATCCTATAGTCTCTACTTCTATGAGTGCAAAAGCATTACATGTGTGTTTAATTATGAACTGTTGAAAAATTCAGTGTGATTATTTCATGTCTTTGACAATGTAAGCATTAATTGAACATGTCAGCATTAGTTGTCCATGTCAGCATTAGTTGTTCATGTCAGCATTAGATGTCCATGTCAGCATTAGTTGTTCATGTCAGCATTAGTTGTCAATGTCAGCATTAATTGAACATGTCAGCATTAGTTGTTCATGTCAGCATTAGTTGAACATGTCAGCATTAGTTGTCCATGTCAGCATTAGTTGTCAATGTCAGCATTAGTTGTCCATGTCAGCATTAGTTGTCCATGTCAGCATTTGTTGTCCATGTCAGCATTAGTTGTCCATGTCAGCATTAGTTGTCCATGTCATCATTAGTTGTTCATGTCAGCATTAGTTGTTCATGGCAGCATTAGTTGTCCATGTCAGCATTAGTTGTTCATGTCAGCATTAGTTGTCCATGTCAGCATTAGTTCTCCATGTCAGCATTAGTTGTCCATGTCAGCATTAGATGTCCATGTCAGTATTAGTTGTCCATGTCAGCATTAGATGTCCATGTCAGAATTAGTTGTCAATGTCAGCATTAGTTGTCAATGTCAGCATTAGTTGTCAATGTCAGCATTAGTTGTCAATGTCAGCATTAATTGTCCATGTCAGCATTAGTTGGACATGTCAGCATTAGTTGCTCATGTCAGCATTAGTTGTCCTGTCAGCATTAATTGTCCATGTCAGCATTAGTTAGACATGTCAGCAATAATTGAACATGTCAGCATAACTGTCCATGTCAGCATTAGTTGAACACGTCAGCATTAGTTGGACATGTCACCATTAGTTCTCAATTTCAGCATTAGTTGACCACGTCAGCATTAGTTGTCCATGTCAGCATAAGTTGGACATGTCAGCATTAGTTGTACCCATGTCAGCATTAGATGAACATGTCAACATTAGTTGGATATTTCAGCATTAGTTGAACATATCAGCATTATTTGAACATGACATCATTAGTTGTCCATGTCAGCATTAGATGTCAAAGTCAGCATTACACGTCCATGTCAGCATTATTTGACCATGTCAGCATTAGTTGTCCATGCCAGCATTAGTTAAACATGTCAGCATTTGTTGAACATGTCAGCATTAGTTGTTTATGATAGCATTAGTTGTCCATGTTAGCATTAGCTGAACGTGTCAGCATTTGTTGAACATGTCAGCTTTAGTTGTCCATGTCAGCATTTGATAGACATGTCAGTTTAGTTGTCCATGTCAGATTTATTTGTCCATTTTAGCTTTAGTTGTCCATGTCAGCTTTATTTGTACATGTCAGCTTTAGTTGGACATGTCAGCATTAGTTGTCCATGTCAGCTTTTGTTGTCCATGTCAGCATTAGTTGTCCATTTCAGCTTTAGTTGTCTTGTCAGCTTTTGTTGTCCATGTCAGCATTAGTTGTCAATGTCAGTTTTAGTTGTCCATGTAAGCTTCAGTTGGACATGTCAGCTTTAGTTGTCCATGTCAGCTTTAGTTGGACATGTCAGCTTTAGTTGTCCATGTCAGCTTTAGTTGTCTATGTCAGCTTTAGTTGGACATGTCAGCTTTAGTTGTCTATGTCAGCTTTAGTTGGACATGTCAGCTTTAGTTGTCCATGTCAGCTTTAGGTGACCATGTCAGCTTAAGTTGGACATGTCAGCTTTAGGTGACCATGTCAGCTTTAGTTGGACATGTCAGCTTTAGTTGGACATGTCAGCTTTAGTTGGACATTTAGTTGGACATGTCAGCTTTAGTTGTCTATGTCAGCTTTAGTTGTCCATGTCAGCTTTAGTTGTCTATGTCAGCTTTAGTAAGACATGACAGCTTTAGTTGGACATGTCAGCTTTAGTTGTCTATGTCAGCTTTAGTCGTCCATGTCAGCTTTAGTTGTCTATGTCAGCTTTAGTTGGACATGTCAGCTTTAGTTGTCTATGTCAGCTTTAGTTGGACATGTCAGCTTTAGTTGGACATGTCAGCTTTAGTTGTCCATGTCAGCTTTAGTTGGACATGTCAGCTTTAGTTGTCCATGTCAGCTTTAGTTGTCCATGTCAGCTTTAGTTGGACATGTCAGCTTTAGTTGTCTATGTCACCTTTAGTTGTACATGTCAGCTTTAGGTGACCATGTCAGCTTTAGTTGGACATGTCAGCTTTAGTTGTCTATGTCAGCTTTAGTTGTCCATGTCAGCTTTAGTTGTCTATGTCAGCTTTAGTTGGACATGTCAGCTTTAGTTGGACATGTCAGCTTTAGTTGTCCATGTCAGCTTTAGTTGGACATGTCAGCTTTAGTTGTCCATGTCAGCTTTATTTGTACATGTCAGCTTTAGTTGGACATGTCAGCTTTAGTTGGACATGTCAGCTTTAGTTGGACATGTCAGCTTTAGTTGGACATGTCAGCTTTAGTTGTCCATGTCAGCTTTAGTTGTCTATGTCAGCTTTAGTTGTCCATGTCAGCTTTAGGTGACCATGTCAGCTTTAGTTGTCTATGTCAGCTTTAGTTGTCCATGTCAGCTTTAGTTGTCTATGTCAGCTTTAGTTGGACATGTCAGCTTTAGTTGGACATGTCAGCTTTAGTTGTATATGTCAGCTTTAGTTGGACATGTCAGCTTTAGTTGGTCCATGTCAGCTTTTAGTTGGACATGTCAGCTTTAGTTGTCCATGTCAGCTTAGTTGTCCATGTCAGCTTAGTTGTCTATGTCACCTTTTAGTGTACATGTCAGCTTTCGGTGACCATTTCAGCTTTAGTTGGACATGTCAGCTTTAGTTGCTATGTCAGCTTTAGTTGGCCATGTCAGCTTTAGTTGGACATGTCAGCTTTAGTTGTTCATGTTCAGCTTTAGTTGGACATGTCAGCTTTAGTTGTCATGTCAGATTTAGTTGTCCATGTCAGCTTTAGTTGGACATGTCAGTTTTAGTTAGTCTATGTCACCTTAGTTGTACATGTCAGCTTTAGGTGTACCATTTCAGCTTTAGTTGGAATGTCAGCTTTAGTTGTCTATGTCAGCTTTAGTTGTCCATGTCAGCTTTAGTTTGACATGTCAGCTTTAGTTGGACATGTCAGCTTTAGTTGGACATGTCAGCTTTAGTTTGTCCATGTCAGCTTTAGTTGGACATGTCAGCTTTAGTTGTCCATGTCAGCTTAGTTGACATGTCAGCTTTAGTTGAACATGTCAGCTTTAGTTGGCAATGTCAGCTTTAGTTAGGACATGTCAGCTTTAGTTGGACATGTCAGCTTTAGTTGTCCATGTCAGCTTTAGTTGTCTATGTCAGCTTTAGTTGTCCATGTCAGCTTTAGGTGACCATGTCAGCTTTAGTTGTCTATGTCAGCTTTAGTTGTCCATGTCAGCTTTAGTTGTCTATGTCAGCTTTAGTTGGACATGTCAGCTTTAGTTGGTCATGTCAGCTTTAGTTGTCCATGTCAGCTTTAGGTTGGACATGTCGCTTTAGTTGGACATGTCCTGCTTTAGTTGTCTATGTCAGCTTTAGTTGTCCATGTCAGCTTTAGTTGTCTATGTCAGCTTTAGTTGGACATGTCAGCTTTAGTTGTCCATGTCAGCTTTAGTTGTCTATGTCAGCTTTAGTTGGACATGTCAGCTTTAGGTGATCCATGTCAGCTTTAGTTGTCATGTCAGCTTAGTTGTCATGTCAGCTTTAGTTGTCTATGTCAGCTTTAGTTGTCCATGTCAGCTTTAGTGTGACCATGTCAGCTTTAGTTGGACATGTCAGCTTTAGTTTGTCCATGTCAGCTTTAGTTGTCCAAGTCAGCATTAGTTAGACATGTCAGCATTAGTTGTCTATGTCAGCTTTAGTTGTCCATGTCAGCTTTAGTTGTCCATGTCAGCTTTAGTTGGACATGTCAGCTTTAGTTGACCATGTCAGCTTTAGTTGTCTATGTCAGCTTTAGTTGTCCATGTCAGCTTTAGTTGTCTATGTCAGCTTTAGTTGTCCATGTCAGCTTTAGTTGACCATGTCAGCTTTAGTTGGACATGTCAGCTTTAGTTGTCCATGTCAGCTTTAGTTGTCCAAGTCAGCATTAGTTAGACATGTCAGCATTAGTTGTCTATGTCAGCTTTAGTTGTCCATGTCAGCTTTAGTTGTCCTGTCAGCTTTAGTTGTCCATGTCAGCTTTAGTGTGGAGCAGCTGTCCATGTCAGCTTTAGTTGTCTATGTCAGCTTTATGTATGTCCTAGTTCAGCTTTAGTTGTCCATGTCAGCTTTAGGTGACCATGTCAGCTTTAGTGGACATGTCAGCTTTAGTTTTCCATGTCAGCTTTAGTTGTCAAGTCAGCATTAGTAGCATGTCGCATTAGTCTATGTCAGCTTTAGTTGTCCATGTCATCTTTAGTTGTACATGTCAGCTTTAGTTGGACATGTCAGCTTAGGTACCATGTCAGCTTTAGTTGTCTATGTCAGCTTTGTTTGTCTATGTCAGCTTTAGTGTCTATGTCAGCTTATTGTCCATGTCAGCTTTAGTGGCCATGTAGCTTAGTTGGACATGTCAGCTTAGTGTTTTCCATGTCAGCTTTAGTTGTCCAAGTCAGCATAGTAGATCATGTCAGCATTAGTTGTCATGTCACTTTAGTTGTCCATGTCAGCTTTAGTTGTCCATGTCAGCTTTAGTTGTCCATGTCAGCTTTAGGTGACCATGTGTCACGAATTGGCAGCCTTTACTTCCCAGAACAATTTTCGGTTCACTTTTGATGGGCCATGTAGAGGATCAAAAGACGAACAAAACTGTTTTCTCTATATCCAAGGCTATACTGTCTTGACGTAAGCTTGCAAAACCTGCAAGTAAACAAACCACCAGGAATGGCTTTCTATTTGGGAAGTTAATTTGACACCAGTACCGGTCACCCCCAGAGGTTATCAATCCAGCCAGACGGGAGGGCAGACTCAGGGGACTGAATAGTAATTAAAACCAACCAGGCATGACGCAAGCAAACCTGGTTTACCAACAGAGTTGTAAACTGGCTGTTGACCATGAGAACCTAATTGTTCCCTTGACATGACACCTGATAAGAATAGCTAGGAAATCGCCCAACCGCGATGGCTGACCCCATCTGGTAGAGACTAGAGGCGCAAGGTGTGAAATCACTGATAAGACTCAGTGGGCTAATAATTGTCAGACCCACAGGTGTGAAGGCTAGTGTGCATGCAGGAAGAATTTTTATGACTGGACAGACTTGGAGTTAATTGCAATTAACGTCAGGAGGAGATAAGAAGAATTTATGAATGGAATTCCTGGGAGATAAGTGTCTACTGCTAGGCTAGGTATAAAAACCCCTGCTAGACTTTTCCTCTTTAGATTAAGTCTGACTTCAGAACAGGTAGGAACTATCTCAATGTCTGTAGTCATACGCATGATTATTATGTTAGATTTCACTACAAAAGTTATTTCTTAGTTACTGATTTTCAGTCTATATCTGATCTAGGTTATTGCAAGAACTATCATTGTCATAGGTTACTTGAGTGTTCTTTCTAAGTTCTGTGTTCAATATCATTGTGCTTTAAGTGTTACTCTTCTGAGAAGTAGAAACTTATGTGAAGGCAGATCTTGTCTAGGATATACTTTAGGTGTCTTAGCAGATGCTTGCCATTTCTTTCTAAACTAGACTAGTCTCTTTTTGGTGTGTGCATTTGTTGTACAGAATATAGTCAACTGACTATTTATTTAATTCTTACAACAGCAGTAACTAACTAGTGCATTATGCTATGATGTTAAAGTATCATAATATGTCTAGTTTAATCAATATGTTTATGTGTATTGGATGTTTGATATATTGATTTGTCATATGCAAACTTACCAATATGAAGTGTTATGCTATTGTCTGCGCATTGGCACATTGGCCAATGATTGTGTTGGAAGCCGAGGTGTAATGGTACAGACATTACCCACAATTGGTAGTATGGGGTATATGGTGCTAAACTTTCTCAGTGTATTGTGGGCGTGCGTCCACGGTAATGCATGGAAACCTGGCACAGCTACTGGTCACGGCTTGCAAGCCCGGATGATCAGGCATTGTTATAATACCCTTACCGACCCTGTGAGCTGCTAAACTAACATTGGACGGAGCGGCTGTACGACACAGAATTTCTGTATTAGCGACATGGACATGGGGCGGCAGAAATGTAATCATTACAGGCGTGTGAGACAATTGAAAAGCCCGTCCCAGACTAAAGACAGTAGGGAGAAGGAGGATGGTGAACGCAGTAGAGCTGGAAGATAAACTTGGCCAGACTGGTCATTGTATATGTTTGTGTTATGATATGTTTTAATTAGGATTGCGCTGATGTAGAACTGATATAACACATTCTTGACTTTCTTTCAAGCTCTCACAAGGAGCACCTATGTTATAGATCTCAAGACTAGAGACTACTGACTAGGAGAGCCAGGACTGGCAGATCGTCAGAATACCGGCAAGCTGTTCTCTTTTGTTGAGTCTACTGGAGAGTGGGGATCTGGACCACAGTTCCAGATAGATGAAGTAACAAGTAAAGTTACGTAATGTTTCTCATCACAATATGTTATATGATTTCATCATCCTCATATTGACAATCATCCGATGTCTATTGTTATGATTAGCAAATAAATGTTGTAGTATTGTAACTCATAGTTCTGTCATTATATTTTAATTCCAATTGTGCATACGTGTTGTGTGTGTACATTGGTGGGGGTTCACTTACACACCAAGGAAGGGAGCAGTCAGGGAGAAAAACCTGTACTGGAATAGTTGTCTTTACACTTTAATTCAGACGTAAAAATCTATTCTAGCTAACCTTCTTCTTCCCATCCTTGGCGAATATTCAGCACAGTTCATTTTAATTTTGTAACGAGCCACTTGGAGCTGTACGTTGGATATTCATGGGCCTAATCTATAGTTCAGCCATATAGATTTTGTCCCTAGTCAGTTTCTGACTATTAGGGGTTGCTCGCCAGTGAAAAATACTTTCATCTAGCCGGTGGGGCACCCCGACTTCTGACAGATTGGGCTTCTCGTACGGTATTTGAATTCGGACTTCTCGCTTTCAATAGACTCCGGTACTAGACCCTAGACATACGATTTTAAAAGTTAACTCTTGTAATCTTCAATCATCAAAATAGACTATCATCAAATGTAGCTACTTTTAGTTGAGGAAGTTACAGAGTACATATATAACTTTTCAAAAGTATAACAGATAAGAACTTATGAGAAAACTACCTCATCTATCATTTATGGATAAGTATTTTAATTCTTATCATTTAGTGTATCATTCATCATTTAATGATAACTGATCACTTTAATCATAATTACATTGATGTGTTTGATGATTTAACTGCTTGACTGATTTGCAATTTTATGCTAATATATGCCATGTTCATTTTGACATGTATGCAGTGCATTTTAATGTTTATTTAGGTAAATATTACTGTTGATTACTGTGTAGTATATCTCTCACACTTACTTCACTGCTGTCGCCAGGTACTACTTGAATATTATTTTCAGTTGTCTTTCACTGCTGAGGCTAAACTATACACATTGGATAGCGTAGACTGTCAGTAGTTAACTCTTGTCGTTCTAGCTTATATCTGATTTTTGATATATACATAGGGGCTTACCTGAATATAGTCATTAGCAATTATGTTCTTGCTTTACCGGAATCTTGAAGAGGATCTGAAGGCGCGCGCAGATTTCTCAGAGACCGCGAGAGGGTGGGGCATAAGAGAAGGCTTACAGGGAGAGCAACTAGAAACATATATCATAGCTGAGTTAGAATGGTGGGACCAAGAAGAAGAAATTATGTTTAAAGAAAATGATGAGTTCTTTGAAGCACAAGAGCGTAGCAAAACTGAAGGAGTAAAGATGGAGAAAACGCATATGGAAACAGTCAATGCGGAGAAGCTAACCTTTCTAGCGGAACATAAGGTAGGAGATACGGATGCTCACCCAACCAGGAAGGAAGGGACATCTTTGCCACCCACCGCAGAATCAGAGGTAGTGGACCGGGAACTACAGGTTCTCATTCGACCCAGTCCTAAACGGAAAAGAGGGAAGAAAAAACGTGCCAAGGGCACTTCAAACAGTCACAAACGTGATAACTGTTTGCACCACGGCAATAGTCGTTTGACAGTAGAGGACCTTCAGGAAAACCACTTGACTGCTACGAGAAATGAATCTCGAGAGAAAGAGGAACTGAAGACAACCTTTAATGAGGTCGCAGGCGGAGACCTAGCCGATTCTCACATTCCCTTCGGTTCACAGAATCACGAAGTGGAATTACATCTGACTGAAATAGGGAGGAAGGAAGAAACGGAATCCCAGGTGAATTTCATTACTGCAACGCGGGAAGAATCACTAATTATCAGTTCAGATAATTTAACTGGTCCGCCAGTACAAGACTCCCAGGAATCTCATTTTACTTCAACGAGAGGTGAAACTCAAGAGGAAGATGACCTGAGGACATCTTTTAAGGAGGTCGGAGATCGAGAGGTAACCGACTTTATTATTCCCTTCAGCTCAGAGAGGAATGAAGTGGGATTAAATTTGACTGACAGAGGGATGAAGGATGACCCGGAACCCCTTGTGATCTTTGAGGCTGCAGCTCAGGACAAGACACTAGATCTCAGTTCAAATCATTTACCTAGTGTGATGGAGTGCTTAGACAGCCCACCACAGGATTTACCTCAACTGGACTTAGCCCATGAAAGCAGGACCAGAGAGGAACATCCAGACCAGGAAACATTTCCAGTTGTTATCTCACAGTATACCAGTTCGGAGACTCAGGAAACACAGGGAATTGTCATGAGCCAGAATATGGACTCTGATATTGTGCAGACAACATTGTCTGTAGTTGCTAAAGAAGAAAATTCTTTGCACAAGATGGAGGAAGAAACGCCTATCATCTCATTAGCTGAAGTTATCAGGGAATTCCAGCAACAGGGACCTGAAGTAACAGAAGTCAAGAGTGGTTTGGAATCAACACTCTTAGGACTCAATCTACCCTTCAGTCAGGTCGATTTGATAGGAGTAGATCAGCTATTTGTGGATACTTTATTCAAAAGTAACTCCACTTTATCGCCCTGGAGTAACTATGTTATTTCTCAAGGCTGGACAACTTGGCACACTAAATTTCCAATTTCTAGCACGGTTTTCACACGAAACTCTAATGCAGAGAAACTCAGCCCATTAACTGAATATCAGGGGAAGAAACCGCGACACCGAGGAGGGACGATTGTTACGCCCGACTTTGAAGGAGGAAAGCGCCAGTTGAATGTATATCATGGGACCATGATGTGTAACATTATTCCTTTAAAAGGAAGCTATTGATGGATCTGTTAAGGATCTATAAAGGATGGAGGAATATCACGGAGACAAGCTTTGCTGTGGCCAGCTTATGCGAGACTTCACTACGGGTACATCCTCGGCTGAAAGGATTAAATCACGTGAGTGAATGGTGTAAAACAATTGCTGCCACATGTCAGCATTATTTGACCATGTCAGCTTTAGTTATCCGTGTCAGCTTTAGTTGGACATGTCAGTATTAGTTGAACATTTCAGTTTCAGTTGTCCATGTCAGCATTAGTTGAACATGTCAGCAATTCTTGGACACGTCAGCATTAGTTGTCCATGTCAGCATTAGTTGTCCATGTCAGCATTAGTTGTCCATGTCGGAATAAGTTAAACATGTCAGTATTAGCTGTTCATGTCAGCATTAGTTGGACTTGTCATGATTAGTTGGCCATATCAGCATTAGGTTGAAATGTCTGCATTAGTTGTCCATGTCAGCGTTAGTTGGACACGTCAGGATTAGTTGGACATGTCAGTATTAGTTGTCCATGTCAGCATTAGTAGTCTATATCGGCATTAGTTGAACATGTCAGCATTAGTTGTCCATGTCAGCATTAATTGGAATGTCAGCATTAGTTTAACATATCAGCATAATTTGAAATGTCAACATTAGTTGGACACGTCAGCATTAGTTGTTCATGTCAGCATTAGATGTCCATATCAGCATTAGATGTCCATGTCGACATTCGTTGAACAAGCCAGCATAAGTTGTCCATGTCTGCATTAGTTGTCCATGTCAGAATTAGTTGTCCATGTCAGCATTTGATTTCCATGTCAGGTGAAGTCCGTTCCGGGCAAGCAACCCACTCGTGGGATGTGGATTTTAATCTAATAGAATATTTTGTTAAAAGTGTCTAGGGGATTTAAGTTTGATTCTCTTTTATTTTAGCCACTTGAGGTGATCATGGAATTCTACCATAAACACAAGAAGGAAAATACTTCACTCCTGTCCATACTGTATTTATGTGTACTTCTCCATTCCCACTTATCACCCTCTAAAGTTTACCTAGTGCTAGCAAACATTGATTGTTCACAACATATAACAACCGCTGTTGAACAAACACAATTAATTGATGTACACATCAACCATTTTTGGACAAACAGTTCAGGTATTAAATCACGATCTGTAGTAACATATATATGTGTAATGACCACAATGCATTTTCAGAACAGGCATGGGAATGATTGGCATTATCAAAACATATTAACCCCATTGTCCCAAGAAAAAACAATGTTATTACAAACAACACAACAACCACAGATTGGGTCTACTATCCTTGACCCACCTTACATAATTAAGGCAAATTATGATCTAAGTACATAGAACCCAACATATAAAACAGTTGTTTCTGACACCCTTTACAATTCTCATATTTAAAAATAATGAGTTGGTGTCAAAATACTCACTATATCATAACCTTCATTGAAAAAAAGCTACTGACCTTTTACATCCATCATCATCATCATCAAGTGCCGTGCCGGCTGGCGTAGGCGTTCATGGCTCTCCACAGATCTCGGTCTTTGGTGTTCTGGATCAACTCTGCTGATGATATTCCTCCATGCCACCGTCTCAGTCCGTCCAGCATCATTTCTCTTGGTCTGCCTCTGCCTCTCTTCCCCTCGATCTTTCCAGTTGTCACAATGTTCTCCAATGCCTCTCTTCTCATCACATGACCAAAGAAAGATGTTTGTCTCTTTCTTATTGTTGTATATAGTGTTCTAGTTTCATTAGCCTCTTTCAGACAATCGTTGTTAGTTACTCTGGCAGTCCAAGGAATTCGCAACATTCGTCTTAAAAACCACATCTCTGTTGCTTCTAAGTTCTTCCTAATTTGTTCATTTACATTCCAAGATTCGCTGCCATACAGCAAAACTGGTTCTATATAGCATTTTAGTACTCTCTTTCTTACATTCATTGATAGCGACTTATTGCATAAGATACTCTTCATTTTCTGAAATGCTGTCTTTGCCTGCCCTATTCTGCTCTTAATCTCTTTTGTACATCTTCCATCTGATGTTATAAGTGCCCCTAGGTATTTAAAATTATCCACTTGGTTGAGAATTTCCCCTTCTATTTCTATGTCACATTTTGGCGTCCCCATTTTCTTTGATATCACCATTGTTACTGTTTTCTTGATATTCAAGGACAGTCCTTTCTGTGCACTCTCTGTTACTACACTGTCCAACAATTGTTGTAGGTCTGTTGCATTATCCGCTACCAATACTGTGTCATCTGCATAGCGTATATTGTTTATATTATATCCTCCGATTAGTATTCCTGGCTTCTCTTTGATCTCTCTCATTATTACTTCGCTATACAGGGAGAAGAGATCGGGTGACAAGACACACCCCTGTCGTACTCCTAGCTTTATCTGTTCGTAACTACCCTCTTTATTTCCCATTTTAATTGCTGCTACTTGGTTCCAGTATATATTCTTTATTATTCTTAAATCTTTCCCATCAATGTTGATATCTTCCAACATTTTAATCAGCTCATCATGTTTTACTTTATCAAATGCCTTAGTATAATCTATGAAGCATAAATATATGTCTCTTTGTTTCTCTATTGATCTTTCTATTAGTGTTCGTAATATATATATTGCATTGTTTGTACCCTTTCCTTCCATAAAACCATACTGTTCTTCACTAATTTCCATTTTTATTTTCTTTCTTGTTCTTCTCATTAAAATTCTGAGTAGAAGCTTAGTGACATGGTTTATGAGGTTAATTGTACGAAAATCTTCACAATCAATTGCTCCTGGTCTTTTTGGTATAGCTATAAATACAGATTTCAGCATATCACTGGGTAAATATCCACTACTGTAAATATCATTCAACATTTTGGTTAATATATCTACTCCAAATTCTCCCAACACTTCTAATTCTTCTATTGTGATTTCATCTGGCCCAGCTGTTTTTCCTTTCTTCATATGTTTCATAGCATCAGCGACTTCTTCTTTTAGAATAGGTGGGCCTTCTAAGTTACTTTCTTCTATTAATTCTTCCCTTTCTCCATTATATAATTCTCTTATATACTCATTCCACCTCTTCATTATAGCACCTTCCTCCAATAAAGTCTGTCCTGTTTTTGATTTCAAACACCCTGTATTTATTCTTATTTTTCTTCCTGTGAGCTCGCTGATTTGTCTGTACATACTTCTTTGATCTTTAATGGAATTTAATTCAATTTTTCTGCATTGCTCATTTAACCAACTTTCTTTTGCCTTCACACATTTATCTCTTATTTCTTTATTTATCTTAGCATACTCTTGTTTGTCATTTTTATTCTGTTTCCTTTTGTCCATCAACCTTAAGATTTCTTCATTCATCCATTTTTTCTTAGCTTTTTGGCTTCTCTCCGGTAATATTTCTTTGCTAGTTTGATGAATGGAGTCCCTTAACATTTCCCATTGTTCATCTATACTCTGTATTTTAGCTATTGCATTGTACCTATTTTTCACAGTCACTCTGTATTGTTCTTGAATTTCTTTATCTACTTTCAGAACCTCTTTATTAAGTCTCAAGTTTTTAACCATTTTTCTCCCCTCTCTTTAATCTTACTTTTATTTGTCCACATAGTGGTACATGATCACTGTTACCGTCAGCACCAGGCATTGTCTTTATATTAATTAATGCATTTCTAAATCTTTTATTAATAAGTATGTAGTCAATTTGGTTGCGTATTTTCATATCAGGGCTTTTCCATGTGTATAGTCGTCTTTTATGGTGTTTAAACCATGTGTTTCCAATTATCATATCATTAATTTTTGCCCATTCTATTAGTTTCTCTCCTCTTTCATTTCTTGTACCTAAACCGTAATTCCCCACTATATCCTCTATTTACATCCATTTACATCCATGGCATGGGAAAAAGCACATATAGAAGCCACTAGTTCTAATAATTAATCTAATTATTTAATTACAGTCTATTTCCTTAGGTGTTGCTGTCGGTTATTCTTCTTCAGTGCGAAGCAGATAATGTCCCTATTTATCCGGGGCAGAAATAAATGTACTCACAGTCATGTTATCCTTACATTATGTCTACTGAAGTTGGCTGGTGAACATTTATAATCCATAATCCAAGAATAAAATTATACACAAGCACATATTCCCTCCGTTGGGCTGAATTCACGAATCTTCTGTTGCCAGTGGCTCGGTGCCATTGTGAAATTGAGGCCTGGGTTGGTCATACCTTCAGGAGATGCATCTTGAGTCTGGGACCAAGGGTCTTCCCTATATCACCATATCCGATGAAATGGATGCCGACCCGTTAGCTTCTCGGCTTCTATTATCCGAATCTCAATGATGTTCACACAGATTTTTCACCCACCTAGTCACCAGTATATAACCTATCCCAGTTGATAGCATTTAGGCTGACATAGGACCAGCAAAGAGTTCTGATTCAGTATTTTTATTTCAGTGTAGACATACAATGCTGCGAGTCATTCATTTGTTTCATCTGGAAATATTTCCAGGATTGATCTGCTGCAGGCATGGAACTGAAGAATATTAACTCCAACACACAACTGGGAGTTGCTAACAATCAGATAATTCTTTTTGTTGCATGCGTAGAGGCATTTACTCCACTAGCTTCTTTCATATGGTCTTCTTGATGGTGTTCCGGTCTGAGATCTGGAGTTGATCTGGCTTATTTCAGGGTTATTCAGTCGATATTAAGTTGGTACCTTGGTTGTACTGGCTTATGTTGTTTCAGTGTCTCTTCCCATTTGTTTGAGTTGGTGTGCGTATCTAGAACTTGGTGTTGAGTGTCTGAAACCTTATGTTTGACTTTTGCTGCTGTGAGACTTTCTTTCGAAGACCTATTAATTGTTGGATATCAACTTGGTAATCTAACCGACAGTTGAAGGGTTCTCACTGTTGCTAGTTTTATTAACCTGGTAGGAGTGTCCCATAGTCTCACTGACTTTGCTGACTGATGAGACTTCCGGTGGTACTTCTCAGAAGTAAAGCAGACGATACACTGATGTCAGTTACTCTGTAGATCTTTATCTTTGTCGATTTAGATACTGAAGTCCATCCTGGATATTCCTACTAAAGTAAGACTTCATCAGTAACGTTGAACGTTGTCTTTGAAATTGTCTTTTGCTGGCTTTTGCAGCTAATGAGTGCAACAGTAAACATTGAGGTACTGGTCCAGCCTTTGTTTAGGACAGGTTGACATTTTCACTTTCTCCTGGCTTTTGACCCAGTTTCCAGTTGATAGTTATTCAATGCAGTCCCACAAACCATCATTCGCTACTGTCTATATAAATGGATGACAAAGAATACAACACGAGCATTAACGTACTGTCGTATGGTAACATGGTTATAACACAATTACAAACAAAAAAGGGAGAAAAAGAAAGGAGTGGGTTTTCAAGTTCGATGTCCCTCCTTGCTTGGTGTAGAGCCATTCTGACTCTAAATGTGAGTAAGGTATTTTCTCACTCTGTATTATATTCTATGTTGTTACTGGGACTATTAGATGAGTGAAGCCATTCCTTCCATCCAAATCTGTTGATATTGCCTCTCTCTACTTGAAGAGATTAACCTATACAAAATCTCTGTTGTTTTTAATGCCTCGTCTTCCTTCATTCGCTATAATCAGCATAAGGCCCAAGGCTATTCAACATTGTCTTCTTGTGTACTGACATACACAAGGATTCTTACATCGCCATCATCATGACCCCAGGGGTAACATTAAAATGTATATTCTCAACAGCAAAGTAACAATCATGACATAATATAAATAAATGAATCTCCTGACAGAGAAACCCAACATGCAAATTTTATCATTGGCACCTTTCCGTCTTGACAGACGATAGTTTGGTATATTGTGCTTCAAAAAGGCTTCATAACTACGACCCATGGCGCAAATTCTTGCTGCAAATGTTTGCCCACAGTAGATGCATGTGAAAACATGGTCATTTCCACCATTGTGCACCATCTTACGTCTCTCACGCTTTGTGTGTGCTTTATCTGCAATCATTTTCTCCTTTGTCTTTATTCCATTTGTGATAGTTGCCCTCTATGCAACACGTTCAGCTGCTACTTGCTCCCAATGTGCATTATCAATGCCTGTATCAATCATGTCCCGCTTACACACATCTTTGTATCGTAGTAGAGGCCGACCCTGAGATCTCCTACCCGTCTGTAATTCACCAAAAAGATGTCCTTTGGTACTTCTACCATCATCCATCCTCCTAACATGTCCTATCCATCTAAGTCTACGAAGACTGAGCATGGAATACAACGTCACACAACCTGATCTTTCCAACACTTCAGTATTTGTGATTTTGTCTTGCCACTTAATACCAAGTATTCTTCGCAGACACCGCATATGAAAGCTGTTTAAACGTTTCTCTTGGCGTGAGTAGGTTGTCCAGGTTTCACTGCCATAAAGAAGAGTACTAAGGACACAGGCTTGGTAGACGAGGACTTTTGTTTTGGCAGTAAGCTTCCTGTTCTCCCAGACTCTTTTTGCTAACATGTTCATTGTTGTTGCTGCCTTGCCAATCCTGATGTTGATTTCCTGATCGAGTGATAATTTGCTATTTACCTCAGATCCTAGATATTTAAAATAGTCTACTATGTCCAGTTCGGCGTCGTCAATAAAGATTGATGGTACACCATGTGCACCTTGTGACATAATCTGTGTCTTCTTTTTGTTAATTGTTAAACCAAATTCAGAACAAGCATTGGAGAATGAAGATAGTAGATGTTGTAATTCTTCCTCAGAGTGAGTCGTAATCACAGCATCATCCGCAAAAAGCAACTCTCTGATTAGTACCCTCCTAATTTTGGTCTTGGCCTTCAATCTCTGAGCATTATAGAGGCCACCATCTTAGCGTGAGTGAATGTATATACCGTCATCCTGATCACGAAAGGCATATTTCAGTAGAAGTGAAAAGTATATCCCAAACAGGGTGGGGGATAGTACACAACCTTGCTTAACTCCACTCTTGATTTCAAACTCTTCTGAAGTTGAGCCATCAAACTTGACTATACCCTTCATGCCTGTGTGGAACGATTCTACAATGGACAGAAGAGTTGGTGGGCAGTCAATCTTCTTTAGTGCTTTGAACAGACCTTCACGACTGACCAAATCAAATGCCTTTGTGAGGTCGATGAAGGCAATAAACAGTGGCTGATTTTGTTCTCGGCATTTTTCTTGCATCTGTCGCAATGAGAATATCATATCAATGGTAGACCGGTTCTGACGGAAGACGCACTGTGATTCGGGGTAGACTTGATCTCCCAGGACATTGAAGTCTGCGCAGAACAATTCTGGCAAATACTTTCCCAACAATACACAGAAGTGAGATACCCCTATAGTTGTTACAGTCGCTCCGATCGCCCTTGTTCTTGTACAGCGTTATGATGTTTGAATCTTTGAAATCCTGTGGGACTTGTCCTTCTCGCCAGCATAGCTCTATTAGCTGGTGGATCTGTAGAGCGAGTGTGTCTTGCCCACTCCTGATTACCTCTATTGGAATTCCATCCTTACCTGGAGCCTTGCCAGATGCAAGCTCATTTATAGCACACTTAACTTCTGTTATGGTGGGAAGTGTGTCCAGGTTGTAAAGAGTTGGCAGGGCCTCTATGGCGTTGAGGGCATCATCCGCTAGCTTGGTCTCACTTGAGTAAAGCTCTAAATAGTGCTCGACCCATCTATCCATCTGCTGTTTCTTATCAGTGATGATTTCTCCAGTCAAGGTTTTCAGCGGTGCACTTCTTTTGATCATTTGACCACAGGCTTTCTTTATCCCTTCATACATGCTTCTGATATTTCACTTATCACTTGCGATTTGAATGGACTCACATGACTTGATCCAATAGTCATTTGCACACTGCCTGTCAGCCTTTTGTACATCCTTCCTAGATTGCCTTAGCTCACTCAGAGTGTTACGCGTTGGTCTTTCCTTGTTTCTTAAGAGAGCTATCTTCTTTTTATCAATCAAGGGCTGCAGTATCTGGCTGTTTGCCGCAAACCAGTCCTGCCTCTTATCATCCACAGTGCCGTAAACCCCTACCGCTGTTTTATAAATAGTTTCCTTAAGTTTACTCCATTTATCATTTACTATACAATTTTCTGATGTATCATTGAACGCGTCTTCACGTTGCTGTTGAAATTCAAAGCACTTTCCAGGATCGTGAGTGTTAATAATATTAATCCTGGGGCTAGATTTGTGTTTAGCTGTGTAGATTCTCTTTGGTCTGAGTCTAACCCTTGCAAGAACCAAAGAATAATCTGTGTTACAGTCAGCACTGTGGTAACTTCAAGTTATTGATGTATGGTTCAGATGTTGTCTCCCGTGTGATAATGAAGTCCAGCTGATGCCAATGGCCGGATCTTGGATGTTTCCACGTGACCTTATGCAGCTCTTTTGTTTTGAAAAAGGAGTTTGTAATACATAGGTCATTTCTAATGCAATGCTCCAGCAGCCTTTGGCCATTTTCATTTATGCGACCGATGTTGTATTTTCCAAGGCACACTGGCCATTGAACTCGAGTCCTTGCCCACACGAGCATTGAAATCACCGAGCATAGAAATCACCGAGCATATAAATATATTTATATGCTCGTTGATTTCAAATTTTATCACATATAGATTAACCTGAGAAGCATACGTGATAATTAATCATAATAATATGCAGGAGCCTATGTTTTTGGATTTCCTCATTGATTAATCCATAAAACTAAAACATAATCTATTTTCCCCCACTGCTTACAGCAGCATGAGGTTAGTGAACGCTGTGATATATTTTGCCAATTACTGCTAGTATTGGGAGTGTTCTTTATCAGAATAACTTATGCCGCATGGTCCAGTCTTCTGAATATTGCAAGCAATTTATGAACATCAATCTTCGCTTCTGTTCCTACCACAGTGAGGTGATGCGGATTGAAGGCACATCCTATCCGAACATTCATTTATATCATGCGTTTCCTGTCATTGTTCGTTAATTTATATTCTCAAACATGGCATTTACCTAGCTCTATTTTATGAAATGATTACATGTCCATCACTCATATTGAGTGGCTACTAATATGTTAACAAGAAGATGGTACCAAAATTTAGCATGATAGTTTCAAGTTACAGATTAGATTGTGGCAAAGCATTTTATCCACTGACTAAGAGTCCAGAATATGCGTAATCATTTGTATGTCTCCGCATGGATAAAAGGTTTCTTGTAATGTCCTTAACAGTGAATCTACACTACATAGGATCTTTACAGTTTATAAGCATTATTAGTGAGTTATAGGTTCACAATGCATATAAGAGGTTTTACATAGGAATTATAAATTGGCAAGAACAAGTTCTCTACTATGAAGTATGAATCAGGAGTCTGCTCCCACATTGAGAAGAGTTTCTGAAATGTGCTTCTGAAATTAGTTGAATACTCTCCAGTAAACATAATATTTATAGATTATAAGCATTGCTAGTGAGATATGGGTTCACAATGCCTATAAGAGATTTTAACATAGGGATTTGAAATTGTAAAAGAATAGGAAAATTTTTTCAGCGTGGCACACACATGTGCTCAGTACTAAAATCATTCAGACTCTGGTTTACAAGAATTGTTGATTTAACATTCTAACTAATTCTTAATTAAACAAAGGTGTATGTACCTTATCAAAATACATGAATACATATTAATAATGTAGATTTAACATACCATTGCTACAGAGAATGACATATATTTAGGGCTAAAATTGCCCATCCCCGAAGGGAAAGGCTGACGTCTGCTCCCTTTGTTCGATTCAACAAAAATGGACACTCTGATCCCTTTGTTTTTTAAAATTAGTACCGGTCTTGCCAGTACGTGAACCAAACTAAGGCCAAATTTTAAACTAATGCTAAATAAATTAAGCTACCCTACGGGTTAGTTTTAGCTCTGCTTTCTTTTCCCAAAAGTAAGGTACTTAAACAGTAATTATTTGGGATTGGTATTTTTAAGGGCGTCAATGCTAGTAAAGGGTAAGGACATTTTAATATGCTACAGTGGTCAAAGGCGTCGGCCAGGCAGTGCAGAGATATGGTGGTCCAGGAGATCCGTAAATGAGTAGACGACAAGCGATTGCAGAAAGCTGTGCATTAGCCGCAGCAAGGGCAGTGGGTGGCATGGGAGGGAACTCTACAGAAGTCCCTCGCGTGGAACGACATATTGCGCTTGCCACCGTTGAGAATAAGCTTCCTTGTCAGATCACAGATTCACGTGGAGCCACAACAAGATTCTCACCGAACTGGCAGCCATAGTGGATGTAGCAAGACTCCGCGAAAACAAGGCGACTGTTGTCAAAGCCAGGTGGATACGCTTAGTAAAAGCTGGACAAAAGTCGAACAACAGAGTTGAACGACAGCCTGCCATCCATCCTCGGGGGCGCTGAAGACTGGGAATTTGACAGCAGACCTGCAGGGGCGTGGCAAATACTCGGCGGAAATCCTGAAGTTTCAGTTCGATCAAACATTGCAGTGTGCTCTCCGTCGACTCAACAGTTAGTGCTAATCGAGCTGTTCCTTTCGAGTCAAGAGTCGAGGAGCAGCACATCTATCAGATGGAGAAATACAGTGATATGGTCGCAAACGTAAAACAGGAAGGGTATACTGTCAGGCTGTTCGCCGTTGAGATAGGCGCAAGAGGCCTTGTTACTAGCTCTGCATACAACGTGGTGAAACAAATTGGTCTAAAGGGCAAGCAAGAACTCGGGGACTTAAAAGACTGGGAGATGCAGCGGAGAAGACCTCGGGCTGGCTATGGACCAAAGGTAATGCGGAGTGGGACAAAGGTAAACAGTAAATGGTTCACTATTGTCTGCAATGTTAGTCACCGTCTCTTAAGACGAACAACCTTAACACAATATCTCCAGAAGATTACAGCCTCAAGAGACATGGGAAACATCTCAATAAATACACACGACAGGAGAAAGACGTCCAGGAATCATGACCTGGACGGGCCTGCCCCCTGAGGGTGTAAAGAAAGTAAAAGGGCCGAAACATTCAGCGAGGGGGAGGGGGACTTTTCTGATGATCAGAAACCTCTGTCGTGCTTGCTCCTCGGCGGAGTTTTTAACCACATTGTACCATTCACGAATATTCTCATATATTACATTGTGGTATTTCTTTCTTCTTAGAGACGAGCATTATCTCCAACTTCTTACAATTTCATTCTAACCCTAGTTGTTCACTGTGTACAATAATCACATCTACTAAATGTTGCAGATCATGTTCATTGTCTGCAATCAATGCTGTATCATCCATATATACGAGGGAAGTCAATAAGTAAGTCACAAATGTCTGTTGAAAAATAACTAAATATGATAAAAACTTGAAACAAGTTTATTTTTGTACATACATTGTCCCTTTATTTCTCAACATAATTTCCACCAACATTGATGCACTTATCCCATCGTTTTATCAGTCCTCCCAAACCGGCTGCATATAACTGCGTGCTTTGTTTTCTAAACCACGTTTTCATTTCACATTCAACGTCGGTGTCATTTGCGAAATGTCTCCCGTCAAGGTGAGTTTTCAGTGGACCAAAAAGGTGGACATCGCTAGAAGCTAAATTCGGGGCTGTAAGGTGGATGTTCCAGAACTTCCCACCTTAGATGGTTAATTATCTCCTGAGTTAATCGAGCCGTATGTGGTCTGGCATTGTCAAGAAGAAGCAATACGCCTCTAGTCAGCATACAGCATTATGCTGTCATGCTGAACCATGTGAGCACCCTATTGCAGATGCTACAGAGTCTATCGTTATTAGCCTGTCACCTCTAATCATCCCCTCCACCCGCTGCATGGATGCTTCTGTTGCAATCTCAACAGGGCGACCAAATCGGATTTCATCAACAATGTTAGAGCGTCCTCAAGAAAATTTTTCTACCCAGCTATGCACCGCTTTACGGGACATACATTTGTCAGCATAAACAGGAATCATTTCCTTGTTAATGGGCTTTGCAAGCAGTCCTTTTGCCCACACAGCACGCACAACAGCACGTTGCTCTTTGGTTGTACACTCCGTAAGTACAGTCGCCATTTTGTTTATGCGTTGCTTATATGCACGAGACACCTATCGCCACCTGACGAACGGTAATATAAAGTTCTATGTTGCTGTCACCTAATGACACCTGTAGAAAACACCAACTACAATTACCTGCCATTCCACAGAAATGTGTGACTTACTTATTGACTGGCCCTCTTATAATGTTATTGATGTTATGGCGCTCAATGGTGATTCCTGTCATAACTTCTAGATTTCTAAAAAAAAAATTAAAAAAAATTTCACTGTTTAGGGAAAATAGATCAAGAGACATGACACATCCCTGTCGCACACGTCTCTTATTAGGCTGATAATGAGGTTCTTGGTGGGTCTTAAAACAGTTTTGCACCGCCACCATAACGTGTTGTCACTTACAAACTACTGACCCACAAATGTTCTTTCCAGAGTTCAAATAATTGAATGTCCGATGGCGCCATGTCTATTATTATAATACTTGTTCATTTGATGGTGTACCATGTTTGGTCCAAACCTACCTTTTGTTTGGCACTGCATCAGTTAAGATGTATTTTGAGTTGTAAGTAATTTAAAATGTCCGAAGATGCCAATTCTGGATGTTCCTGGAGAAGAGATGTACGAAACGGACTGGTGCTCTTTGAAGACGATCTGATCCAACAAACTGAGGATAGGCTGCACAGGCATAAATTGCAGTCACTTACTGCGGGACCTGCCTTGACATACAGATGCGGAAACTGTGACAGAGATTGTCACTCTCGCATTGGACTATACAGTCACCAGCAGTGCTGCCAGGTACCTCCCCAGCGACACTGAAAGAGGCCTACTTCTAAAAGCACCAAGATCAAGCCGTAGTGATGAAGAAATGCAACACTTTTACGATGAAATAGAAATGGTGATGTCTCAAATTACATCACAAGCAATATAAATAATACTAGGAGATTTTAATTCAAAAGTAGGAAAGGGACAAATGAAGGATGTAGTGGGGAATTATGGTTTATGTACAAAAAATGAAAAAGGAGAGAAACTAACAGAATGGGCAAATATCAACGACATGATAATTGGAAACACCTAGTTTAAACACCATACAATGCGATTTTACATATGGAAAAGCCCTGATTAGACAAAATTGACTACATACGTATTAATAAAAGGTTTAGGAATGCATTAATTAATGTAAAGACAGTGCCGGGTGTTGACTGTAATAGTGATCATGTACCACTATGTGGACTATAAAAGTAAAACTGAAGAGAGGACAAAAAGTGGTTAAGAGCATGAGACTTAATAAAGAGGTTTTGAAGGTAGATAAAGAAATTCAAGAACAATACAGAATGACTGTGAAAAATAGGTACAGTGAAATAGCTAAAATACAGAGTATAAATGAACAATGGGAATTGTTAAGGGACTCCTTTCATCAAACGAGCAAAGAAATGTTAACGGAGAGAAGACAAAAAGCTAAGAAAAAATGGATGACGGAAGAAATCTTGAAGTTGATGGCCAAAATAAAACAGAGTAAAATTTACAAACAAGAATATGCTAAGATAAATAAATAAATAAGAGATAAATATGTGAAGGCAAAAGAGAGTTGGTTAAACGAGCAGTGCAAGAAAATTGAATTAAATTCTATTAAAAATATAAAAAAAGTATCCAGAGACACATCAGTGAGTTTACAGGAAGAACAATAAGACAAATACAGGGTGGTTTAAAAAAAACAAAAAACAAAAACAGGTAGGATATTATTGGAGGAAGTTGCTATAATGAAGAGGTGGAATGAGTATATAAGAGAATTATCTGATAGAGAAAGAGAAGAATTAACAGAAAAAGTAACCTAGACGGTCCACCTATTCTAAAAGAAGAAGTCGCTGATGCTATTAAACGTATGAAGACAGGAAAAACAGCTGGGCTAGATCGAATCACACTAGAATAATTAGCAGTACTGGGAGAATCTGGAGTAGTAATATTAACCAAAATGTTGAATGATATTTACAGCAGTGGATTTCTACCGAGTCATTTGCTGAAATCTGTATTTATGGCTGTATTAAAAAAAAAAAACACTAGGAGCAACTGAATGCGAAGATTTTCGTACAATTAACCTCATAAACCATCTCATTAAGCTTCTACTCAGAATATAATGAGAAGAACAAGAAAGAAAACTAAAATGGAAATTGGTGAAGAACAGTATGGATTTGTGGAAGGAAATGGTACACACTATGCAATATCCCGAACACTAATAGAAAGATGGATAGAGAAACAGAAAGACATATACTTGTGCTCCATAGATTATACTAAGGCATTTGATAAAGTAAAACATAATGAACTGATTAAAATGTTGGAAGATGTTAACATTGATAGGAAGAATCTCAGAATAATAAAGAATATTTACTGGAACCAAGTAGCAGCAATTAAAATGGGAAATAAAGAGGGCAATTATGAACAAATAAAGCTAGGAGTACGACAGGGATGTGTCTTGTCACCGGATCTCTTCTCCCTCTATAGCGAAGTAATAATGAGAGAGATCAAAGAGAAGCCAGGAATACTAATTGGAGGTTATAATATAAACAATATACGCTATGCAGATGACACAGTATTGGTGGCGGATAATGCTACAGATCTACAACAATTGTTGGATATTGTAGTAACAGAGAGTACAAACAAAGTACTCTCCTTGAATATCAAGAAAACAGTAAAAATGGTGACATCAAAGAAAAAGGTGACACCAAAATGTGAAATAGTAGTAGAAGGGAAAATTCTTAACCAGGTGGATAGTTTTAAACACCTAGGGGCATTTGTAACATCAGATGGAAGATGCACAACAGAGATTAAGAGCAGACTAGGGCAAGCCAAGGCTGCATTTTGGAAAATGAAGAATATCCTATGCAATAAATCATTATCATTGAATGTAAGAAAGAGAATGATATAATGCTTTATAGAAACTGTATTGCTGTACGGCAGTGAATCTTGGAATATAAATGAACAAATTAGGAAGAACTTGGAAGCAGCAGAAATGTGGTTCCTAAGACGAATGCTGCGGATTCCTTGGAATGCCAAAGCAACTAACAACGATTGCCGGAAAGAGGCTAATAAAAGTAGAATGTTGTATATACAACAATAAGAAAGACACAAACAGCTTTCTTTGGTCATGTGATGAGAAGAGAGACATTGGAGAACATCGTGAAAACTGGAAAGATTGGGGGAAAGAGAGGGAGAGGTAGACCAAGAGAAATGATGCTGGATGAATTAAGACGGTGTCATGGAGGAATATCATTAGCGGAGTTGATTCAGAAAACCAAAGACCGAGAGCTGTGGAAAGTCATGAACGCCTACGCCAGCTGGGTCGGCACTTGATGATGATGTACGTATACACCCACACACATATATACACCAAAACACGCATCGCAACTACGGAGAGCTATCGAGAATAAGTTACCTAAACTTCAAGAAAACCGATACGGGGGAGAAAATGGCACATAGCAAGACTAACATCATAAGACACCCGACACCTAAGATGAGCAGCGTGGTATCCGCCATGACCTTAAAGAAGACGAGAGGAAAGAACCTGTCTGCGAGCTGCAGCAAAGAACCAGAATATACAGCAATCTTAAATGAAGCTACCACGGCGAAGATGGACGACAACTCACCACTGACAAGAACCAAGACTATTGAGAAGCAGAGAGAGGAGAAAGACATCATAGTCAGAAACGCCGACTTAAAGACGATCAGATGGGTTATCAAGCGCGTCCACGTGGAGCTCACAGATGACCAGATCCTGAAGCAGCTACAACAGGAGAATATCCACTTCAGAATCTTGAAGGCTTCTGACATACTCCGAGATTCCCACAATTTTAGCAGTGGTGGCAACAGAGGGCAGCCAGATGCCAAGCCAAGTGTCGATAAACAAGATAGTGCAACAGTAGGAAAGATCCATCCCAAGAATAACACAATGCTCAAGATGCCAGAGGGCTGGCCACAGCAAATCAACATGCCACAGCAAGATCTGCCGATACTGCAGTGAACACCATGCATTCAAGGAATGCCCGCTGGTCAAATAGGACAAGGACTTCATAAAGCCCAACGAAAAGAGAAAATGCGCCAACTGCTATGGCAAACGCGGAGCAAGATACCTGGGCTGTCCGTACCTCCAAAGGCACAGAGACGTCCTAAAGACCGCCATAATCACAAACACGCCATTCAAAGGAGCACGGCGGAGATGCGAGACAGCTACAAGAATCAAACAAGCTGAAAACAGCTCAGCTCCAAAGACAGATTGACGAGCTGAAGAAGCAAGTCAAGGCACTGCTCACACTGACACCGACACCAACCAGCGACAACGAAAAGCTAATGGCTAACATGAAGGAAATCCAGCACAGCGTCCAGCAAGAGTTGGAGCGCATGGCACAGATGAAAAAGGAGAATGAAAAAATTCTACAAGCCATCAAGACAGAACGAGAACTGTTACTTAACGAAAGACAGCAGAGAAGCCACAAGGGGAAATCAAACCAAAGATCATTCAGAAACCGAAAGCGAAAGCCAGCTGTCCAACTACTGTCCAAGAAACTCAAGGGGGAAACCAATATCCCGCCAGACCTCCGAAGAAAGCCTACAGGAGGACTTCGACACACCTGAAATGATCAGGAGTAATATAACGCATGGAAAAATGACTTTGACATGAAAAATAAACTCGAAAATGTGTGTGCGTATGTTTTCTTTTTAAAGAGAGAAAAAGAGCGCAAAATAGGACAGGAAGCCATCGTAAAGCTCATACGGACACTTCACAGACCATGAGGCAAACAGATGAAATAAAGAGTCTTCATAAGGACTGTACCCAGTCAAGCAAGACGTACCAGGCGGCAACACTGACAAAAGAAACAACCAGAGGAGATGGACATAAAGGAGAACCCGCCGGCCAATTCCCCCAACTGACGTCACAGGCATAAACACTTCAAGACCGAAAAGCCAGCTAACACTGGCGCAGTAAACGAGACAAACTTATCCCGCACTATGAATAACCGCAAATTTAACCAACGCCACAGAAGCTGGTTGAACGGGTGGAAAGTTGTTTTTTCCCCTCTACAACTGGAACAGCTGGGAGAATTCCCCACCGGTTTTAGAGCCACTGGTCTAGTGTATCCTCTACTCCTTTCTTCTACTTCTGCGAGTGCCAAACAATACATCTGTATGTATTTATGAACTGTGTTAGCAGATTCAGTCCCAAACAAACAGTAAGTGTTGACGGACCAAACATTAATAGCGGAATATGAGAAGTAGTAGTGTGTCACAGCTATCATCTAGAAGTTGTTAATATGGTAGCAGACATGTTGTATTATATATCAAATTAACGTAGGCTGCTTAGTGAAAACTACTGTACTGGTATTTTAATTGAAACATTTCGCAATGACAACATTTCGGCGACATATAATCCAATGGCAGATATGGGAAACCGCTTAAGACGATTAATCATCCCATGGTAATATTAGTAAGTGGCACTGTCAGAGTCCTGATTTGCAATCAATAAAGGCTCGTGGTGACTTACAGATGTGATAACAATCACTCACACAGAATGAATGTACATAACACACGGTGACATCTCTCAACTACTTTAATCGCACTTCTCGCAAACAGCAATCATAACTGGCTTCGCTCATCTCGGCGATAATGCCATTTCAATACATACATATATATAATACATCAGTTCATGAACGAAATATTACATACCATGCACTCTGTCTTTCTATACTCAATAGGCTTTCTCTCATCTAGTGTCAACTCATACACTCAATACGTGCACTGCTCTCGTTCCACGTCTGTCCAGTCCTACGGTCCAAGGCTGTCTGACCGCTAGCCGCAGTCAGCCCGTGTCGGTCCAGCTTTCTCCTCTCGTGGTCTCCGTGTACCACGCAGACCCTGTCCCTGTTACTGCGTCGTAAGTGTAACTGCAGTTCACGTATCTGGCCGTCATTGCCAGGCGCCAGTGATGAAGACGCGGGGAAGATTCTGACACCTTGCCGTCTTTGCAGAAGAAAGTATTTGAATCCCATGGTACTTAAGCATTTATTGGTCTAAAATGGTTCCCCAGTTGATATTTCTCTGTATTAGGTACACACAACACTCTCCATTAACCGTGTTGCCACGAGGCAGTTACATTTTCACCTGGACAATTTTGGCGTACCAATGATCAGTCAGAATCACTTTTCCTGTAGATTTATTAGATCTGCGCTTGAACGAACAAACGAACTTTATTTTCCAAGGTTACAGATTGGGTACGCAGGCCCGCCTTACATTCGACTCTTCCAAACATTCTTTTTCATACATCAGTTATCTATTGTGAATGTTATATTCTCATAGGAAAAAACAAATTCTCAAATGAATGTTGTGAACATAAACAATGCATATTATCATGTTATTAGACAGGTGGGCTAGCAGACAGACACACATACACGCACAGACACGCACACATGCATAAACACATACGTGCATAACTACATACATACTTACATCATTTACACAACGGTGTTGGGTGCCCAGATTTCCCATTGCATGCTGGAAGTTTTGGATTGGGGTCATTATGATGACCCAAAGTCTCATCATCTCTGACCAAAGTCTTAAAAGTGTTTTCTGACTGGAACTTATTCAGCAGTTGTCGACAAACTTTTACCCTCTTTTGCTTTTTTTTCGACAGGAGCGTATAACAGCAGTACGACAACTGACGACAACCCACTACCGCACAGGAAGACTATTGAGAAGCAAAGAGAGAGAGAGAAGAAAGACACCAGAGTCGGAAACACCGACTTACAGACGATCAGATGGGCTATCAAGCGTGTCCAAATATAGCTCACAGATGACCAGATCCTGAAGCAGCTACAACAGGAGAATCTCCACATTCGAATCTTGAAGGCGGGCCGATTCTGACATACTTCGAAGATTCCCACAACATTAGGCGGTGGTAACAACAGAGTGCAGCTGTTGAACTTTTCTTGTTATGTGTGGTGTACATTATTACGCAAGGGTGCAGTCACGTGTGAAGCAACCAGGACTGCAAGAGCTGTGAAGAAAAGGCTGGACAGAAAAACCACTGCAGGAGTTCCTCCTCCTGGAAAGTCAAGCATTCTTTGTCCACATTGTCAAAAAACATTTGGAGCCAATATAGGCCTTATCAGCCATCTTAGAACTCACGGCTCCATACTTTCAACCCCACAGGATGAAATAAATGGTCATCATCATTCTTGATGGACAAACAACAAAACAGCCGTCACACACTTTTCTCATGTACAATCTCACGTGTAAAGTTCTGTAAACTTTGCATCACTCAGTTTTGCTGAACTCGATGTCTTCACAGTTGTCCTTACTCGACCTGTTCAATGCTTGTCTTACTTCTGCATTTCTGTGGTTGCAAGATGACAGGAGCCAGAGTGTTCGTGTTAAGGTGTGTTAAGATTAAGCATGAGTTAATCAGACCTTGCGCACTGATTTACCGCGAGAGTTGAAAATGCTCGTGAAAAGCGTCTTGGAGACCTTGAAAGGAAATAATGATGTTGCACATGTTGGTCAAGTAATTAATTTAATTTATTAAGTCTAAATGATTTCATACTGTGATACGATGCCTAGATACTTATTTATTATATGATAAATTATATAAATTGATCCTTTATACACAAGTAGAAATCCTCATGGAAGCTGTAGTTTCCAGATTGATAAATAATATATACCAGTGATCATTGTAGAAAACAGTGTCATGATTCCTAGCTAAGTAGTATTAGTGATATTTTAAATTATTTTTTAAATGTTGATGCATTAATAAGATTATATAATATACGACTGAGTGAAGATGCATATATGTCATGATTATGTGCATGTAATTTCAGTTAATATTACCAACCACAGATGATTGAGCAATCACATATCAATCATATTGATAGAACACACAAACGGAACATTGGGAAATATTGGGTAGGAGAAGTGAAGACGATGGTCACTTCGGAGACTTGGAGTCTTAGAGAGGAAGTGGCATGACATCTAATTACAGAGTGTCTGTGTGGCAATGAAGCGGTGAGAGACGTTGTTACAGCTGTTCCGCAAATTTATATCTGTCGTACAACGATCTCCACCGTGTTGCGAGTGCTTGTTGTAAAATGCGTACCGTAGTTTTGCGCTACGTTATTAAATTATAGTACACATTAATGTATGTTCTTAATGTTGTTTTAAATACTGAAATGTAATGATTGCATAGTTATATGCCATGTCATGCTGCAATTAATAAAGTTAATTTAAATTAATGAAATCGATTTGATTTAATTAGTAAGTAAAATAAAGTATCTCATCTCATCTCATCATGTTCCTCTTGTACCTTGCGGTGTCGAGGTGAAGCATAAACTTCGTGAGAGTGCCCGATTATGGGCTTCATATATCGATATTCCCATGGACTCTGCTATTCCCTCCGTCCAACGTTTACGTGGTCGGCCTCTTCCTCTGTTTCCATCTGGTCTGTACATCATTGCTTATTGTGGTATGCTGTTGACTGGTAACCTACTTGCATGGCCAAACCATTTGACTTGCTGCTTTCTAATAAAATTTAGTGCTGCTTTAGCCCCCACTTTAGTCCTGTTTAAGTCTGCCAGTCATGCCAAAGGATCAGGTAGTCATGAATATGAATTGATGACACTATTTGTTTCCGATGGTTTACCTGACAGGGAAGTCAATTGTCAAAGTATGACTGTGAGATGTGACAGATTACTATCATCAAGTTGTATGTTTCAGGCTCTCCCTTCTTTGTTGGTTTGATGAATAACAATCAACGGTTCATCACAATGGCCTGTGATATGGTCAAGTGACGTGGTAGTTCGTTAACAAAGAAGAAGCCTCTTATTAGCCGAACGTTATTTATGTATTTACATCAACGTTCAGGGTAAATATAAATATGCCCCCGTCTATATGCTTCTGTGATTGAAAGAAAGGCTGTGTCTATGGCCACCGTTGATTTCATCTCCTAAACTATATGAATGAAGATATGGTGCCAGAATATGGTACCTACAGCATTCAGATAATTCACGTATCATCAGGCAACATTAAATTATTTGTTTTCTTTACTGAAGATGTCTGAGAACACTGTATTGACAGTGTGGTTGAACAGATGGCAGGCTAAAAGACACTAGAGACTTTGTTTTACTCATATTTGAGCGTGAGGTCATTAGTTAGTTAGTTAGTTAGTTAGTTAGTTAGTTAGTTAGTTAGTTAGTTAGTCGACAGATCATCCTCATCGCACATCGAACCATTCAGTCCATAAATGCTCGGATCCCCTCCTCTCCTCAGCAAATCCCGCAGCGTGTAGCGGCTAACGACGCCAGTTCTGTGTTGGTTTATCAATTTTCTTTGCCTTCCTGCGTAGTGTTCTTGTTTGGCCACCCCTCTTTTAATTTTGTTCTCGCAGTCTGGCCATGGTTGTAGATTCATTTGCGTTGCGTGAGGTCGTGTTCATCGGCACTCCATCCGGTGTAAATTGTCTACCTGGACTTTGTTCATAACACGGTGAACTAGAACTTTTCATTATATAGTTCTCAAGATCTCAGTCTGACTATTGGAACAACTGCCCAACTGCCAGTATGTTTTCTACGATTTGACTATTCGTCCGGAAGTCTTCAAGAAACACAAGTTGTCAGTGGTATCATCTTGGCTGGTCTTCTAGAGTGGTGATCAAACCGAATCTATCAAACGACGAGTACTGTCCAGCATCATGACGTGCAAACGAAAGGAAGAACCCCAACACTACAAGCTGAACCTGTTGTCAACTGCAGATTTACGGACGAAGACTGGGTCCAGCCTATGATGAAATCATTCACATTCTACATGACCGCTTGCCTGGGCGATTTTTCCTTCTTGCAGACTTCATTGTGCTATTGGTCATTTGTCTAATTCCTTTTGGTTGTTGAATATCATATATTAAATTTTTATGTAGTGGTAAAAATCCTAGGTGTGTATTGTCTTTGTCTAGAGTGTGAGTAAATTGATTACTTGATATTGGATAGCAATCCAAAAATCTTATGGGCCTGCGTAACCGTGATACCTTGACTGGCCAGAGAGATTCTTTGATTAAGGTGTGTTAGCACCTTGGGATCTTCTTCTTCTTCTTCTTCTTCTTCTTCTTCTTCTTCTTCTTCTTCTTCTTCTTCTTCTTCTTCTTCTTCTTCTTCTTCTTCTTCTTCTTCTTCTTCTTCTTCGTCTTCGTCTTCGTCTTCTTCTTCTTCTTCTTCTTCTTCTTCTTCTTCTTCTTCTTCTTCTTCTTCTTCTTCTTCTTCTTCTTCTTCTTCTTCTTCTTCTTCTTCTTCTTCTTCTTCTTCTTCTTCTGCGTTCGTCCGGAATGTTGTTTTAGGCGTTATTGCGTGGTGCATGTTTACAGCATAGCTGCGATATTTGAACCTTTCGGCCGACATCTCCGACTTCTTCAGGCATTTGTTGGCCGGGTTACCTTCCCGTAAAACATGAGATTAACACCATAAACCCACGCTTGCCTGCCTGTGTGGTGGTGTATGTCCCAGTTCGCATCATGGCGGGTTTTTAAATCTAATCTAGGTTATCATGTCGACCCCACTTAAAATGGGTTTCAGAATATGCATTGGGAAGCAAAGGCGGTTAGTCTGATAGTGACCAAATCACCTCACGAGTTCCGATTGGTCTATAAAAATATGGGGCTAGTACCATTTTCCCCATACACCACAATATCTGACTATGGATGATTTATATTTTGCACTTTAAACTATATATTAAATGCGGCATTTGTATGTTTTGTACTTTATATTATATATCAAATGTGGCACTTTTATGTTTTGTACTTTATGCAATATATCAAATACGGCTACAGCCGAGTGATATGAATATTTTATATTTTGCACTTTATACTGTCATATGACCGGGAGGGGCTTGAGCCTGAGTGATAACGGCTGTCTGGCTAGTGCAGTCGCCACGAACTGTGCAGGTTTGGGTTATCTTGCCCCCCCCCCCCCCCCCGCCTACCGAAAAAAATCAACACCTTACCGAGGATTCGAACCCGGTTCATCCGAAGGAGAAGCCGACACCGTTAGCCACTCGGCCAGCCGCTCTTCTGTATTTTATAATATATATCCAATTCGGTAAAAGCATGGTGAAATTAGACTGTTATGGTTTGTACTTTATGCTATATACCTAATACGCATCATACCGTGTAAAAGAGACATTGATGTTTTGTACTTTATACTAAATACCCGATTCGTCAAAGTTAAAGTTAGGTGCATATACTTTACAGGACGTTGTAGTCAACCGCAGCATTGTTTGACTATTTGTTATTTCTTAGCAAGTTTACGTTCAGTAGTGTGCTATTGCTTTCTGAACGACCTGTACTCATAGCGTTTTATAAAAACCAACGCAATTCCATATGCTACCAAATCGTCCACAGCTGTGCTTCGAACGCAGTATGCAGAATTACTAACTGGGTCCGTAACCTCCTTCGCCACAGAGCCGGTAATTCACCAACAGACGTGATACGCCACAAGGGGTGTTAAAAGTGACCTTTATGTTTTGTACTCTATACTATATACCTTTACGCCACAAGGCGTGTAAAAGAGTCCTTTACTCTACCTTGTACAACCAGCTGCAACCCCCCCCCCCCCCCCTCTCCCCCTTTCCTCCCTGAAAAGGAGAACGGTGAAGAGGAAAAAACAAGAAGACGATGTAGGCACTCTGAACTCAAACCCGCTCCGTATTCTCATACACTTTCAGTTTCAAGACGTTTGCACCGAGATTAAGAAACAAATCAATGTTTAAACAATGCTCCAGTTTGCATGTCTAGTTCGAGCAGTACTTTTGCCCCTCTGAAACAAGAGCAAGTTCGTGTAAAAATGTTTCACAAAGTAAACATCAATAGATGAAATTGCCAAATGGGAATACAGATAGCACTATAGATTACTCCGAAGTATTGTCTGGGTTTGTCAATTAATTGTATTTGGTTGCATATACTCAGGAGTGTAAAATAGCGTGAAAATATAACAATGAGGGGAAAGAACTGAAAGGATGTCTTGTAGAAATTCAAAATTCTTTTGAAGGGCAATGAGATTAAAACCGAAGAGATCGATCTTCAGATATCAAGAACTCTGAATGAGGGGATGAGAATTCTTCTGGACTTTACCTGTGTCATGTCAATTATAGTCTTATTATTATAAAATTAATGCCGTCATTCACGATCAATTATTTTGAAAACTGTCTGTTGCATCGTTATGAAATTTTTCCTGCCGTCTTATTGTTACCCCCACACAAGGAATATGTCTTTGATAGGTCCAAAAGCAACTTAAATCATCGAAAGCGGTGCCATTTCTTTGATGTATTGGGGAAAATGTAGTGAATTCACGCTAACAAACTAGTCTTACAGTAAAGCAACATCATTTCGGGTAAGGACACAAGTACAAGGCGTAGCCAGATTCGTTTGGGAGTGGGTGCAATAAAAAAAGTAGCTTAAAAGTCGACAGGGTCGACTGCATTGCACCGGGTTTCTATCCCATATGGCTCAGTATCTTTCCGCAGCGTGGAAAGCGTCGCACAAAGCACGAATTCACGAGCTCAGCGACGACCCTCGGGAGTCTCCGGAAAAAATGCACTCGTGACATCGAACATACAACTTTCGGAGCCCGAGTCAAACGGCTTGACCACTTCACCACAGAGACTCCTGAGAGGGGTGCAATGTGTAATATTAGTAAAGACAGAGAATTTACAGAGGCATGGGGTAAATCATGTGTAAATTGACAGAAAAGTAGAAGGAATATATTTCTTACCTTATTTTTCATTTCCTTCTTGTTTCTTCAGCTGCTGGTTAATAATTGTACACAAGTATTCATGTTACTAGGACGCATTTAGCTTTTTATATTGAGTTCGTAAAAGCTTCCAAATAGCTGTGCGTTAATGTGCGTATGGAGTGACCAGAAATGATACCGCAATTTAGTCATCATGTGTCCATTCAGCTGTCTGTGTAGTTTGTTCACACGTACATATGGGTGACAGACCCGCTTTGAGTCTTCGTGAAAGATTGTCTACTCTGCTGTTTACTGTTCAGAGACGGAACATGATTACCTGTTCCGCACTATGAAAATAGTTGTCAGTGTCTCTGTAGTGGGCTTTCTTCTTAACGACCAAGATGTTGGTCCTCTTTTCAATGAAGTTTATAGATCATTCGTATGCACGTGTGTTGTTCCCCAACGTGTTTGCTCTCAGGTTTCTTGTTATGCGACAATATGTCAGTTTCCACCGCAATATTACTCTTCTGTTGGTATTGAATGCGTTTAGTGTGTTTTGTTTTTTACATACCAGTTATTTGTCACCGCTGAGGGTTTGCGGAATTCAAAATTCATCACTATGGAATACAAACTGTTGCCATTGACATTGTGCTGATGCTGTAAAGTTTAGGACCTGCAATTCGTCTGAATAGTTGGAGCCCAGTAAACGTGCACGTGGATTAAGGTCTGCGATCTGCTCATACCTTAATCTGTGTCGGACGATTCCAGTAGGTTGATGACTGCTCTCGGTTGCATAAAATTCAATCCATCCTTTCTCCAATAGTCCTCTTCCTCTTTCAACACATGGTCCTCACATTTTTCCAGTAACTTTTATCAGTATTTAATAGCGCTGACTGGATTAGTATCTTGACGTCAGACAATTTGAATATAGTATTGTCAGCTGCCACCTGTCCTTTAATTTTAGCCCACACAAGTTCTATAGGGTTAAAATGAGAATGGTACTGCGGAAGTCTCAAGCACACATGACGATGCTCTTCTATCAACTTGTCGATTTGATATTTCTTGCATTTTTGGCGTCTGTTTTACAAGGGACAACAAGTGGCACGCTTTTTTTAATGTGCTGTTCCCGCAGACTGACCATGGTTGTAGATTCACAATTATTACTTGGTTCTCGCAAAAGTCTTACTTCTCGTAGAACATTCAGAATGTTAGCCTGGTCCATGGCGCGTCCGCCCTCCACAGTAACCTTACCTGCGAGCTTGTCAGCCAGCTCATTTCCTTGTACTCCCGCATGCCCTGGCACGAAGATGAAACAAATCTTAGCCAGCCGAGACCGCCCCAGAGAGAGCAACCATTCTCTTCGGATCCACCCCGTCTCTATCCTCTTGAGCATGCTCATTGAGTCGCCAAGGAAACAAGCCCTAGTGAATGTCTGTGTCTGAAGCCATGTTATTGCTTTACTTACTGCCATGACCTCCATAGTCAGGCTACTTGTGGTCTCAACAAAAGCATCAGAGACCTCCTTCACAATTCTCTCTCCGGCCTGAGCTGTAAAGGCCCATGAGCTTCTCATGTCGGACGACCGACCCACCTGCGTAAATGACAGCATCACCGTCTAACGAATTCTCGAAAATCAACGCTTGTACTTCTGCCTCCACTGCAGGCGGATTTACTTGTGTGCATCTTCTGTCTAGTTGGATGCAAACTTAAAGAGACGTACAGAAATCTGTTGGCACTTGTACCCACTCATCGCCATGTTCTAAGCCATCAAGTGAACGCACCTGTTGAAGAATGTCTTCGGCTTGACCCATCCACGACCTTCCTCTTTTTAACCTACTGCCCTTCCCTTCATAATTTCAATATGCAATGAATGTTGTGTGTTTGCGTTAAATCTGAGGTAGGCACGTGCTCTGCAAATTTGTATTCTGTCTTCAATGATTGGAAAATCAAGAAGGTAGCGCATCGCCCTGCATGCTGTATCTCTTGTACATCCAAGATTAATGCGCATAGCTTCGTTCTGTATCCTTTCCATCCTTTCTATCTGCTTACGGCTGAGAGTCAGGATCGCCATCGCATACTCAAAAATAGACATGACCAGCCCCTCGTATAGAAAACATAGATTGCGCTGCTCACAGTTTGCTGCCGCCATCACCCGCATCGCCGCCAAAACCCGCTTGGCATTTTTTATCACCTGGTCTATGTGCTCATTATAAGCAAGGCTTCGGTCAAAACGTATCCTCAGGTAATTCATTCATTGCCTGCAATCTTTCCACAGTCTCTGAACACAGTTGGTTTTGGAGTGTTGACAATATAATTATTCAAAGAGAGCCATGTCACTGTTGACTTTGTTGGGTTGACCATTGCCCCAGCTTCAACACATCAAGTACTTATGCGACTGAGGTCGGTTTGTAGTTCCACAGCAATATATATGAGAGGAAGAAGTTACTTGCATATCCTTTACAGGACGTAGCAGTGAGCCCCGTCAATTTTTTGCTGTTTGTGATCTCTTGGCACGTGTTCGTTCAGTTATTTGCCACAGCTTTTTGAACGACCGGCACCCATAAAATTTTATATAAAACCCTAACGTAAGACAGTCTGCTGCCAAATCGCCCGAGGTTGTGTTTCGAACGCGGTATGTAAGATTACGAACAACATCCGTAACCCCTTCGCCATGAAGCAAGCCTACCTATAGATAAGTTTTTTTTCTTAAAATGTTTTGCCAAACCAGCGGTTTTACGGCCTACTGTCTACGATTTCCAGCTGCCGTGGGATTGTTAACGTGCATAACTTGCACACGTGATCTCATCGTTTTCGTCCTGATGCGAGTAGACTAGTGTCCGATCTCACTACCCAAGAGATCAGGGGGTGCGTGATATCTGTAGTTCTTGGACAAATCCCCAGCCCTATGCAGGGATCGAACCCTGTACCTTCTGCCCTGAGACAGACACCGTAACTTCTCAGCCAAGGCGTCGTGGGTATAATTTAAGTATCGGCGCTTCAGTGTGTCATCATCATCATCATCATCATCATCTAGTGCCTTGTCAGCTGGCGTAGGCGTTCATGTCTCTTCACAAGTCTCGGTCTTGGTGTTTGTGTGTAGATAAATATACGTCTGGTTAACCTACATCTATCATTGTTTAATCTTGGCTAACATATTATATTTGCTTCTTTTTCCATATCTTCAATGAGTGCTAATCATTACACCTGAAAATATGTCTCCCAGTACCAGTGCTCTTACCGGCAGAGTTAGAATCGATATCGCGAAGCATATCTCGTGGCCAGAACACGCCCTTAAAATCGATGTCCTCTACAGCCGGCGAATCAGAATGCTGGAATATGAAATAATCTGTTTAGCTAGTTCATAAATAAATACACACGTACTGTTTGGCGCTCATAGAAGCAGGGGTCAAAATTACAGACTAGAGGAGGCACTAGTTTTTAAAAAAGTTAGTTTAAGGACGCAGCAGTCGACCCCAGCATGTTTTTTGGCTGTTCGTGATTCCTGAGCAATTTTTCACGTTCAGTAGTTTGCCATTGCTTTCGGAACAACCGGCACCCACACCATTTCATTAAAAAAACGTAAGGCGATCTGCTGCCAAAATCGCTCACAGCTGTGTTTTGAACGCGGTATGCGCCTCGATGCAGGAACAAATGTACTTCAACGCAACTAGACACCCTACAAATAGATGTTTTCATAAGCCAGGTCTATCATTTACATGAACCCACGACTATGTAATATGGACAGTATTCGTATCTAACCATTGAAATAGCACCATAGGTCTCAGAATTTTATGTTGAAACAGCACAGGGCAAATAACAAACAAACTAACACAACGGACCGTGATGTTGTGTCCAGAATATTTAGTTAAGTTACATTACAGATACAAAGTATACGGCAATTGTATTTTGTAAGTATATAGTTTGTTTACCAAGACACGGAAGAAGATTCGATCTTTAGCACAGACACGATCTTTTTTCCTGACACATACGGTACCGAGTTCCACTTTCATTATCATGTAAGAGGTCCTTTGTGGAACGTTGCTCTCGTTACACCCCGAGGAAAGGTTTCTCGCTTACTTACCAGTTCCTCTGATTCGTGCATGTTCGTACCCAAGATGTCTTCATGTCCTGTGTTCATCTTCGTGCTGGTCAACCCTGCTTCCTTCCTGTAACTATGCCTCCCATCATTGTACTTTCTAAACCATTGTTGAGTTCATTTTTTGTTTAAATGGTCCCGAGGCAGTTTCCTGCTACGGGTCTGTGATGTGCTAGCGCCGTCACATTTTGGAGGCCTGGGAACAAGAGGGATTACTGAACGTAACGTTGTTTCAAACATCAAACTGTTGTAGGGGATTGATCACAACGTCCAGCAAACGACATGGGACATTTGTTTAATAGGGTCACCAGGTCTTCCACACAGACAGTTTTATGATCCACACCGTCAATAAGTCATCCACACAGACAGTTTGATCATTCATGCCGTCACGAATTCCGATAAAAAGAATACTTGACATTCTATACCAAAACGAAGTCTGACGTAGAGAATATTTGACAATATATAACATCATGACTTCTGATAAAAAGAATATTTGACCATCTATACCGACACAAAGTCTTAAACACAGACTGTTTGCTCATTCATACCGTCACGACGTCTTCCACACAGACTGTTTGATCATTCATACCGTCACCATGTCTTCTACACAGATGTTTGATCATTCATACCGTCACCATGTCTTCTACACAGATGTTTGATCATTCATACAGTCACGGAGTCTGACATAGAAATTAATTGGCCATCTATACTGCCACGAAATCGTCCACACAGACTTTGACCATTCATACCGTCACGAAGTTTTCCACACAGACTGTTTGACCATCCATGACGTCATGAAGTCTTACACACAGACTGTTTGATCATTCAGATCGCCACAAAGTATTTCACACAGACTATTCTATTATTCACACCGTCACGAGGACTTCCACACAGACTGATCATTCATACCGCCATGAAGCCTGACATAGAGAATATTTCACCATCCCTACCGTTATGAAGTCTGACATAGAGAATATTTGAACATCTATACCATCACGAAGTCTCACATAGAAAATATTTGACCATATATACCGTCACGATGTCTGCCATAGAGAATATTTGACTATCTATACCGTTACAAAGTCTTCCACACAGACTGTATGATCATTCATACCGTCACGATGTCTGACAGAAAGAAAATGTGACCATCTATGCCGTCACGACATCTTCCTCACAGACTGTTTAATCATTCACACCGACACGATGTCTTCCACACAGACTGTTTGATTATTCACACCATCACTATGTTTTCCCCACAGACTGTTTAATCATTAACATCGTCACGATGTCTTCTACACAGACTGTTTGATCATTCACACTTTCACGAAGTCTTCCACACAGATTATTTGATCATTCACACAGTCACGGAGTCTGACAAAGAAAATAATTGGCCAACTATACTGCCACGAAATCTTCCCCACAATAACAATAACACCGTCTCGAGGTCTTCCACAGAGAATGTTTGATTATTCCCAACGTCATAAAGTCTTCCACACAGACTGTCTGATCATAAACACAGTCACGAGGTCTTTCACACAGACTGTTTCATCATTCATACTCTCACGATGTCTTCCACACATACTGTTGGATCATCCATACCGTCATGAAGATTTCCACACAGACTGTTTGACCATTCATACCGCCACGAAGCCTTCTACACAGACAGTTTGGTCATTTATAACGTCACGAAGACTTCCACACAGGTTGTTTGATCATTCATACAGTCACTGAAGCCTGACATAGAGAATATTTGACCATCCCTACCGTTGCGAAGTCTGACATAGAGAATATTTGACCATCCCTACCGTTGCGAAGTCTGACATAGATAGTATTTGACAATCCATACCATTACGAAGTCTTTCACACAGACTGTTTGGTTATTCACACCGTCACGAATTCTCCCACACAGACTGTTTGATCATCTATACCGTCACAAATGCTGACATAGAGAATATTTGACTATCTATACCGTCACGAAGTCTCACACATAGAATATTTGACCATCTATACCATCACGACTTCTGACATAGAGTATATTTGAGCATCTATACCGTCAAGAAACTCCAACAGAGAATATTTGACCAATTATACTGTCACTAAGTCTCGCACAGAGAATATTTGACCATGTATACCATCACGAAATCTGATATTGAGAATATTTGACCATCTATACTCGCCACACAGTCTCGCACATAGTATATTTGACCATCACGAATTCTAACATAAAGAATATTTGACCATCTATACCGTCACAGTCTCGCACACAGAATATTTGACCAACTATACCGTCAAAAAGACACCCACGGAGAATATTTGATCATTTCTACCGCCACGAACTCTTCATTAACTGTTTTATAATTTATACCAGGTACACAGATTTTCACACAGAATGTATGATTATTTATACATTCTTCCCGTCTCTCACACAAACGGTTTGATGGACTATACCAGAGGTTCCCGAACCACGACCCGCGGGCCACGTGTGGCCCGCCTGCTCTCAGAAAGTGGCTCGCGAGGCCTTGTTATTTAATATAATATATTTTAATAATTTCAAAAATGCACTCGGAGAGCCCCGTCAGCGTGCGATAATTTACTCTGCTCGTGGTTGTTATGCTCAGATATTATCGAATGCGCCTGTTCAGTTCGCAACAAAAAGTTATGAAGTCCCCATATCCCAGCCTTGTCGACCAATCAGAGTGCGCAAAGCGCCATGATTTCGTCTGTTACAACTGTTTAGGAGAGTCGGTAGTATTGTGAAAACAACATCAATCAATCAATCATGTGCCATGCCGGAAAGCGTGGGCGGTCATGACTCGCCATTTCACTCGATCACCAGAGTCGTGGGTCAGCTCAGTGTTCCTGTCTCGACCATGCCATGTGGCCAAGCCATCCAGGTATTTTCTTCTCGGTCTTCCTCTTGGTCTGTTCCCCTCGATCTTGCCAGTTGCCACTAAGTTCTCCAATCCATTTCTTCTCATAACATGTCCAAAACATTTTGACTGTCTACGTCTAATTTCTCTAATCAGTTTACGAGTTTCATTTGTCTCCAGTAATACTTGGTCATTGGTTTTTCTATCTGTCCATGGTATTCTTTGCATTTTCCTCAGAAACCACATTTCTGCAGCCATCAGATGTTCTTTCAGCTTGACTGCACATTGTCCAAGTTTCACATCTATACAAAAGAACAGGCTCTATGTATCCCCTCAACACTCTTTTTCTCGTTTCAATTGACATCTTTTTATTGGTCAGAATGTTTTTCATCTTGCTAAAGGCTACTTTCGCCATGGCGATTCTTGTTCTAATCTCTTCAAGGCATCTCCCATCAGATGTTATGACTGTTCCGAGATAATTGTATCGATTCACTTATTGAAGAATATTCCCATTTACTTGAATATTACATTGTGGTACTTCGTTCATCCTAGTGACGACCATAACCTGTGTCTTTTTACAATTTAATTATAACCCCAGCTGCTCACTGTGTACAACAACCGCATCTACTGCAACATAGGATGAACCAAACTGGACAGTGTATGCACCGACGGTGCTACGGCTTTGACCGGTAAAATGTCTGGATGCCTAGCATTATTGGAACAGTTTCTTAGCCGCACTATATTAAAATATCATTGTATCCTTCACCAAGAAGCTCTGTGTGGAAAGACATTAAATCTGAACATGTCATGGATGTTGTTCTGAGATGTGTGAACAAAATTCGAAGTAAGGCGCTAAACAGGTGTGAGTTCAGACAGTTTCTATCAGACCTAAACGAGGAATACTGTGACCTACTGTTACACTGTGATGCCAGATGGCTATCTAAAGGGAAAGTTTTGTCACGTTTCTGGGCACTGAAAAATAGTGTCTATCTGTTTCTGTCTGAAATAAATGAATTGCCTACAGACCGGGAATGTCTGATGAACGACTACTGGCTTAACGACCTGGCATTTTTGGTGGACATCACATCTCATGTAAGCTCTTTAAATGCGAGGATCCAGGGGGGAAAACTATTCGCAAATTTGTGCGATGGCATTTTTTCATTTAAAATAAGACAACTACTGTTTATCGGACAGCTGGAATACGGGTCAACTGCATGGTGTTCAGCATGAACAATCACACTACAAGAGCTGGACACGGTGAAAAATCAAGCACTTAGGGTCAACACAGGTGGGATGAGAATCAACCCCTATAATGGAGATGGAGAAGATGGGGATGACACAAGCACTGAGAGAACGCAGAGATACGAAAATGCTAATACAAGTAAAAAAGTTTCTCAAGCTTGCCAGGCCACCCTATGAAGAACAGATTTGAAAACTTAGCTATGGGGCCGTTGAAGAAAAGTAGTTTTATCCATCAGATCAAACACCACTACAGAGAAACCACCGATCTGCCCACAGTTGGTATCCCCCTGAAAACTATTCCAGAGCGAACTCCATGGAAGATGAACATAGACTATCACTACAAATCCAGACAAAGGTGAGAGGAATATTTGACAAGGAAGAACAGAATAGTGTACAGCGCAGAACAGCCACTCTCAGCTTCCTTGATGAAGAATACCCACAGGACCTCTGGATCCGAGTCTACACTGATGGGTCAGCACAAAATGCTGTTTGAAATGGAGGAGCAGGAGTGTACATACAATACGCAAATAATACTAGGGACACCAACAGGAAAAGTACTGCCATATATACGATTGCTGAAATTGAGGCAATCAAGATAGCAACAGAGAAATTACTAAATAGCAGCCATTGTACACAACCTGTGGTGCTATTGACAGATGCAAAATCAGTACTCGAGGCGCTCCTGTCTGGGAAATTGTCGGTACTAGGGACACTACTTTCTGAACTTAGCAGTCAGCATAAGGTCACCATACAGTGGATACCATCCCAATGTGGAGTACCCGGAAACGACAGAGCTGATCGATTGGTTAAGGAAGGAGCAAAAGAAGAACAGCCTGATGTGCCCGTTCCATACCACCAAAAGAAACCAGGTGCACATGTGGATTGGTGTCGCAGACAGCAGAGCACATACTCCAAGACTACCTAAAATACAACATATCTAGGCAAGCCATCTGGTCTAGAGAGACGAAAGTGGAAAATAAACTCTATGGACCGCTGAGTGAACTTACAAAGACAGTTAAATTTATACAAGAGACAACATTACAGATATAGACATATTTCAAGCAAACAAAAGAAGAGTAAGAAGTATTTCAGCCAAAGCATTATAACGTATTCACTTCATATCGTGTATAACTCTGCAGTATGCACTTGACGAGATGTGGTGATATCTTCCAGGCCAGAAATCGTGCAACATATTGTCTATGGCTTCTGTGTTTAGTTGCTATGACTACTCCAAGCTACTTGAATCATTTATTTGTTTTATTTTATTTTCAAACGCCACGATTAAGTTATTTCTCATACCTCGCAATCTTTGTAAGTTCATGAACGGATTTGTTAAGTTTTTCTTTTCTTGCTTAATTTCAGATTGCCCTGTACATGTGTAAATTCATGTACGTGTCAATAATTTCCCCGGATGTTACTAGCGACGACAGGGTGGGCAGAAGTGGGGGAGAATACAGTTCTCTCTAAATGGAAGCCGGCAAATCCTAGTGATTACCAACAGGGTGAAATGTGCATGACCTCAATATAACTTAAAGTTCCTTGAAATACCCCGATTTCACAAATCTAGGACTTTACTAAGCGTTTGCAGAATGCCGGTTTGGTCCAGAATAGCGTCAGTCTCGGTGTAGGCTGACTCGTTTTAGAGAGTGGAAATATGTCTAATAATAATAGGAACAGCACCGATGTACAGATTAATTACGTGACTTACTTTCACTATATCACCTATGACACACTGATTCTGATCATATGGTGGTGTACCAATGCTTTCTACCCAGCAATCAGTTTGTTGGGCTTTGTTGGAAACGTCATCACTTTTATTGTGTTAAAAAAATGTGGTCTGAAGCAGTCGTCAAACATTCTTTTGTTTTGTTTGACCATAGCTGATATGTTATGTTTATTGCACATTTTGGATGTTCAGTATCACAGTGAAACACCGATCTATAAAAACAGTGGTATGCGAATGTATTTAGAAATGTTGTTAATAGCAGTTGCAGATTGTGTTGTTACGTTTTTGTCCAGAGTAGGGTTTCGAGCCTCTACATATATTACAGTGTGTATAGCAGTTGAACGGTTGATTGCTGTGTTTTATCCACTGCACTTTGGCAAATTGGTGACCCCCAAAAGAATTTGGCTTGCGGGATTGTCAACGTTCTTGGTATGGATTCCTTGGGAGATATATTTTGAAGCAAGAGAAAAGTATTCCAGGTATCGTGTTGCTAATAATAGCACAGAATTAGTGGAGCATGTACTGTCCACAATTTTACAAACAAATATTGTCTATCGAACTTTTCGTTTGAGTGTTTATCCGAGTTTAACACATACGATTCCGTTCATATTTGTAACAATTGGGTCTGTCGTGATCTCTCTGAAAATGGCGACCGCGCTTCGAAAAAGACAAAGTATGACAACAGTCTTAGACGTACAGAAGTCATCAGCTCGCACGACAAGAACAATGCTGCTTGTATGTTTCGTATTTTCTATAACACACGCCGCCTTCAGTGCCACGACTATATACGAACCTGACATTAGGGACAGATGGTTTACGGTGTTTTATACATTTTGTGCTATGAGACAACTTTTTGTTTATGCCAACAGCTCATTGAACTTTTATATATATATTGTGTTCAACAAAAAATTTCGCCTGATTTTCAAAAGCCTTTTTTGCTCTAGCACCTGGTGTAAAAAAACGGCCCAAGTACTAACATCCAAACAGGCTTTATAAAACTTGGTAACAAATAACGAGCTATTTCTGTCGCATTACAAATAACTGGATATTACTTCTTTGTATATAATGGACATTGACAACTTACTGAACGTAAAACTGCACAACAATCAGCCAGGTATTGAAGGCAATTTCCTGTAAGGGACATGAAACATAGAATGGACAGACAGAAAAATCAATGAGCAAGTCCTACCAGAATCATACGTAAACAAAGGACAGGAAACATAGAATGGACGGACAGACACACCAGAGAGCAAGTCCTACCAGAAACAGATTTAAACAAAGGACATGACACACAGAATGGAGTTATTTTCTCATTAATATTGCCAATTGTCATTAAGTTCTCTAGTTTCCAAGATCTCTAGTTTATTTCTTCTCATAACATTTCAAAAGCATTTTCGGCTACGTCTAATTTCTCTAATCAGTTTACGATTTTCATCTGTCTCTTGTAGGAACTTCCTCTTCGGTTTTTCTTTATGTCTATGATATTCTTTATATTTTCCCCAGAAACCACATTTCCACTACCATTAGATGTTTTCAGCTTGCCTGCTCATTGTCCAGGTGTCAGGTGTGGGTGAGGGATATGTGTGTGTGGTGCGTGGGTTGGGAATATTGTATGGTAGGGGATGTGTGTGATGTGCGGGTGGGGATGTGTGTGGTGGGGGAATGTGGGTTAGGGCATGTGTGGGTGGGTGTAGGATGTATGTGTGGGTGGTGGGGTGTGTGTGAGTGGATTGGGGATGTATAAGTGGATATGGAGATGTGTGTGTGTGTGTGTGGGTAGGGAGATGTCAGTTGGTGGGGATGTGTGTGTATGGTTTGGAGATATGTGAGTGGATGTGCGATGTGTGGGTTGGTGGGGGAATGTGTGTGCGTGGGTGGGGAATATGTGGTCGATGGAGGTGTGGTTGGGGGATGGGTGATTGGGGTATGGTTGGTGAGAGAATGTGTGGGTGGGGGATGGGTGTGTGAGTTAGGATATGTATGTGGGTTGGTGCGGGATGTGTGGGTTGGTGGAGGGTGTCTGTGTGGATGGCGAGTGTGTTTGGGTTGGGGGAATAGGTGAGGGCAGTGTGTGTGGGTGGGGGATGTGCGGGAGGGTGATGGGTCGGTTGGTAGGGTATGTATGTGTCCTTGGGTGTGTGGGTGGGTGGGGGTGTGTGGATGGGGTGATGTGTGGGTAGGTGGGAGATGGTCCTCATAACATGCTAATTTGCCTTGTTTATGTTTACAACATTCATTTCACAATGTTTTTTTTTCTTCCTATGTAAATGTAAAATGTTCTTGATGAACGAAAGATGAGTGATTGGAAGGGCCGAATGTAAGACGGGCCTGCATGCCCAATTTGTGACCCTTTTAAAATAAAGTGTTGATTTTATTTGATTTGGTGTCATATCCCTACAAAAGTACAGGTTCTATGTAGCACTTCAACGCTCTTGGAAGCAACTAGTGATGATCATGCGTCAAAGTTCACTTGTCCCTGCAGAGAGTCGCTCTTATAATTTGGAGGTGATAGGTTCACATCCAGGTTGGTAATTATAGTTTTCAATTCTTATGGTGTTTAGTGTGTCCTCTGGTTTATATTTCTTTCTTGTACTTCTATGAGAGTCAAACAATATGTGTATTAATCGCGATTCTAACTCCAGGGCAAAGGTCATCCCATACTATACTAGATGAACAAATAGAGCAGCACCAACAAGACAGATATCTGGTGCTCTCCTTGGTACAAGACTCAACACAATCACACAAAAGACACCCAGCAAACAATAATGGCAACTGAACACAACGGACAGCCTAGCAGACAAATAGGCACAATAATAGACACGCAAGGCAACGCAGAAACAGAACCAGCACAAATAACATAAACTTTAAATCAATACTACACACATTTATTTAAAGTAGAGACAGCAGAACTTGGTTCGTAACCCGAAACGTTCGTAACCCGAAACGTTGAAATCAATTATATATAGACAATCCGTTTCAAGATGAAACAATCGTTCTTTTATATAAACATCCGGTCGTTTAATTGACAAAACGCAAAGAATACTTCACGTATTAAACAAAGAGAAAGAAAGCAACCAAATAAATTAAACGTAAAATAAAAAAAATTTAGTATATCTTTCTTACCAAGAAAACGATCATGGACAATTTGTCACTCTCTTTGCTATTCTGAATCATTAGTTTCAAGAGTTTCTTGTCGCTGTTTCTTGGCAGCCGACTGGGAATCTTTGTTCACCAAGAAACTATCAAAGGAAATGTGTGGCTTCCTTTGCTGGATAATCTTTCTGAAGTGGGTCATCGCGTTATCATTTATTAGGTTTACTGCCCTGTTAGCAACACGTTTGTTTGGATGATGGTTCACAATGAAGTCTTCGACGTCAGCCCACGTGCTGCAAATTTCTTTAATCCTGGCAGTTTAAACGCTCACTGGCTCCTCACCATCGGACGAATGCTCCGCCTTTAATGTCTTTAGCTGTTCATTCTGAATATACACAAGCTCACCTGTAGTGAGCTCTCCACAGACTTAAGGATTTTCTGAGTGGTAGACCAACATTGGCGTAATCTTGCAGTCACCACTGGCATTGGCACAGAACAGCAGAGTTAGCCTGTCCTTCATTGGTTGGTGCCCCGGCAGTGCTTTCTCCTCCTGGATGATAAAGGTCCTCTTTGGCATTTTCTCACAGAAGAGGCCCGTTTCATCGCAATTAAAGACTTGTTGTGGAACGTAGTCTTCCTCTTTGATGATCTTATCAAAGTCCACATTGAACGCTTCTGCTTCTTTCTCGTTAGAACTTGCAGCCTCTCCGTGCCTAATTACACTTTGAATGCCACCTTTTTTTGTTCTTTCTTTCTTTCTTTTTTTTTTTTTTTTTTTTGAACTTTTCAAACCAGACTCTGTTGGCTTTAAAATATTCAGTCTCAGCACTTGTACCAAGCATTTTCGAAAATAAATCACTGTGCAACAGCTTTGCCTTTTCACATATTATGCCTCACTAACACTGTCTCCTGGAAGTTGCTTTTCATTGATCCAGATCAAGTGAAGATTTTCAACGTTCTCTATAATTTGAGGTCTTTGCTTCTGCAGCTTAGTTACTCCTTTAGCCACATCGACTGATTTGACTAACTCTTTGTTCTTTATGAATGTGGAGATAGTTGATTTTGCCATACTGTACTCATTGGCGATGTCACACACACGAACTCCATTTTCATGTTTCATAATTATTTCCTTCTTTACCTCCACTGTTATACGTTTCTGCTTCCCAGTAGCACACCACTACCGTTCTTCGAACTCATAATTGATGGTGTTAACAAGGAAAATAATGAAAGAGATAAACTGAACACAGTGCCACTGCTAAAATAATCTTTTACCGCTGTGTAGTAGGGCCAGTGAAAGCGAGGCTGTGCACGCGTGCAAAACTAGGCTATTAGGCTAGTGCAAAACTAGGCTATTAGGCTAGCGCCAAGCGATGTTAGTACTGCGTGGCTTTCTTTTGTACTGTACGTGATCGTTTGTCTCCAGCGTTAAACCTCGCTCTCTATCTCTCTGTCTCTGTCTCTGGCCTCTCTCTCTCTCTCTCTCTCTCTCTCTCTCTCTCTCTCTCTCTCTCTCTCTCTCTCTCGCCTCCACTGTACCACCATTATTTACCTCTATATCTTAGGATAGAAGCGAAATATTAAATACCACAATATATACCTCTATATCTTAGAACGGAAGATAAAGACTAAATATCATAATTTTTTATCTCTATATCTTAGGAAAGAAGAGGATAGACTAAATAACGCCATTGTTTACCATTATAGCTTAGGATAAAAGAGGAAAAACTAAATACCACAATTATTTACTTCTATATCTTAGGACAGAAGAGAAAGTCTAAATGCCACAATTATTTACCTCTATATCTTAAGATAGAATATAAAAGCTAAATACCACCTTTATTTACTTCTATTGCGTAAGATAGAATAGAAAGACTAAATACCACCATTAAGTATCTCTATATCTTAGGATAGAAGAGGAAGCGGCTTTCTTTGGTCACGTGAGGAGAAGAGAGACAATGTAGAACATCGTGGCAACTAGAAAGATCAAAAAGAAAAGAAGCAGAGGCAGAACAAGAGAAATGACTCTGGATGGACTAAGGCAGTGGCATGGAGGAATGTCCTCTGCAGATATGATCCAGAACACCTAAAACAGCGATCTGTGGAGAGGCATGAACGCCTACGCCAGATGGCAGGCAACTTGATGATTATGATGATGATGACGATGAGAAGAGGAGAGACTAAGCAACATTATTTCTTATGGGGGTACTCGAAATATGTAACAGTACCTGCCAAGAGTATATTAAGCTTAACTGCTTGTTCTTTCTCTCACAGTTTGCTGGTCTGAAGCAGACATTGCCGGGCCTCACGCTCCATACCCCTCTGTCATGTGGTTTTGTAATCTATTTAGTGATGTTTGTATTATTATGTGAAGAAGGAAAAACCAATTAACAGATTGAATAATTTAGTACCTGGCATATTTCGCTGCATCTCGTCAGGTACACACTGCAGAATTCTCACAACATAAACTAAAGCAAAACGATAAATTCTCCACGCTGCACTCTTGTAACGATTAAGGGATTCTGTGCTAAACGAAAAGTAGGTTTGAATCAAACAGAAATGGATGGCGGAAAATGGTAAGTAGGGGTGTTTCACAGTTATGCCTTAGAAGTTGTTAATATGGTAACAGACATCTCATCTCATCTCATCTCATCTCATCTCATCTCATCTCATCATGTTCCTGTTGTACCTTGCGGTGTCGAGGTGAAGTATAAACTTCGTGAGAGTGCCCGGTTATGGGCTTCATATATCGATATTCCCATGGACTCTGCTATTCCCTCCGTCGAACGTTTACGTGGTCGGCCTCTTCCTCTGTTTCCATCTGGTCTGTACATCTTTTGCTTGTTGTGGTATGCTGTTGACTGGTAACCTACTTGCGTGGCCAAACCATTTGACTTGCTGCTTTCTAATAAAATCTAGTGCTGCTTTAACCCCCACTTTAGTCCTGATTTCTGATCTTATCTCTTCTTGATACGTTGAGTATTCTTCTCAGGAACCTCATTTCTGTTGTGATTTTTCTTTTCTCTTTTTCTGTCATTGTCCAGGTTTGGCATTGGTAGCATAGAGTTGGTAGGAAGATTGTGTTGTAAAGTGCTTTCTTAGTAGTTATTGATACATGTTTGTTCTTTAGTATTGGTGCCATTTGTCCAATGAGTTGATTTGCCTTATTGCACCTATTTTCGATCTCGTCTTCTGATCTGCCATTTGATGATATTATACTTCCTAGGTACTTCAAACTCTTCACTTGTTTCAAGGGATGTTCGTTTAGGTGAATTGTTGTTGTTTGTTCTTCTTTAGTTATAGTCATTACCTCTGTTTTGCTTGTGCTAATTTTCATGTTATGTTCCCTACACATTTCGTTTAGACTATTCATGTGGTCTTGTAATTCTGATTTTGCTATTAGTGCTTGGTCATCCGCAAACAGGAGTTCTCTAATGGTTAGATTTGCAGATGTTTCTTCTTCTGTGTTCTCGTCATGTAGTATTCTTGCTGTCTCTGCTTGGCTGGTTTCTTTACATATGTTGTCTATATATGTTATGAACAAGAGAGGGGACAGGACACAACCTTGTCGTACTCCAGATCTTATGGTGAAGGGTTCTGAGTGTCCTCCAGTTGCTCTCACTATGCATTCACTGTTGTTGTATAAACTTCTACATAGGTTTGTTAGATGTGTACTCACTCCATATTGTTTAAGGATTTCCCACAGCTTGTTTCTATCTACTCTATCGAATGCCTAAGTAGAGTGTTACATTAAATTCGATTGATTTTTCTATAAGTTGTCTAAGAGCAAAAATGGCATACGTGCATCCTTTGTTTTTCCTAAATCCAAGTTGTGTTTCGCTTAACTGGGGTTCTAAAGTAGTTCGTAATCTTTTTTCAAGAATTTTGCAAAATATTTTCCCAGTATGACTCAACAGTGAAATGCCTCTGTATTGTGTGCAGTCTCTTTTGCTGCCTTTGTTTTTATTCCAAATTGGGATAATTATGGCATTTCCCCAGTCTCGTGGTGTCTGTTGTTCTACCCAAACATGGTTGAATAGTCTATGTATAACAGACATGTTTTATTATATATCAAGTTAAAACAGGTTGCTTTGGAAAATAAATGTTGGTATTGAATGAGACTACATTTCGCAATGATTTCGGTGATATAAGCCTATGGCAGATAGGAGAAATCGCTTAAGACAATTAATCATTCCATGGCACTTGATCAGTTAATGCGAGAGGTCTGACGTCATTGCAGCAGTTATATGCGATCAGGCTCGGTCTCCATCTGCAGAACAGCAAGACAATTGTCGAGAAAATCATGTCGAGCGAAATATGCCCGGCCATAAATCGTGCAATCTATTGATTATGTCTTTGTTGGTGACATTCATTATGGGAAAATATGTCGGCCTAAAGAAAATATCGCAGCTCTGCTGTAAACTGAGACAACAGAATTACGTCTACAAGAAATATCTCACGGACGACAACAAAGAAAGATAACATTTAGTCACTAGTTGCTGTCCCAACATCACGGCAAAAGGTCAAACCATAATGATCTGTTCCTGTGGCAGTGAATATAACTGCCCTATCTGAAAAGTAGACAGACATCTGTCCTGACAAATCATAGGTTGAGTTAAGTGCGTGGAGCGAAATTGTGAGCTGTGGATTTCATATGAAAATTTTTTACACTGTTCCGCGGTTGTTTCCGTCTCTGTGGCGAGGGAGTTATGAATATAATTAATAATTCCGGATACCGCGTTCGAAATACAGCAGCGGACGATTCACCAGCAGACCCATTGGCGTTGGTTCCATATAAAAATATGAATGCTGGTCATTCAGAAAGCAATGTCAAACTACTGAACGTAAACTTGACAAGAGATCACAAACAGCCAAAACATGTTGGGGTTGACTGCGACGTCCAGTGAAGGATATGCAACTAACTTTTAGCCATCGTGGTTTGTAATGTGAACTGCATATACAGATAAATGGCAGCGGCAGGTTTCTGGAGTAGCTGGTTTTATCGTGGAACTGCTGGTTTTAAACTGACTGCCGTTTCAATTGACGATGAAATGTAATTTTAGTGACAGAATGTTGTGTGTATTTATGATCTGTTTAAGTTCCCGCTAATCAATGGCATCTTGATGGCTCATAGAGTGCAATGGCTGGGGCATATATAAAGAATGGAAGATAATAGGGCAACAAAACTCGCTTACACTCAAGAAATAAATGACCGTAAACCCCGAGGTAAACCAAGAGGACGGTGGAGAGATACTATACACACAGACCCACAGACACTTGGAATTAGCAATTGGCAAGAGAAGGTCAACCAGAGAGACGAATGGAGACGGCTTGTATCTGCAGCAAGAACCTCAGTGGCTCGGAATGCTGAAGAAGAAGAAGAAGAAGAAGAAGAAGAAGAAGAAGAAGAAGAAGAAGAAGAAGAAGAAGAATAAGAAGAAGAAGAAGAAGAAGAAGAAGAAGAAGAAGAAGAAGAAGAAGAAGAAGAAGAAGAAGAAGAAGAAGAAGAAGAAGAATGTTGTGTGTGGAATTCTAGCTGCGGCCTTATGCATGTATGCCTGTGTGTGCTTTTGGTTTGTCGGGACTACTTTTTACATTGGTCAGTGAGGAGCATTTTGTATGATATTCACTGGCACAGGAACGGAGCATTATTGGACGACCCTTTGCCTTGGAGTTAGAAACGAGATTAACACACGTGTATTGTTTGGCGTTCATAGAACACAGGAAAGAAATAGAAACTGGAGGACACAATAGAATGACTAGATACTATAAAAATTGGAAGCTAAAATTACCAACCTGGATTCGAACCTATCACCGCTACATGATAAGAGCGCCTTTCTGCAGGGACAAGTATACTTTGACTTGACACCTGACCATCATTAGTTGCTTTAAAGAGTGCTGAAGTGCTGAACCTGCGCTTTTGCATGTGTGTGAAACGGGGACAATGAGCAGACAAGTTGAAAAACATCTAATGGTGGTAATGTGGTTTCTGAGAAACATATAAAAAATACCATAGACATTCAGAAAAGAGGCAGATGAAAACTGTAAACTGATTAGAGAAATTAGACGTAGACAGCGAAAATGTTTGTGAGAAGAAATAACATAGAGAACTTGGAAAATAGAGAACTTGGTGACAACTGGCAAGATTAAGGAGAAAAGAGTTAGGGGAAGGCAGAGTAGTAAATATCTCGATGACTTTGCCACATGGCATGGTTGAGACAAGAACACTGAGCTGATCCAGGACTCTGCTGTTCGTGTGAGATGGCGAAACATGACCGCCCACGCTTATCGGCATGGCACAAGATGATGATGAGTGTATCCTATAGTCTTTACTTCTATGAATTCCAAACACTACATGTATGTTTAATAATAAACTGTTGAAGAGATTCAGTTTGTTTATATCAACATTAGTTGAGTGGTTGCACATCGGGGTTGGGGTGGAGGAACATGTGTTTATATCAGCTTTAGTTGAGTGGTTGCACATGGGGTTGGGGTGAAGGAACATGTGTTTATATCAGCTTTAGTTGAGTGGTTGCACATGGGGTTGAGGTGAAGGAACATGCGTTTATATCAGCTTTAGTTGAGTGGTTGCACATCGTGGTTGGGGTAGAGGAATATGTGTTTATATCAAAATTAGTTGAGTGGTTGCACATGGGGTTGGGGTGAAGGAACATGTGTTTATATCAGCATTAGTTGAGTGGTTGCACATGGGGTTGGGGAACATGTGTTTATATCAACATTAGTTGAGTGGTTGCACATGGGGATGAGGTGGAGGAACATGTGTTTATATCAACATTAGATGAGTGGTTGCACATGGGGTTGGGGTGAAGGAACATGTGTTTATATCATCTTTAGTTGAGTGGTTGCACATGGGGTTGAGGTGAAGGAACATGCGTTTATATCAGCTTTAGTTGAGTGGTTGCACATCGTGGTTGGGGTAGAGGAATATGTGTTTATATCAACATTAGTTGAGTGGTTGCACATGGGGTTGGGGTGAAGGAACATGTGTTTATATCAACATTAGTTGAGTGGTTGCACATGGGGTTGGGGTGGTGGAACATGTGTTTATATCAACATTAGTTGAGTGGTTGCACATGGGGATGAGGTGGAGGAACATGTGTTTATATCAACATTAGTTGAGTGGTTGCAGATCGGGGTAGGCGTGGAGGAAAATGTGTCTATATCAGCATTAGTTGAGTGGTTGCAAATCGGGGTTGGGGTGAAGGAAAATGTGTTTATATCAGCTTTAGTTGAGTGGTTGCACATCGGGGTTGGGGTGAAGGAACATGAGAGCGAGCTGCAACAGATGGCTGGAGATTCCATGAGAAATGTGAGTGCAGCTGTTTGTTTGTGTCTTTGTTTGTTTCTCCTACTTCATCCTGCCTGGAGCATAACATGGTTCAGATAGGTAAACTATCACAACACAGCCCAAGACAATTGTTACTTTAGATTGTCCTGTGTGCATTATGTCGTGTGAATTGTACTGTGTGTATTGTGCTCTGTGCGCAGTGCTGTGTGCATTGTGCACTGTGCTGTGTGCATTGTGCACTGTGCTGTGTGTATTGTGCTGTGTGCATTGTGCGCTTTGCTGTGTGCATTGTGCACTGTGCTGTGTGTATTGTGCACTGTGATGTGTGTATTGTGCTGTGTGCATTGTGCGCTGTGCTGTGTGTATTGTGCTGTGTGCACTGTGCTGTGTACACTGTGATGTGTGTACTGTGCTGTGTGCACTGTGTGCTGGTGTATTGTGATGTGTGCACTGTGATATGTGCATTGTGCTGTGTATATTGTGTACTGTGTTGTGTGCGTTGTGAAAGAAGACCCTGCTGAGCTTGACTCTAGTCCGACTTTGTGAAGACACATGAAGGGTGTAGCATAGGTGGGAGCGTAAGCGCAATTGAAATACCACTACTTTTATCGTTTCTTTACTTATTCAGTCTCTCGGTAGAGATTTGTCCGCGACAGACGAGCAATATCTCCGGCGGGCATATTCTCGCTGGTCGCGAGATCCGCACAGTTGCAGGCAGGGAGAATTGCTCGCAGCAGACGAGCAATATCTCCGGCGCGTCTAATCTCGTTAGTCGCGGGAGCCGCACGAGTCAGGTAAGTAGTCTGACGGTAGTACACGCTTACAAGGTCCAGACACTTGCGTTTGACAGGTGTACGCACCCAGTGGAGGCGAGGTCTCGGAGGTTTGACGCTGAGCCGCCAGCGTCTGCAGCCTACCTTGTTCCAGACGTATTGGTTACCCATTCCTCTGGATCAGACAAGGCAAGGCCGAGAGAGGGAACATGTCGTTTGGGCACCACATGTTCTCTGAAGCTCTGCCCAGGCATTGTGATGGAATTTTGGCCAAATTCTAACTCACATACTTTGGTCTGACAAGACTGTAAGGTGCCACTCAGTTGAACATGCGGTTGCTGCATATAGTCTTTGAAACAGTGAAACACAATTGACTACAAGAACAAGGAAAAGTATGTCAAATTCACAATATATTCTTTAATTTATTAAAAAATAAAGCAAAGGCACGTGATGAGGCTGCATACACAATTCATAAAAGCCTGATTTGAGGCCATTTTCATAAAATACTAATAGAACAAGTCAATTTAACCCGACCGATTAACCCGACCGATTAACCCGACCGATAACAGTCAACCCGAGAAAATTGGCATCATCAAAGAGTGTGAAAGGTCAAGGCTCTTCGCATCCTATCTGTAACATTCACGTCATGCTTGTCGGATACATGGAATCACAGAGGCTTCACAATCACAGATTAACTTGTGATTATGTTGCAGATGTGATTGTGTTTTACATGCGACATTGTGATTGTGTTGGGAAAATGACAGTGTTTGTGTGACACATACTACACTAAGTGTGTTACAGGCTACAATAAGTGTGTTACAGGCTACCCTGTGATTGTGTGTTACAGCTACACTAAGTGTGTTACAGGCTACACTAAGTGTGGTACAGGCTACATTGTAATTGTGTGTTACAGGCTCACTATTATTATGCGTTACAGGTGGTACTAAGTGATTGTGTATTACAGGCTACACTGTGATTGTGCGTTACAGGTTTCACTATAATTGTGTGATTACAGGTTGCACTATGATTGTGTGTTACAGGTGGCACAATGATTGTGTGTTACAGGCCTAATTTGGTAATGTTTTCGTAACAGATTGTAAGTATTTCATTGTTAATAGACTAACCCAGTGATCAAGGAGAAAATGACAAGAGGCAATTTGGGGAATCTCCTGACAATCGGAAGATTGGAGAGGAAGCATGGCAGTGAAAAACCCACATAGAGGATACAATACAGATGTACCTTATGTCATGCAGAAACATCTGCTTTTGAAATGATTGGTCAAAATGCATGATAAAAGACTTGGACGATACTGGACATAGCAATCCTTCAGGATAATCAATATTAAGAGCTTATGCCACAACATCAAAAAAATATTAAAATATATAGCTTGAGAACGTGTATCTTTCCTGTAGCGACGACTGGATATGAGTCGTCGACAGTTTCACAATTTAGACAGATGAAAATTGGAATTTAACAATGTAAATGTTACAGGAAATATGCTTGCTTAAAGAAGAAGAACAGTTATGACACTCCACCAGGTCTGGCCAATAAAGAACACTGCTTTAAGTCTCAGAAACTGGTTCGTACATAGCCTCATGCTTCAGAAAGTGAAATACTGTGGCCGTACTGAATGCCACAGAGGTTTGGAGAGAGCCATGATGGAAGGTGTGGATCCTGAATGAAGACACAGATGTTGGTCATCATGAAGATGGATACAAGGCAGCAAAGACAACTTGGGCATGAACATATCTGAGTCAGGAGAATTTGGCCTGGGATGGGCAGTTTTTCTGACAGACATGGATGGCAACAACCATCTGCCAAGACCCTGCTATATGTTGATGGCTCTGCCAGGCAGAAAATTGCATCCTCTCGCACCCATACTGTAATACATGCAATTTGTGGAGCTACAATAATGCTGTAGAACAATAATGAGCAAGTCAACGTACATATTCGCTGCATGGCTTGGCCTATCCCAGTGGTGGACTAACACCCGCTAAGTAACTTCTGTGTAAATGGTTTCCATGCAGTTGTGTCAGTGTGCCAGCCTCTGTGACTAAATGGTTTCCATGCAGTTGTGTCAGTGTGCCAGCCTCTGTGGCTAAATGGTTTCCATGCAGTTGTGTCAGTGTGCCAGCCTCTGTGGCTAAGGTCAGTGAATAAACTTCAAAATCCCACATACCGGGTGTTAAATCAGCTGCAGGTGACCTGGAATCAGACCGCCTGACATTGATTTTTACCAATGGTTTCAGAACCGGAATTTAGAAAGCAATGGCAAACTACTGAACATAGAGTCGCCTAGAAAATCACAAGCAGTCAAGCAATATGCCGGGGTTGACTGCGACATCCAGTACAGGACACGCCATTAACTGTGTCAGTGTCTGTGTGTTGTCTGTTTGCTGCGTGTTTGTGTGTTGTTTGTACGCTGTGTGTGTGTTGTTTATTGGTTGCGTTGTTTGTGTGCTAATGAAGGCTGTAGCTACAACGCCCATGTTGTCACCTGTGTCTATGTTCATGTACAGCCTGAAAATTCCATGTCTCATTTACGTTGATTCCCCCGGGAAGGTTAACCCGGTCAACAAATGTCCGCAGAAGTTGGATGTGTCGGCCTAACGGCGCAAGAACGCAGCTCTGCTGTAAACAGGCACAACGCAATCACGTCCGAAGAAAAAAAAACTCCGGATGAACGCAGAAGAATAAGAAGATTTACATTGATTCACTCGCAATAATAATGATAATCCTATGATTATCAATAGTGATAGTAAACAGGTAATTCTATGATTATCAACAGTGGTAGTAAACAGGTAATCCTATGATTATCAACAGTGACAGTAAACAGGTAATCCTACGATTATCAACGGTGATAGCAAACAGGTAATCCTACAATTATCAACAGTGACAGTAAACAGGTAATCTCACTATTATCAACAGTGAAATTAAACATGTAATATTACGATTATCAACAGTGACCGTAAACAGGTAATCTTACGATTATCAACAGTGACAGTCAGCAGGTAATCCTACGATTATCAACAGTGACAATAAACTTACAAAGTTATGTACATAACAACAGAGTGCTATGTATTTCATATTCACACGCATACACGGTAGAATGCCACACAGAAGTACGCACGGTAGAATGTCTCACACATTAGAATGTTCATCTCTCTCTCTCTCTCTCTCTCTCTCTCTCTCTCTCTCTCTCTCTCTCTCTCTCTCTCTCTCTCTCTCTCTCTCTCTCTCTTCTTTCTCTCTCTAGCGCTCTACCCATCCCACCCTCCACTCCCACACAGACACTGTAGAATGTTACACACATGCGGTAGAATGTTATATGAACGCATACGGTAGAATGTAATATAAACACACACTGTAAAATGTTACATAAACATATACTGTAGAATGTTACATAAACACATACTGTAGAATGTTACATGAACACATACTGTAGAATGTTACACACACACACACACACACACACACACACACACACTGTAGAATGTTACATAAACACATACGGTAGAATGTAATATAAACACACACTGTAGAATGTTACATAAACACACAACTGTAGAAAGTTACATAAATACACATTGTAGAAAGTTACATGAACACGCTCACACTATAGAAGTTACATAAAAACACTCACACTATAGAATGTGACATAACACACTCACAATGTGGAATGTTACATAAACACACTCACACTGTAGAATGTTACATAAACACACACAGTAGAAAGTTACATAAACACACACAGTAGAATGTTACAAAAACACACAACGTAGCATTTTATACAAACAAACCCACTGTAGAATGTTCCATAAACATACTGTGTATAATGTTACATAAAAACACACACACATAAACCACACACACACACACACACACACACACACACACACACACACACACACACACACACACACAATGTAGAATACTACGTAAACACACATTGTAGAGTGTTCCACAAATACACACTGTAGAATGTTACGTAAACACACTTGCACTGTAGAATGTTACATAAATACACTCGCACACTAAAATGTTACATAAACACACACTGTGGAATGAAGACACAAAGCAAAATTTTATACAAACACACATACTGTAGAATGTCACATGAACTCATATTGTAGAATGTTACATAAACACATACCACAGTATTTTATGCACACACACACACACACACACACACACACACACACACACACACACACAATACACACACACTGCAGAATGTTACATAAATACATACACTGTAGAATGTTATAAAAACACACCCTGCAGTATGTTACATAAACATACTCTGTAGAATGTTACATAAACACACACACACACACACACACACATACACACTGTAGAATGTTACATAAACACATACCACAGTATTTTATGCACACACACACACACACACACACACACACTGTAGAATGTTACATAAACACATACACTGTAGAATGTTGTAAAAACACACCCTGCAGTATGTTACATAAACATACTCTGTAGAATATTACATAAACACACACACACACAAACACACACACACACTGTAGAATATTACATACACACACACCACATTTTATACAAACGCACACACTGAATAATGTCACATAAACAAACACTGAAAAATGTTACATAAACACAAGATAAAATGTTATATGCCCTCTCTCTCTCTCTCTCTCTCTCTCTCTCTCTCTCTCTCTCTCTCTCTCTCTCTCTCTCTCACACACACACACACACACACACACACACATACACACACATACACACACCTGCACGCACACACACACATGCACACACACGCACACACACACACACACACGCATATATATATATATATATAACAATTCCGCGGGGTTTGCAGATCCATTACTACATTCTATTACACGGGATATGTTCCGGGAGTGGGTACAGTGGGTACAGTGGGTACAGTGGGTACAGTGGGTACAGTGGGTACAGTGGGTACAGTGGGTACAGTGGGTACAGTGAGTACAGTGGGTACAGTGGGTACAGTGGGTACAGTGGGTACGGGTACTTTCAGTCTACAATCCCTCCGGACCCCAGACCTCTCTTTTTCACACCCTCTCTATATCGGGATGTTAACCGCTAGTGCTCCATCCAGACGACATGACTCAACTCTGGTTTTCTCAAACGAAATCAAAACATGTATGTATTATGTACATGAGAGTCAAAGAAGATATATATATAGGTGAAGTGAGGAAGTTTAGAAGTTAGGAAGACTCAGAATCTGCAGCGCAGGTTCAAGGCATTCATCACTAGACCTTGTCTGTATGGTCCACCCGGTCTGCTGTATTTGTCTTCTCACCCGGCCTGGACAGATCCTCCTTTGAATGGTCCCGACTGACGTGACCTCTAGACTGGGTCGTCGCAGCTGGGAACAACTTCAAGGTCTGGCAACACACCTAGAGGACTCCTAGCTGGCGTAGGTTGCAGTGGATGGAAACGTCATCCAGGAATCTGCCACAAAGTTCACGAAGCCTTTAAGAACACAAAGCATTGTACAATGTCTCTGCAGTTCATCACGTACAATCCACATTCACAGGTCAGCCATGAACGGCTGCAGTTGGCAGGGCGTGTCAAGTCTTTGATGTCAAGTCCTTTTCAGTTTTGCATCCAACTAGATAGAAAATGCAGACAAGAAAATCCCGCTGCTGTTGAGGCTGAAGTACAAGCGTTGATTTTCGAGAATTCGATAGACGGTGACGCGGTCATCTACACAGATGGGTCGGTCGTCCGACATGTGAGAAGCTCATGGGCCTTTACAGCTCGGGCCGGAGGGAGAATTGTGAAGGAGGACTCTGGTGCTTTCACTGAAACCACAAGTAGCCTGACCATGGAAGTCATGGCAGTAAGTAAAGCAATAACGTGGCTCGAGACACAGACATTCACTAGGGCTTGTTTCCTCAGCGACTCAATGAACATGATCAAGAGGATAGAGGAGGGATCGATCCGAAGAGAATGGTTGCTGTCTCTGGAGCGGTCTCGACTGGCAAAGATTAGTTTCATCTTCGTGCCAGGGCATGCGGGAGTACAAGGAAATGAGCGGGCTGACAAGCTCGCAGGTGAGGCTACTGTGGAGGGCGGACGCGCCATGGACCAGGCCGACATCCTGAATGCTCTACGAGAAGTAAGACTTTTGCGTGAACCAAGTGATGACTGTGAATCTACAACAATGGCCAGACTGCGAGAGCAGCAAATTAAAAGAGGGGTGGCCAAACAAGAACACTACGCAGGAAGCCAAAGAAGATTGATAAACCAACACAGAACTGGCGTCGTTAGCCGCTACACGTTGCGGGATTTGCTGAGGAGGGGATCCGAGCACTTATAGACTGAATGGTTCGATGTGCAATGAGGATGATCTGTCGACTAACTAACTAACTAACTAACTAAGTCTTTGATGTGGGACTCAAGTTAATAGCCATGGAGCTATATGGCTCTGAATAGCATCAGGTCTCCGGCTAGACCTAGTCTGTGCTGACGACAAAGTCACTGGGCCTCATTGGTCTGATAGCACAAGTAATAGGCAATGTTACCTTCATTCTGTGGAGATGGTAGATGGGGATGGCTAATACGTGCCTGGTGCTCGACGATCGGATCAGTCGGCGAGGACTTGGCATGGTAGGAACTTACACACAGAACTACCGGGCGCTGCTCAACTGTGGCGAGTTCCCGCTGCTGGTTACTTCGAGTTCTCACCATGTTCTTCCGTCTCTCGCATGGCACAAGATCTAATCGACATTCCAATCGAAGGTAGGTTCAGTAACAATAGAACCTAGTGAGAGCAACACGTAACAGCATCTCGAGCATACACAAGAACACTATACCAAGCCTTCAGAAAAATAACTCGATATATACATGTTGTTGTTTGTTGTGATGATGATGATGATGATGATGATGTTTGTCCATCAAGAATGATGATGACCATTCATTTCATCCAGTGGAGGTGAAAGTATGGAGCCGTGAGTTCTAAGATGGCTGATAAGGCCTATTTTGGCTCGAAATGTTCTTTGACAATGAGGACAAAGAATGCTTGACGTTTCTGGAGGAGGATTTCCAGCAGTGGTTTTTCTGTCGTGCCTTTTCTTCACAGCTCTTGCAGTCCTGGTTGCCTCACACGTGACTGCACCCTTGCGAGATGATGCACGCCACGAATTTCAGTCTCTGGCTGCAGTCTCCCAGGTGTCATGATGAATTCCAAAAGCATTCATTGAGATTTTCAGGGTGTCTTTAAAGCATTTCCTCTGGCCGCCTTGAGAGCCTTTACACCAACGCAACTCGCCGTAAAAAATTCGTTTAGGGAGCCTGAGATCCGGCATGCGAGTCAAGTGACCAGCCCAGCGAATCTGATTCTTCATCAGTATAGTGTGGATACTGGGCATGGACGCTCTTTACAGTACTTCAGTGTCTGGGACCTTGTCTTGCCATTTAATCTTCAGTAGCTTCCATAGGCAGACTGTGTGGAAGTGGTTTAATTTCCTAGCGTGTCGCTGATAAACAGTCCAGGTTTCACAAGCATATAGCAGTGTGGATAATACAACTGCTTTGTAGACTTTTAGCTTTGTTTGCAGGCTTATTCCAGTTCTGTCCCATACATTCTTGTACAGTCTGCCAAAGGCCGCACTGGCCTTGGAGATTCTTGCATTCACTTCGTCATCAATTGTGGCAGCTTGTGACACAGTGCTGCCAAGATAGGTGAATTTGTCCACAACACTTAGTCTATGATCATTCACTTTAATATTCGGCACAGTGTGATTATTCCCTGGAGCTGGCTGGTACATAACTACAGTCTTCTCCAAGGTGATATTGAACCCAAAGTTGGCACAGGCATGTGAGAAAGCTGAAACATTATGTTGCATGTCCGCCTCTGAGTTGGCGTATAGAGCGCAATCATCAGCAAACAGGAGCTCTCTGACGGTGTCGCTGTTAATTTTGGTTTTAGCTTTCAGCCTTCTGAGATTGAATAACTTTCCATCCTTGCGGTAGTTGATGTCTATTCCAATGTTGTTGTTCTCGAAGGCATTCATCAAAATGGCTGAAAACATGAGGCTGAACAGTAATGGTGCCAGGACACATCCTTGCTTCACTCCATTGGTGACAGGAAAGGGTTCAGACAGTTCACCATTTTCCTGGACTCTTGCCTGCATGCCATCATGAAATAGCCGCACTATTTGGACAAACTTTCGTGGACAGCCATATTTTGCCATAATCTTCCACAGTCCTTGTCTGCTGACTGTATCAAAAGCTTGGGTACGGTCAATGAAAGTGGAGAACATTTCGCAGTTCTGTTCCTGACATTTCTCTTGCAGCTGCCTTGCAGCGAAAATCATGTCAACAGTTCCACGTTCTTTTCTGAAGCCACATTGACTCTCAAGAAGAAGACCTTGATCGAGATGGGCCGTGAGGCTATTGAGAAGAATTCTGACGAGTATCCTCCCTGCAATTGAAAGCAAGGAGATGCCTCGGTGGTTGTCACAGGATTGGCGGTTTCCTTTACGTTTGTAAAGGTGGACTATTGATGCATCCTTGAAATTTTGTGGCATGGTCTCGTTCACCCATATGTTTCTAAAGACTTGGTGAAGCTGCTCTGTTAGGACCGGCCCACCTGCCTTGTATATCTCTGCTGGGATGGAGTCGGGACCAGGTGCCTTGCCGCTGGAGAGTTGCTGGATGGCTTTGTTTACTTCCACTATGGTTGGCAGGTCATCAAGTGTCTCATTGGTGGGAACTTGAGGAAGGCAGTTGATGGTTTCATCATCGAAGAAGGAAGTTGCATTTAAGATGTTGCTGAAATGCTCTGCCCAGCGTTGAAGGATTTCTTTCTTATCGGTGACCAATGTTCCCCCATCTGCACTGAGGAGGGGAACTATGCCTGGTGATGAAGGACCATAGACCGCTTTCAGTGAGTCGTAGAAGTTTTTCATATCATGTCTGTCAGCAAAGCTCTGAATTTCATCAGCTTTGCTGCTCAGCCAGGAGTCCCGCATATGCCGAAGTTTCTGCTGCACTACTCTCTGAATGTTATTGAAGGCATCGTTTTTTGATGTTGACTTCGGGTCATTCAAATGTGCCTTGAGGAGAAAATGTTTCTCGGCCAGCAATTGGTTGATGTCTTCGGAATTTTCATCAAACCAGTCTTTATGCTTTCGGGGGGTTGGACCCAGGATTTCCATAGCAGCGTTGTAAATTATGTCCTTTAGGGCTCTCCATTCTGTTTCTGTGTCCTGTTTAGCTGCAGCATTGGGCTTGAGGCGGTCTTCCAGCATATTTTCAAACGACTACTGCATTTTCTTGCTGTTTAGGCGGATGACATTTAGCTTTTTTTGCATTTTCACCCCTTGAGGACGCCGTGGTGGCCTGATGTGAATGTTTATTTTCGAGACAACGAGACGATGGTCTGTCCAACATTCGGCACCACACATGGATTTTGTCACTCAAACGTCTTGTCTGTCACTCCTCCTGACGATGACATAGTCAATGAGGTGCCAGTGTTTCGAGCGAGGGTGCATCCACGATGTCCTATTTCTCATGGGGAGACGGAAAATTGTGTTCGTAATATGTATGTATATACATACACATGTTCCTGCAACCTTTGTAAGGCTTTGTGACCCCCTGATAGGGACGTACGGCTTCTCTGTAGAACCCTATTCCTGTTCCTGTCGACTTCTGTTTCTCTCTGGGCTCTCCCTGCCAGATAGCTGAGAAATAATCTTTCGGTAATCGCCTCTTACCTCCTTAATGTAGGAGAGATGCCTCTCTACTCTAGTATTTTCCCCCTCCTGGGTTTAAAGGCTACGGGTAGCATAAATACATGGTTCGTCCTCCATGTAGCAGGTGCATGTTCAATCCCTGTTCTATCACCGATTCCTGCTGGCGTGAATATTTAAAACGATGGAGCTAGAATGGATATTCGCCCTCTCTGTTCTGTTCCACATCTCTCGCTGTCCCCCCTCAAGAACGAAGAACATCCCTTGAATGTTGGTCTCCTTCCGGGACAAAGTAAGTAAAGGACAGTTAAGAGGAAAGTTGACACAGAAAATCCAGTTGGCACCCGAAAGTTCGGAGACGACCCTCGGTCGACCTTGGGACTACGTGCTATGCTTCTGCCGAAACTCGCATTCGACGTCTTTCGATCTCCCGCATAGATATATTACACGATAGGGTTTGAATGCCGCGCCTCACGACCCCGATACCCCACGACGCCCGGGGACCCACCGGATATAGTGGCATTTACATATTTGTGTATATATGTTTGTGTATTGCCTTGCATGTCTATTATTATGCCTATTTGTCTGCTATGCTGTATAATTTGTTCAATTGCCATGCATTGTTTGCTGGGGGTCTCTTGTGTGATTCTGTTGAGCTTTGTTCTAAGGAGAGCACCCAGATATGTGTTGATGGTACTGCTCTAGTTGTTCTTCTAGTGTAGGATGACCTTTGCCCTGGAGTTAGAACCACAATTAACACACATATTGTTTGGCACTCATAGAAGTACAAGAAAGAAATAGAAACAAGAGGACACACTAGACACTATTACAGTTGGAAGCTATAAATACCAACCAGCATTTGAACCTATCACCGCCCAATGATAAGGGCGCCTCTCTGCAGGAACAAGTTTACTTCGACGCATGACCAACATTAGTTGCTTCGATGAAGTGTTGAAGTGGTACAAAGAACCTGTACTTTTGTATGGATGTGAAACGTGGACAATAAGCAGACTTGCTGAAAGGAAGAGAAGTAAATAACTTGGGTGGCTTGGCCACTTGGAATAGTCGAGACAAGAACACAGAGCGGATCCATGACTCTGCTGATCATGTGAGATGGTAAAACATAACCACCCAAGCCTATCTGCATGGCACATGATGATGATGATGAGTGTATCTTATAGTCTCTACTTCTATGTGTGCCAAACAGTACATGTATGTTTAATTATGAACTGTTGAAGAGATTCAGTTTGTTTATACCAACTTTAGTTGGACATGCTGTGACTGCATTCACACTTTGAAACAGTGAAACATAACTCTCTACAAGAACAACAAGGGCAAAGTGTGTTAAATTCACAATATATTCTATAATTTATTAAAAATATCGCAAAGACACATGATGAGATTGCATACACAATTCATAAAAGCCAGATTTGAGGCCATTTTCATAAAATGCTAACATGCTAACAAAACAAGTCAATACAACCGGAGAAAACAGGCATCATCAAAGAGCGTTGAAGTTCAGGGCTATTCACATCATATCAGTAACATTCATGTCATGCTTGTCGGATACAGGGCATGACAGAGGGATTGCAATCTCAGATTAATGTGTGCTTTTTGTTGTAGATGTAAACATGTGATTGTGTTACAGGAGACACCGTGATTGTGTGACACTCACCATGGAGCAAATAAGACTAATTGTGTGTTACAGGCTTCTCTGTGATTGCGTGTTACAGGCTTGGATTGGTAATATTTTCTTAACAGATTGTAAGGTGCTTTACTGTTAATAGACTTTCAAGGATGAAATGACAAGAAGCAAACTGGAGAATCTCATGACCATAGGAAGGCTGAATAGGAAATGAGGCAGGAAAGAAAAACCTACACAGAGGATGCCAGACATATGTACCTTGTGGCATGGAGACATCTGCTTCTGAGATGACTGGTGACATGCTTTATATTTCGTTGCTCTATCTATCCGTGTTGTCCTGTCCTTGACAAAGATTCTGAGAATCGAAACGTCGGCCGTCCTGTGTGTCATATTGTACTCATTTGTGTGTATTTTATTTTATTATTCATTTTATATATTTGTTGAGTGCTTCTGATTTAGGATTTTAACCTGTATTTCGGGACACGATGGATCTCCTTGTAAGGTATGTGCAACGTGTTGATGTTTAGTACGTTTCTTCTCGCAGGAGCTAAATATACCTATTTGTTTCCAATTCATGATAACGACTGGACCAAATACTGCCCCGAGCTTATGCCACAACAAAAATAATGAAATATTAAGTTGAGAACTTGTGGTTCCTGTGGTGATGTATGGATGTGAGTCATAGACTGTTTCACAAAAGATGAAAATTGGAATGTTAAAATATAAATGTTAAAGAAAATATGTTTGCTAAAAGGTCTGACCAACAAAGAACATTGGCTCACACACAGCCTCAAGTCTCAGAAAGTGAAATACTCTGGCCGCACTGAATGACACAGAGGTATGGACAGGGTACAGATGGAAGGCATGGTTCTTGGATGAAGACAGAGGTTGATCAGCATGAAGAGGCTCACAGGGCAGCACAGACAACTTGGGCATGAACATATCTGAATCAGGAGAATTTGCCCATGCATTGGAGTCTTTCTGGCAGGCATTGATGGCAGCAATGATCTGCCAAGAGCCTACTATATGTTGATGGCTCAGCCTGGCAGAAAGTTGCATACTGTCACACTCATACTATGATACATGACATTTGCGGGCCTACAATACAGCCGTAAAACAATAATGAGCAAGTCATCGTACATATTCAAGGATGGTTTGACTAACAGCCACTAAGTAACTTGTACGTAAATTGAGTCCATGCAGTTGTATCAGCATCTGTGGCTAAGGGATAGTGACCACGCTTAACAATCTTACATGCTACAATCTTACATGCCGAGTTTAAAATCAGCAGCAGGTGACTTGGAATCACAAAGTTTTACCAATAGTATCAGCCTCGGGCATTCAGAAAGCAATAGCAAACTTCTGGACATGGAGTCACCTAGAACATCACAAACAGCCAAGCAAAATGTGGGGACTGACTAACATCCAGTACAGGACAATGCAACTGTGTCAGCATTTGTGCTGTTTGTTTGAGTCATGTGTGTGTGTCATGTTTATTGTTTGTGTTCTTTGTTTGTTGTGTTTGTTGTTTATGTGCTGTGTGTGTTTACTGTTTGTGTGTTTATTGTTTGTGTGCTGTCTGTGTGCTGTTGTTTATTGTTGTTTGTGTGCTGATGACGGCTCTAGCAGTACCGTCTATGTTGCCACTTTGTATTCTTGTACAGCCTGACAATTCCACATCTCATTTTCATTGATTCACTCACAATATAAAAAGTTATGTACATACCAACAGAGTGTTATGCGTTTCATATTCACCCCCCCCCCCCACCCCACACACAACCCCCCCCCCCCCCCACCCCTTATACAAACACACACTGTAGAATGTTACATATATAAACACACACTGTAGAATGTGACAAACACACACCACAGCATTTTATACAAACACACACACACTGTAGAATGTTATATAAACACACACCACAGCATTTTATACAAACACACACACTGTAGAATGTTACATAAACACACACCACAGCATTTTATACAAACACACACATTATAGAATGTTACATAAACACACACTGTAGAATGTTACATAGACACACCCACTGCAGAATGTAACATAAACAGGCACTGTAGAATTTTACATAAACATACACTGAAGAATGTTACATAAACACGAAGAATGTTACATAAACACACACTGTAGAATATTACATAAACACACATGGTAAAATGTTATATCTTGACTTACTCACACATGCGTGCGCACACACGCACACTGTAGAGTGTTATATAAACACACATTATAGAATGTTACATAAACACAGACTGTAGATTGTTTTATGTTCACACACATACAGTGCAGCATGTTACCTGAACACACATTATAGAATGTTACATAAACACAGACTGTAGATTGTTTTATGTTCACACACATACAGTGCAGCATACATATATTGTGTAGAATGTTTCATAAACACTCAATGTAGAATGATATATGTTCAGATGCACTGCCAACTGTAAACAATTCACTCACACAGCATAATGTTACATGGTAACAAACACTGTATAATGTAGCAAATTCACAAACATATATATTATACAGTGTTACATGTTCATTGCAAATTCACTAACATGCATATTATACAACATATTCATTATAAATTCACACACATACATATTATACAGTGTTACATGTTCACACTTCATTGTAAGAAATTACATGTTCACACACACTGTACAATATTACATATTCACTTAATGTACACTATTACACAATAACACGTACCGTACACAGCACAATACTTTCAATGTCACTGTACCATGTTCACATATACACAGTACAATATTTTCAATTTCATTGTACTATGTTCACACAAATCCATTGGCACAATGTGGGGGTGGCAGATTTGTTGAGAGACAGAGCTAGTACCATTTATACTTATATTTATATTGTGCAACACACACCCACTCTATGATGCCCACACATGCACTGTACAAAATATACACTCTGTACACTATTACACACTATTACACAACAAACCAAACTATACTATTTCATGTTCAAACACACTGTATAACATTATATACTGAATCACCATATAACATTAGGCATTCACGCTAATATAATGGCACAAACAAAAAAGCTAAAAGGAACATGAACAAATGTCTGTCAGAAATTATGCTATGATTATAAACACTACCAAATAAAATCTGGTTGCATAAACTCCACAAACAATGCTTTAGCAAGAAGGCCATGAAATCAAATGTTGAACTTTGTTTTTGCACCAGAGATGAATCATGATTGCTGGAGGAAATGACAGTTAGGATTCCATATTCAGGTGATGATTACTAGAGGCAACTGTAGTTAGTCCATGAAAATGTAGTCAATCGATGATTACAACAGGCAACTGTAGTCAGTCTATGAAAATGTAGTCAATCGATGAATACTAGAGGCAAATGTGGTCAGTCCATGACAATTTATTCAATCGATGATTACAAGAAGCAACTGTAGTCAGCCCATGAAAATGTAGTCAACTGATGATTACTGGAGGCAACTGTAGTCAGTCTATGAAAATGTAGTTAATCGATGAACACTAGAGGCAACTGTAGTCAGTCCAGGAAAATGTAGAAACAGGAATTTGCAATCAACTGATGATTACTGCAGGGAACCATAGTCATTCTAAGGAAAATGCACACAATCGATGATTACTAGAGGCAACTGTCCAGGAAAATGTAGAAAGAGGAATTTGCAGTCAATTGATGAATACTGGAGGCAACTGTAGTCAGTCCATGAAAATGTAGTCAATAGATGATTACTAGAGGCAACTGTAGTCAGTACCTAGGAAAATGCAGAAACAGGAATTTGCAGTCAATTGATGATTACTGGAAGCAACTGTTGTCAGTCCATGACAATGTAGAATCCGGAATCTGTAATGAGTTGATTATTACTAGAGGCAACAGTAATCAGTCAAGAAAAATGTAGAATCTGGAATTTGTAGTCAGTTGATGATTACTAGAGGCAACTGTAATCAATCCAGGAATCTGTGGAGTTAGTAACTACTGGTGATGAAATAAGATCATCGCTAAGCTGGGTGCCTTCACTTTCCCGGATCAAGTGGCCTGCACACTACCTAGCACCTGCCATGGCAAGTGAAATAACACTGTATATCTCAACCATGAAGAAAATCCATCTGGCACTCAGTGGAGAGACTCATTAGGACTGGTTGAAAAATAGTTATATTAGTTGTTCCCCTTTGGACACTCATAATTCTGTAAATTATGTGTTATATTATAATCAATCTATACACAGAAGTGGAATACAGGAGTTAAAACAGTTGCTCTCAGTACTGGCCTAACAGTCATCCATGCTTCCTCAAGCTACTCAAATCTCCTTAGTGTTGACTTGCATGATTTTTCTGTAAATTACGTTCCTTCTCTATGTCTTTTCCTTTGGACACATATTTCTGTAAATTCTGTTATATTATCATCACAAATCTATACACAGAAGTAGAATATGGGAGTTGAAACAGTTTCTCTCAATACTGGCATAACGGTCATCAGTGCTGCTCAAATCTTTCTGCATGATTTTTCTGTAAATTACTTTCCCTCCCTGTCTTTTCCTTTGGAAACCCATAGTTTGGTAAATTCCTTGTTATATCATCGCAAATCTGTGCTTTACAGTGGAATACAGGAGTTGAAACAGTTGCTCTCAATTGTGGCCTGACTTAATCATTTGTGTTTCCTCCTGCTACTCAAATCCCCCTGGTAGTTACTTGCATGAATTTTCTGTTAATTACTTTCCCTGCATTGAGCTCAAGTCTATGACATGTTTGGCCCTCCTCATCTACATCTTCCCTCGTGTGTTTCAGTCCATGGCATGTCTGGCTATGCTTCCATGTACTTCCCTGGGAATGATACAGCAGAAGCGGGCAAACTCTGCTGCAGAGCAGCCATCTGCTGTTCAGCCAGAGCCAGATGATCATCCACCTCCTGCATCTCTATGGTCAGTCTGGACTTCATGTTAATAAAGTGCTTGTAGTCTGTCAGCTCCTGGGTGGTCAGTCTCTCTTGCAGCATGCATAACAACTGCTCACTGCGCTTGTCTACAGCTTCTTTGAGCAGCTTGGCTTCCTCATGCTTAGCGTGCAGCTTCTCCCTCTTGTCCCAGGTCATCTTCTGTGGCACAGAAAAGAGAAAACAAGTTACATGATGATAACTAAAGCTCCATATTCAAACAAAGCCACTGACTATGTCTTTTTCAGCCAAAGTTAAGTTAGTTGCATATCCTTTACAAGATGATGCAGTCAACACCAGTACTGGCTAGCTGGCTGTGATTTCTTGAAAAGTTTATGTTCAGTAGTTTGCTATTGCTTTCTGAACGACCGGCAGTCATACAATTTTATAAAAACCAACACAAGGTGTCTGCTGCCAAATCGCCCACAGCTGTGTTTCAAACACAGTATGCGAGATTACGAACTGTGTTCGTAACCCTTTCGCCAATGAGCTAGCTCAGCCAAAGTATTACTAATTTAACTCATTTATTCACTTCATATGATATGTAACTCTGCAGTATGCAGCAAACTATTCCAGGCAATAAGTCGTGCAGCATGTTGTTTGTGGCATTTGTGCTAAAACAGGTTTTTGTAAAACAAACAATCCACCAAACAAACCAATCTGATCAGAGTATATGTGAAACCTATGATTATCAACAGATATAGTAAACAGGTAATCCTATGATCATCAACAATGACAGTAAACAAGTAATCCTACAATTATCAACAGTGACAGTAAACAAGTAATCCTACGATTATCAACAGTGACAGTAACCAGGTAATCCTACGATTATCAGGAGTGACAGTAAAAAGGTAATCCTACAGTTATAAACAGTGATAGTAAACAGGTAATCCTATGATCATCAACAATGACAGTAAACAGGTTATTCTACCAATATCAACAGTGACAGTAAACAGGTAATCCTACAATCATCAGCAGTGATAGTGAACAGGTAAACAACTCCTTTACTTGCCTGGAGATATACTGAGTATACAGTGCCAGCCCCGTATTTGCATATCAGCATGTGATCAGTGACATGATCAATATCCCACCAGCTGCCCTTTGCTTCTCAGGACATCACCTGGTACCGTTTTAAGCACTTGGCATATGGTGCTAAACCCATATCTTAGACAGACCAGCACTCAAAGGCTGATGTGGTTGGTATCATGCCAGCTGCCTGTACTTCCTGATACATGTCCTGGTACCCGTTGCTGTGAAGTTGGAACCACGACTAATAACTAACTAACTAATTAAACTGTGTTGACCCAGAAACACATATTTGACTATTTTTATTTTAAATGTCATTCCTTCTCTTGATATAATTCTCTTTTTCATAATTTTGGATGTATTTCTGATATTGTGGTCAGGTCTTAGTCAGATAGGACTGAGCTACCGTATGACAGCAGACAGTACTATCCGTTTTCTGTTAGCGCTGAATGTTGGGCGGCGTTCACCAAATCCGACACCCTACATTGTGCCAACAGCTTCGGGCAGAGAAGTGAAAATTGGGAGGGTTCAAGCTCTACCCTAGTGCGAGGAAATGCAATCTAAAGACTAAACATCATGGCAGGGCAGACTAGGCCCTAAGCCTTGGTCAACTGGTCTAGGATGGAGGCTCTGACAGACGGCCAGAGTACTGATTTGCCTTTCCAGCAGCTTCGGGAGCATGTCTTTTTCCAGACGTATTGGTGTTACCTTTCTTCTGGAGTAAACTAGACAGGTTGAGAGAGGGATCATGCTGCATGGGTAACACATGGTCTCTAAATTCAGCACAGGCTTTGTGTTATGGAGAGGTACAACTCCATTTTATAAACTATTGTGTGTCATGATGGCAAGGTGCCAGTTAATATTTCTGATCACCACAGTATAAACTAAATGATAAGAGGAATGAGAGGAAGTGCAGAAGAAAGAAGAACTTGTATTCCATAGGCCCACACAATATCATCAATGACATGACCAGCTTCACTTGTGCAATAATTCAGGGACTCGCCTTCAGTTTGGTGTCCGTCTCTGGACCTAGTGCTTGCACTGCGTTCTCAGCTCGGGCTAGTTGTCCGGACAAGTTGAGCAGCAAGCGTACAATCTTCTCCAGGTCGTCGATGAACGTCATGAACTTCTCTTTCTCGTTCTGAGTCTGGCAGCGGGAGTCAGCCACCTGACACACCTGAAAGTGATGGACAGATATGTTGTAGACAGTACAGACATGTAGGCAGTACATATTATGGACAAGTAGGCAGTACATATGGACAAGTAGGCAGTACATATTACGGGCAAGTAGGCAGTACATATGGACAAGTAGGCAGTACATATGGACAAGTAGGCAGTACATATTATGGGCAAGTAGGCAGTACATATTACGGGCAAGTAGGCAGTACATATTATGGACAAGTTTGCAGTAAATATTACAGACAATAAGGCAATACATATTATGGATAAGTAGGCATTAAGTATGATGAAAAGGTAGTCATTTAATATGCTAGAAGGTAGGTTATAAATATGTCCCATGTGTTGGCAGTAACTATGACTGACAGGAAGGCAGTAAATATGATTCAAATATAGATAGTAATGTGATAAATAGGTAGACAATAATATGACTGACAAGTAAGTAGTAAATGCATCTCAGATATAGTCAGCAAATATGGCTAAGATATAGGCAGTAAACACAATTCGGATGTAGGCAGCAAATATGGCAGATTGTAACCACGACTGACAGGCAGGCAGTAAATAAGACTTGCAAGTAGCAAAATGTACACCTCAGATGTAAGCAGTAAATATGGCAGACAGACCAGTAAATATAACTGGCAGGTCAGTTAATTCGACTAACAAGCAGGCTGCAAATATGACCAACAGAAAGGCAGTAAATAATGAAGACACTGTAATTATGATTCACACATAGGCAGTAAACATGAGGAGTATAAATATGAATGAGAGGTCTGCAGTAAATATCACTGACAGGTAGGCAGTAAACACAGTAGGCACTAAATGCTGCAGACAGATAGTAAATACAATTTACACATAGGCAGTAGACATGAGTGACATGAAGTCAGTAAATATAAATGACAGATTGGTAGTGAATATGACAGACAAGCAAGTACTACATATAACTGACAGGGAGGCAGTAAATATTACATAGACAACGCAACTGATAAATGCAGAATGATAATTGTAGGTCATTGCTGAATAAACACGCAGGGAAATAAATACACAGGTGACAAAAGGAAATGAGTACACAAAGGTACATGGAAACAAGCAGCAAGTCTTGCAATGGAGTCCACAAGTGAAGACATGGGTGGGAACATCACGGACATCAGCAAGATCATTGTCAACAGTAAAGGCATTGATACTGTCCCAATCATCATCATTACCTGTACAATCACAACCACCATCATCATCATTATCATCATCATCACCACCAGTAAAACCATCATTATCATCATCATCCTCATCATCTTCATCATCTGTAAAACCATCATCATCGTCAACACCTGTAAAACCACAACCATCATCATCATCATCATCACCTGTAAAACTACCATCATCATCATCATCACTTGTAAAACCATCATCATCATCATCATCACCTGTAAAACCATAATCATTATCATCATAACTGCCCACAGTAGCATTGCTACAGTTATCAGACCATCACCATCATGGTGGATCTCTGAAGCAAAGTGGTAAAGCAGTCAGCCTCACATTCTGATGGTTGTGGGTTCATACCCTGGGGTGGGTTGGTAGACCACAAGTGCAATTTTCCCCAGAGAGCTCTGGGGTTCATGTGAAAATCTTTCGGCAAGCAGCCTGCCATTCTGTGCAGAGAGATTGGGCCAGATGGGGTCAGAGTCGGTGCAATGAAGTCAACCCTCTCAACTTTGGTACGTTATTACTGTCACTAATTACTACACCCTTCATCATCTTCACAAGCATCATCACCAAGAGAGGTATAATGACATCTCATCTCATCCTATTTTCAGCAGCAAGAATGGAAGGTGGCCACAAACCTGCTGGCCTAACAAGACGTTGTCAGCAATCTCCTGCTGCAAAGAGAGTTTCTCATCCTTCAGAACCTGGATCTTCTTGTGGAGCTTGTCCACCAGCTCCTCCTGGGGACAGAAGACAATGTGCTGAGACAGTGTGTGTGTGTGTGTGTGTGTGTGAGAGAGAGAGAGAGAGAGAGAGAGAGAGAGAGAGAGAGAGAGAGAGAGAGAGAAAGAGAGAGAGAGATGAAGAGAGAGAGATGAAGAGAGAGAGAAGAGAGAGACAGATGAAGTGAGAGACAGATGAAGAGAGAGAAAGAGAGACAAATGAAGAAAGAGAGAGAGAGAAAGAGAGACAGATGAAGAGAGAGAAAGAGAGAGACTGATGAAGAGAGACAGACAGGTGAAGAGAGAAAAAAAAGAGAGAAATGAAGAGAGAGAGAAATGAAGAGAGAGAGACAAAGAGAGAGAGAGAAAAGAGAGATTAAGAGAGAGAAAAAGAGAGACAGATGAAGAGAGAGAGAAAAAAAGAGAGAGAGATGAAGAGAGAGAAAGAGAGAGACAAATGAAGAAAGAGAAGACAGACAGGTGAAGAGAGGGAAAGAGACAGAGAGACAGATGGAGAGAGAGAGAGAAAGCAAGAGAGAAGAGACAAAGAGAGAGATAGATGAAAGAGAAAGAGAGAGAGGGAGAGAAAAGAGAGATATATATATAATGTACGTATGAGTAAATGTTTGTTAGTGTGTGATTGTGAGTGGGTGTATGTGCATGCTAGGAAGTATGTATTTGTGAGTTATTGAGCCGATGTATAACTGCACGAGTTTGTATAAATGTATGTATGAATGTGTGTATGTAGGTATGCATGTATGTGTTTATACATGTATCTGAGAAAACCTGAGGACAATACAACTAGACACTCTCTTGTTTGGAAACCATAAAGTAAACAAAATAGTGGGAGACCTAAAAAATAAGAAGAAGAAAATTACAGAGAGATATCAGTAATAATGGGAGGACATAGAGGGAGCTGCAAGAGATATCAAAATATGGGACGGCTTGGAGTAAGATGGTTGAGGGCCTATGTCCCAATGGAGAAATAGAGCAGATGAGGTTGAAGAAAGATTCCTGGATGTGATAATAACCACATCTCACATTTAGTGCTGAAAGATCTAAAAATGTGGGGGTCTTGTATCATATCCGAAATGTGGTGGTGAAGCTATGTAATCATGAAACTCCACTGTCCGATGCTCTCAGCCTTTCCATTCAGCTCGGTGTATCCTTGATCACCAATGTCCTTGCATGCCTCTGATGTCCTTGCCTGCCCGTGATGTCCTTGCCTGCCCGTGATGTCCTTGCCTGCCCGTGATGTCCTTACATGCCTGTGACATCCTTGCATGACTGTGATGTCCTTGCCTGCAAATGATATCCTTTCTTGCCTCTGACATTCGTGCATGTCTTTGATGTCATTGCTTGCCTGTATGTCCTTGCATGCCATTGTGATGTAATTTTTCCTGAATGTGACGTCTACCGCAAATTATGCTTTCCAATATGTCATATATTGTGGTCAAGGGACGACAAACTGCTTTATTTAGGTAGTTATTCAATAGTCGCTGTTATGAGGCACACCACCCCCCCCCCCCCCCCCCCCCTCCAATCCCCTGTGAATGGTGTGGTTGTATGAATTATTTGCCAGCTAAGTTCAGCAAGTCGCCAAGGAATGAAAGTTTCACTCAAGTCATGACAGAACAAAAATTTAACAAGCCACCTCACAATGAAGTTAAACTTAACAAATCACCAAAGTATGATATTTAAATTCAGAAAGTCACCATACAATTACAGTCAAACATGACATATTTTGTGGTCTAAAGGTGAAAAAGGGGGGGGGGGGGGGAGAATACTGTTCTGAAGTTGACCCCAGCGCATAGAAATGGGTGCCAACCAGTTTTAATAATTTTGTAGAAAGTGTTATGTTAGTCAGTTTAAAATTACCGTGGTAGACAATCAACATTACTGTGCGAACATGTGTATATTTCAGTTTGAAGTATTTATCTAATTAATTCACGTAAGTTGTATGATTTCTTCAGTATGTACCTGACGAGATGCAGTGAAATATGCCAGGAAATAAATCGTATAATCTATTGTTTGTGTCTTCGTTATTCAAATTCATCACGGGAAAACATTGTTTTGAATTTTGTAGAAATTCATGGAAAGATCAGCAAGGAAAATGTGGACTGGTCACCTCACCTTATAATGTAGGGGCCTAAAATATGTGAAGTCTAAACACTCAATGGCAGTAGGTGCTATGACTCTGAGACTGTTGTTAACTGTTCCTGTATGTACCAATGCTTGGTCAAACTACGCTCACAATTCCTACCTTGTGTTTCATCACGGTCAGGTTTTCATGCACACCAGATGGGGAGGCATCCGAGCTGCTGTCGGCGCCACCATACAGCATCTCCGGTGAACCTGCTGCTTTGAAGGGCGATGTCTGTTGGTAGTCTCTGGGTAAGGAGTAGCTGAAGTAGGCAATGCAATGTCAGGGTTATCATATTATCCGGGTTATTACATTGTCAGGGTCAGATTGTCTGGGTTATTACACTGTCAGGATGTCAGTATGGCCGAATGGATAAGAAAGCTGCTCTTAAACATTCGGTGAGCTGATCCCGAGGTGAGGGGTTCAACCCCTACACCAGTCAGTAGGACTAAAATGTTGACTTCTTGTCCTTAACTTGGGGACGTAAATTACAAGTACCTCTGAAGTTAGAGTGGATTTGCCTGATGGCGAGTGACATTATGAATAGGGAAAGCTAAACCACACACAAAATTCAGTCCACCACTACTATTAGTGTGTATGGACGACATTTGAGTTCAAAGCGAGCGAGTGCCAAGAAAAAAAGAAAGAAAAAAACTTACACTGTCGGGGTCATTACACTGTCGGGGTCATTACACTGTTGGGGTCTGTGATATACTTGATTTTCACAAACGTAACATGCTGTAGATATTTCCCGTCAACAATTAAAGCCTGAACACCGTAACAGGATTGTTTGTTCCACAATTGTACGATCCAAGATTTAATATACCCATTGGAAATGAAAAACGTGAACCGGAAAAGCCAGCGTATAAATAGCAGCACGCAAAGCGACATGGCCTGTTTGTTTATCAGCCAGCATGAGACATAAGACCTGAAATAACGGAAGGAGTGAGAGAGTTTCAAAATCAAATTCATGAGAAAAGAAAATCCTCAGCCTACGACATCACTTGTGAGAAATTGCATCTCATTCAGATCATGAAACGTGTCGACATGTTGAAGTCATTCTGATAAATAAAGTAGTGGTCATTATCCAGACCTGACTTTGTGAATGCAGCACTTTGTGAATAAATCTAACCGGGGAAAAAATAAAGAACACTCAAGAATATAGTCTACACTGACTGAATGCTACTGAGATCCAAGAACTGGATGGGAGACCAACCAGGGTGTACCCAGTTTCTTTCTACAGATTAGAATTAGGCCAGCAGAAGAGGCCCAATAATCATAAGTAAAACCGGTTGCAACACTGAGGACAATGTATGATACAGTGGCACAACCAGGAGATAGATAATTAGTTAGAGGTGAATAACTAAATAATCTTGTAATTGTACTGCATTGATTGTTGTATGTTATTACATGTATAATCAATAACTCCATTTATATATATATATATGGGGGTCATATATATATATATATATATATATATATATATATAATATATATATATATATATATATATATATATATATATATATAGATATATATATATATATCATGTGCCATGCCGGAAAGCGTGGGCGGTCAATGACTCGCCATTTCACTCGATCACCAGTGTCGTGGATCAGCTCAGTGTTCCTGTCTTGTCCATGCCATGTGGCCAAGCCATCCAGGTATTTTCCTCTCGGTCTTCCTCTTGGTGTGTTTCCCTCGATCTTGCCAGTTGTCACTAAGTTCTCCAATCCATTTCTTCTCATAACATGTCCAACAAATTTTGACTGTCTACGTCAATAATAAATGATGAAAATTACGGATTATTTTCTCTTTTGAGAGTTCTCTTATCATAGTAAAATTGTTGTAAGCAACTTTTTTTTTTTTTTTTTTGGTGTGCATATCCTTTACAGGACATCGCTGTCAACACCATCATCTTTCAGCTGTATGTTGATTTCTTGGCAAAATTAAGCTCAGTAGTTTGCCATTGCTTTCTGAGTGGCCGGCTCACATACCCCGTAAGTTACCGATGCTGATTCTCACCATCATCACGTTACCTACGAAGAGTATACGAGAATACGGAGAAAAGTCATAACCTCTAAGCCACGAAGCCGGCAACCACCCCTAGGAACTTTTGGGATACTCAGTAAAAATTTCATTGTTTTCCTGGAAGTATTCCTTGGTTCTCCAAAACTCTATTTAATGGTCTCAAATCATTGAGCCAGTAACAGCTACATTAATTTTAACGGGCAGGATCACATTGAGAAAGAGGAACTGGGGGTCCTTGATATCTTTTGGGTTGAGCCATCAACTATTTATCCGAGAGGGTCATTACACTGTCGGGGTCATTACACTGTCGGGGTCATTACACTATTAGGGTCATCACATTGGAGAGCAACTATTCCTTCCTCCCTTCCTTTCTTAACTACTTTACTAATATACCCTACCGAATCATCCACGTTTAATATCATAACAATAAAATCCACTGATTATCCATACCAATAATTGGGGTCACAACACTTAAATACATCCAGCTAAACAAATATCCCAAGCATGACTCATCAGTCCAACCATCCATCTCAACGACCAATCAACTCACCCATCCACTCACACTTACTCTGCAAAGAAGTAAAGCTACACAACCTCTCAATACAATCCCATCTCACACCCAGTCAGGAATAAAAACACCCACCTTTTAAAACTGCCAGAAGAATCATATGCCTCGCTAGCAACGCGGTCAAGTGTCCGGTTCTTCATAGAAGATCTTGACTTATGCTTAAAACTGGACGTTTCCTGATCACCAACAATATCAGAGAATAATCCATCCATATACAACATCCTTTTCTTGGCTCGGTCCTGCTGGAGGACTTCTAACAGCTTCTTGTCGTTCTCATCGAGTTCTTCAGCAAGCTCCTTAGCTTTCTCATCGCACTCGATCTCCTCCTGTGATGGTTGCCTCAGATGGTTCAATGAGGGTGTACTGGAATATTTGTGTTTAGATTCTTGTGGAGCGCTTGCGCTGTGACCTGATCGGTAATGTGAAGAAAAAGCGGAGTTTTCAAGTGAAGTTTTGGGTGTGTCTTCTACATTGTTGAATGCTGTCATGACCCTGGTTGTGCCAATGACTTGTCTTTGGTGATCTCTTGATGGGGTGTGGACCGGGGACTGTTCATTGGGAGAACAAGGAGACAGAGTCTTGGCAGTGGAGTTCTGAATAAATAATGACTGCGGTTGAGCATGATCAAGCGATGCCCTGGAAAGACTGATGTTTAAACTGTTATTTAAAGCCAATTGCCTGTGTTCAGGAGAATAGTGAGAATGCTGAGGACTAATCTCAGGTCTTCTATCAAGGACTTGGCCAGATGCAGTAAGAGTGCCTGAAGAATTTGATACCTGCTGCATCGACCAATGATCCTGATGGTTGTGACCATATAGAGGAGATGCTGGTGTGAGCAAACCAGGTCTGAGAGGACTTTCCGTTTGGCACACATTGCCCTGTTCTATATTGAAAGACGATGTTGCTAAACTATCCAGGGCAGGCAATGATACCGAAGCTAATTTAGTTTTCTGAGAGACATTTGAGGAAGATGCTGTCGGATTTGCTGACGATTGCTTTGCCTGCTGTCTTCCACGGGCATTTGGTCTTGGTGGTCGAACAGGTGTTACACTAGAATGTGTAGCTTCAGTTATATATCCCTGGTTGTTTTGAATCCCATCTTTATGGCCTTTCTCAGCTTGTGCTCCTTGATTTGGAAGTGTCTTTACTCTAGTGCCCTGGCTAGACAGCACAGACTCGCTGTTCCATGACTGCTGCCCTAGTTTGGAGTCCTTGAATGGTGTGCTATCAGAATCACCGGAGGGTTTGCCTAGAGGGCTGTTAGTCAGCTGTGCTCCAGCTGCAGAGAAAGATCTCTTGTAAGTGCCAACGGTTCGACTAGATTTGTTCTTGTGACCTATATACGACTCATCTGCAAATCTGTGGAACAACAGATATATACGTCAGCAGGTGGTACATTGTAATAATAACACACAACTTTACATTAAATAACACAAAGAAAGTTGTGAAATGTTACTATAGAACCTGTTCTCTTGTATGACAATGAATGTTGAAATGTGAACTAACAAATTAGAAAGCTCGAATGGATAAGAACGCGCGATCTTAAACAACCGGTGTGCTGATGCCGAGGTAAAGGGTTCAATCCCTACACCGGACAGTTGGAAAAAAATGCTGACTTCTCGTCCCTGACTTGGGGACTGTAAATTACAAGTCTTCTGAAGTGGGAACACTGGTAACAGGGAAAGCTAATCCACATGTAAAATTCAGCCCAGTGCTATTAGATGTAGTGTGGATGGACTACGCTTGAGTTCAAAGCCAGTGAGCACCCAAAAAAAAAAAGAAAAAAAACAAACAACTAGAAAGCGTTTGGGGATAATGTAGATGTTGTTTCTGAGATGAAGGTAATACATTTGACAGCCATAGTAACTGACGCCTGCCTGGAGAAAGCCAGTGAAAGCAGAACATAGTGCACACCTATAAGAAAGAGACAAATAATGAACTTGACCATGTAATGAGAAGCGAAGCATTGAAACATATCATGACAACTAGAAAAATCAGTGCTAGAAGAGGACAAAGACGGACAGTGAAATGATGCTGGATGGTCTAAGATGATGGCATGAAGGAATATCATCAACTGAACTGATGCACAACACCAAAGGGTGAGGTATGTGGAGATATATGCAGGTCTAAGTCCCTATGCATGATTATGCGTATACAGATATATCGACAGGCTCACTATCATCTTATTGAACGGATGTCATCATGTCGCAACGGATAAGAGCGCTCATTGTTAAACATCCGGTGTAGTGATGCCAAGATCGCATCACTGGTCAGTTGAACTCAAATGTTGACTTCTGGTCCTTGACTTCAGAACTTAAATTACAAAGTACCTCTTATGTCATAGTGGGTTCGCCTGATGACAAGAGACACTGTTAATTGAGAAAGCTAATCCACAAGCAAAAATCATTCCAGTGCACTAGAAGCAATAGCACGTGTATGGACTACGCTTGAGTTCAAATCAAGCAAGCGCAAAAAAGAAACAACAAACAATCATATTGAACAGCATAACAACTATTATTATCTCCAAGTTAAAGTTACTTGCATATTCTTTTCAGGACGAGACAGTAACTGCCAGCATTTTTTTAGCTGTTTGTGATTCCTGGGCAAGTTTACGTTCAGTAGTTTGCCATTGCTTTCTGAATGACCCTCATTCATACCATTGTATGGAAACTAACGCACGGCAGTTTGCTTCCAAATCGCCCGCAGCTGTGTTTCGAACGCGGTATGCGGGATCACACATTGTATTTGTAACCTCTTGGTCAATTAGCTGGCTTCTGTCTCCAAGACAGAATTAATAATTCAAACACGAGAGCCCTATTCCATAACTTTCTAAAGCTATCTTGTAATTTGGCTTCCAAATCCCCACAAACAGGCGATTCCCATATGGTAAGAGAATCAATACTGCCACTAATTCATAACCTATTGCTGACTGACAACACAATCAACGATGGATCCACCCAGCACACACTGGTGCAATCCGGAATGGAGCTAAGGAACCAACGTTATGGAACATATGAGAGGAAGAAGCAGACGATCATGCAACCAATGAACTATAGAAAACAAATCAGTCCATACACACCGATATATGCTGGAAGAGAATCAACACTTTTGAGTCTTACAAACTGCAATGATGAATGTTTCTTTCTAACATAAACGGATGCATTACACATCTTTGAATGCGTGTACGACACCTAACAAGTTAATTACTTTCTGAACAACATAATAGCTAGTGGTTTAATAGCTCTAGAAATATTTTCTGTCAGTTAAAACATGTGCAGAAAGCGACAGTTGCAAGAACAAAAGAAACAGTCGCGTAACGTTCGAACATTTGCCAGGGTGCCAAGAAAAGAGCGAGGGGGTCAGGCTATTTCCAGCCATGTCAAGACATTGGAAACCCGCTTTGGTTGCAGGTTTATGGGTCTGGCTGTTCATTGGAGAATCGCGAGGGAAAAACCTGGCTGGCAAAGGTTGAAAATAGAAAGATAAGTTGAAAGGTGGCAATAAATTAACACACAGGTCTGTGATATTCTCTGGGAACATATCACTACTGGGTGAAGATTCTCAGTGTCTTCAAAGCTCTCTCTCCTCTACCTGCCTACCTATCCACATACCAGGAGACAGTCCAACCCACCAACTTATCCACTCCGTACCTACCTGCCGAACCACCTATCTAACTAGCTGCCTTACCTACATATCTACCTACCGACCCACTTACTCACGCACACATCTACCTACCTAGCTGTCATACAACCATCCCTAGACCCACCTACCCACGCACCAATTTATCTATCTACATGCCGACCGACCGATCTACCCACATACCTATCAACATACTTGCCCGAGCCCTACCATACAGCCGTCCCTAGGCCCACCAAACCACGCACCCATTCACCTATCTACCTACCTTCCGACCGAACCACCTATCTACCTGCATACCTACCCGAGCCCCTCCATACAACAATCCATTGGCCCACCTACCCACGCACCATTTATCTATCTACCTGCCGATCGACCGACCCACCTACCTCCACATCTACCCGAGCCCCTCCATACAACCATCCCTAGACTCACCTACCCACGCACCCATTTACATATCTACCTGCCGAACGATCGATCGACCCTACCCACGCACCCATTTACATATCTACCTGCCGACTGATCGATCGACCCTACCCACACACCCATTTACATATCTACCTGCCGACTGATCGATCGACCCTACCCACGCACCCATTTACATATCTACCTGCCGACTGATCGATCGACCCACCTATCTACCAACAATATCCTATATATATAGGTATCAACTCTGCTGATGATATTCCTCCATGTCACCGTCTCAATCAGTCCATCCATCATCATTTCTTTTGGTCTGCCTCTGACTCTCTTCTCTTCGATCTTTCCAGTTTTCACGATGCTCTCCAATGCTTCTCTTCTCATCACATGACAAAGAAAGTTGTTTGTCTCTTTCTTATTGTTGCATATGATGGTCTAGTTTCAATTACCTCTTTCAGGCAATCGTCGTTAGTTACTTTGATAGTCCAAGGAATTCGCAATATTCGTCTCAGGAACCACATCTCTGTTGCTTCCACGTTCATCATAATTTGTTCATTTACATTCCTTCAAGTACCTAGGAAGTATAATATCATCAAATGGCAGATCAGAAGACGAGATCGAAAATAGGTGCAATAAGGCAAATCAACTCATTGGACAAATGGCACCAATACTAAAGAACAAACATGTATCAATAACTACTAAGAAAGCACTTTACAACACAATCTTCCTACCAACTCTCTGCTACCAATGCCAAACCTGGACAATGACAGAAAAAGAGAAAAGAAAAATCACAACAACAGAAATGAGGTTTCTGAGAAGAATACTCAACGTATAAAGAAGAGATAAGATCAGAAATGAAGAAATCAGGACTAAAGTAGGGGTTAAAGCTGCTCTAGATTGTATTAGAAAGCAGCAAGTCAAATGGTTTGGCCATGCAAGTAGGCTACCAGTCAACAGCATGCCACAACAAGCAATGATGTACAGACCAGATGGAAACAGAGGAAGAGGCCGACCACGTAAACGTTGGACTGAGGGAATAACAGAATCCATGGGAATGTCGATATACGAAGCCCATAACCGGGCACTCTCACGAAGTTTATACTTCACCTCGACACCGCAAGGTACAAGAGGAACATGATGAGATGAGATGAGACATTCCTAGATTCATTGCCATAGTACTTCAGCACTCACTCTCTTACATTCAAACAGGTTCTATATAGTACTTCAACACTCTCTTTCTTACATTCAAACAGGTCCTATATAGCACTTCAGCACTATCTTTCTTACATTCAAACAGGTTCTATATAGCACTTCAGCACTCGCTTTCATACATTCAAACATAATTATAAGAGAAGTAAATCCACAGGCAGTGATTGGCACTCATATATGTAGAGGCAATAAGTAGAGATTAGAAGACACGTCGGGTAATATACGCATTAAAAGCTATAGTGAACACGCCTGGGCTCAAGCTTCAAGTTTCAAAGTACATTTCTCAAGTCTCGTGGAACAAGTCTCAAATCTCGAAGTACAGGTCTCAAATCACGAAGTACAATCTCAAATCTCGAAGTACAGGCCTCAAGTCTCTAACACAAGCCCCAAATATCGAATTACACCTCTCAAATCTCTGGTTAGAAGCCTCAAGTCTTGAAGCTACAAGCCTCAAGTCTTGACGAACAAGCCTCACGTCTCTTAATACGAGCCTCAAGTCACGAAGCACATGTCTCAACTATCTTAGTACGAGCCTGATTTCATGAAGCACATGTCTCAAATATCTTAGTTCGAGCCTGATTTCATGAAGCACATGTCTCAAACATCTTAGTACGAGCCTGATTTCATGAAGCACATGTCTCAAACATCTTAGTACGAGCCTCAAGTCACGAAGCACATGTCTCAAATATCTTAGTACGAGCCTCAAGTCACGAAGCACATGTCTCAAATATCTTAGTTCGAGCCTGATTTCATGAAGCACATGTCTCAAATATCTTAGTACAAACCTCAAGTCATGAAGCACATGTCTCAAATATCTTAGTACAAACCTCAAGTCACGAAGCACATGTCTCAAATATCTTAGTACGAGCCTCAAGATACGAAACACATGTCTCTATCTTAGTACAAGCCTCAAGACTCTTAGTGTAAGTCGGGAGCTTTCATGTACATGCCTCATACTTCTCCCCAATACAACTCACGCAGTGCATGTATGTCCGGTATGTCCGTGGACAATTAACGTGTATAGTACACGACTAAATTGGAGAGAATGGCTCAGCAGGGAGTGACCAGCGCATCTGGCCGACACCCATGACTCCCAGGAAAGGCCAGACGGACACATAATCAGACTGATACTGACGCCATTCGCGTTGAGACTCTTCGCTGGCTGTTGCAGATGAGGACGGAGCCCGTATGGTAATGTCCCAAGTGCTGTGATAACAGTTCTTGACTCATTTCAGCTCCTGTCTGTCTATGGCTGCCTACTTGGTTTCCTGTGTGTCTGATTGTGCCACCATGGTTTCTCGTGCAGTTGTCTGTCACTCTGTTCCTGCCTGATTTGCTGTCTGTCTCTCTAATCCTGTCTGATTTTCTGTCTGTCTCTAAACCTGGCGTCATTAACAGCAAGACAAGGAAATCAGTAACCATCGTGCCTAGCGTCGGTACCTAGGAGTCGGACACAGTAAAACAACCCAACAAACAAATAAGCACAACACAGAGAGAGAGAAATGAGACTTACTGCAGTCCCCATCGCTGGCAAGCGTACATCCGTCCAAGCTGGCAACCACAAAAGGCTGCCGCAATCATGACCATTGTCTTCCCATGAAGTCAGATCTTCACTGACCATCAAACACAATTATCACCACAATAGCCACAGTACAATCTACATTCTCCACTGGAACAACCCTTTGACGATGCGGATTTATTTGTTACTCACCGTGGTATGAGAGCGATTTACTAATGGTTTTAGATCGCTTTGTTAGTTTTATAGAAGACTACCCGAACTTTCTTAAAACACGTATCTATGTTGAAAATATGTGCTTTGTGTTGCCTGTTTATCTACTTTTCCTTTATAATATTTATATTTTGCACAGCTTATGCCAACTATCTTTTATCAAAAATGTATGCTTTCTACTTCATCTCTAAATAGCATATTCACACCACTTCTATGTAAAACTTGGACATCATCCAAATCACACTTACGCAAAATCCACACTTGCGAGATAAGATACTTTAGGAGGGCTGCAACAATACTTTCCTAGATCGAGTAAGAAACAATGTTATCAAACAGGCATTTAGATCAACATCGTGTGCCATATATATTGAAAGACAGAAGATCCAATATCTGGGCCATCTCGTTAGAATACAACACTATCAACTACCAGTATTGACCCTACATCAAAAAATAAATGCTACGACAGCGATGGGACGCCCAAGTAGAAAATGGATTGACGACACCAAAGACATTGTACAATCACACGAAATGACACTATCCAGTGCCACCCATCTGGCGCTAGAGCGTTAATTATTCCTCCCTACGCCGCTTGACGACAAAAGTGGAAGATTCTGATGGTGTAATGACATTGTCTCAATTCTACACTAAACCATCTAGTCTAGACTGTATATTGTCTACCGCATCTCTGTTCTAACCTAGAACACCTAATGTCTGTTTTACATATCCTTTTACTATCCCAGAACACTTACACGTTACGCACTCAATCTGATATCTATTCTACCCTTCAACAGCTACATTGTATGCTGAATATACCATCTACATTCTAATACAGAACAGAAACACTGCATACTCTCTAGATATAGAACATGGACAAAGCTGCAGGAGTTTAGCAAAAGATTCGACGGCTTAGAGTTTGCTGAAGGTTATGTCCCAGTGTTTGTCAGGTCTTAGATATGACTGAGTTACCGCATGACAGCAGGCAGAACTACCTGCTTCCTGGTAGTGCCGTATGTTGGGCGACGTTCACCAAACCCGACACCCACATTGTACCAACTGCTTCTGGCGGTGAAGTGTAACTGGGAGGATACAAGCTTTATCCTAGTGCGAGGAAATGCAACCTAAAGTCTAAATGCCATGGCAGGGCATGCCAGGCCCTAAGCCTTGGTCGGCAATTGGTCTAGGATGCAAGCTCTAACAGGCGGACAGTTAAAGCATTGTTTGCTGATCGTCTAGCATCCTCTGGAGTAAACTAAGCAGGTCGAGGGAGGGATCATGCTACATAGTCAACACATGGTCTCTACAATTCAGACCAGGCTATGTGTTATGGAGAGGTATAACATTTGCCACCGCCATGGGTTATAGTTATTATGCCTTCTTAAGAAATACAATGTAACAAACTATCGTCTGTCAAGGCAGCCAAGTGCCAGTGAGTGATATCCCAGTAGGTAAGGGCAGAACAAGAAGAATGATCAGAACACAAGTGTTCGGATTGCTGGTCGGTGTGACCAGAACCGAGTATAATAACTAGCGGTCGAGGAGGCTCGTCAATTAACGCCTGACTGGCACAGTTTGCCAGTGTACGGAGAAGATCGGAATCACCCATGGACGTGCTAGGAGTAAGTAAAACACGTAAAGGGCCTTACACCACGACATGAGGTGAATTGATGTCCGGAGTACATTTAGTGCATTGAAAATAAGCTGAACTGAATAGAGCAAACCTACAGCCTTGCAGGTATACGTGTTGTTGTTGTTGTTGTTGTTGTTGTTGTTGTCTTCCACTTACAGCGTCGTGCGGAGGAGTAATAAAAGTTCCAGCGTCTTTCCTTCAACTTCCTCTATGATTCATGAGTAGTTTATTTGTTGGATCCAGTAAATTCCCTACCGGTTTGCTAGACCTGTCACATGTACCTCACCTACTTAACTCGTTTACACTAGTGGCAGTAAAGGGCTAGGGAAGATGTGTATTTTCTTTTTCGCGTTCGCTAGCTCGCTTTGTACTCGCGCGCTGGTGTGCTGGTTAGGGACATTATGAATGCAATGGCCTGATCACTTTGGGGCGAGACTTGGCAATATGAAGCAGAATCGTCCGATGTATGGCGATGATGACACTCTAGGCGAATATTCCCCTGACTATATATCAATTGCATTTGATTTTTAACAATGATATGAGCGTGGGTCCTTTAGTAAGCAATGACAAAGAACTGACCACAAATCAGTAAATAAATCAATCAATCAGCGAATCAGTCAATCAATCAATCTGTCTGTCTGTCTGCCTGTCTATCTATGACACGCAAACATAAACATTTAAAGTCTACCATTGTTTAAATATCTGGATAGCTTGGCCACACGGTATAGAAGGCACAAGAATATTGAGCTGATCCACTACTCCGGTGATTGCGAAACATGACCGCCGACGCTTATCGGCATGGTGCATGATGATGATTGCTTTCTAAACGAGAAGTCAACAGTTATGTCTCACTGACCGGTGTGGGATGAACCCACTACGCCTCCATCAGCGAAGGAAGTGTTAGCGCACTGAACCTTTTAGCCACACTGACCTCCACACAGACGCCGCACACACGCACATGCAGATGCTGACTTCTCGTTCAGAAAGTAACGGCAAACTACTGAACGTAAACTTGTTTAGAAAATCGACATGGGGTTGATAGTGACGTCTGACAAAGAACAAGAAACATTGAAAAAAAAATTAAGGTCAGCATGGCCGAATGGATAAGAACGCATGCTCTTAAACATTCGGTCTGCTGATGCCGAGGTAAGGGGTTTAACCCATACACCGGACAGTTGGACTGAAATGTTGACCTGTCGTCTTTGACTTGGGGACGTAAATTACAAGTGCCTCTGAAGTCGGAGTGGGTTCGCCTAATGACGAGGGACACCTAGTGGGAAAAGCTAATCCACACGCAAAAATTCAGTCCAGCACACGCGCTCGCGCGCGCGCACACACACACACATAAACACACACACACACACACACACACACACACACACACACACACACACACACACACACACACACACACACACACACACACACACACACACACACACACACACACACACACACACACACACACACACACACACACACACACACACACACACACACACACACACACACACACACACACACACACACACACACACACACACACACACACACACACACACACACACACACACACACACACACACACACACACACACACACACACACACACACACACACACACACACACACACACACACACAAAAGAGTAGCGCGTGTATAGCATGCTCGCCTGCCTGTCAGAGTTATCAACTACGACATTTGCTAGACAATGACCTTTACGGAACAGACCGAATCACACAATAATCAAGGCTACTGCTATCGCTCTGAAGTAATCACAACACACATGATCCTGCAGTTAAATTCACATTATCCAACTCAATATCCGGCTTTCGTTTCTTCGCGCACTCAATGCTGATTATTACAGTTTCTGCGTTGTAGATGTGAACACAACACGCGCATTCCTGAGTTTTCTAGAAGCCACGAAAAATTACTACCAGAAAAAAGGTGGTTGCATGGAACACACTCACTCTATCTCTCTCCCGCTCCAGTTACAGAAACACTCGTTACAATTCTTTCACTTCTGTTTTGTGACCTCGCCTCCACTCGTATGCGTGGAACAACACATTGAACTTGTTTTCTGTACGTTGTGGGAGAACATCGTGAAGACTGGAAAGATCGAGTGAAAGAGAGGCAGGGCAGACCAAGAGAAATGATACTGGATGGACTGAGACGATGGCATGAAGGAATAACATCAGCAAGAGTTGATCCAGAACACCAAAGACCGAGATCTGTGGAGAGCCATGAACGCCTACGCCAGCTGGTGGGGCTCATAAAGATGACGATGAACCTACCCTTTGCTGGTGTGTGTGTCGATATTTTGTGGGTTTTTCGGGCCGAGGAATAATGGTCGCTTTCAGATGCGAGTGATTTGGACGCAGACAGCTTTGCGCTGATTTAGATGGTATGAGGCGCTGTCGTAAAGAAAGCAATTGCAAACTATTGAAGGTAAAGATTGCCAATTAAATCACAAACATCCAAAAAATGCTGGGGTTGAATGCAAGGTCCTGTAAAGAACAAGCATTTAACTTTGTGCGTCTGTGTGTCTGTCTGTTTGTGTGTGTGTGTGTGTGCGCGCGCGCGCGTGCGTGCGTGTGTGTGTGAATAAAGCTAGCAGTATTTATGATTTCCTTGCTTTAAACTTCCAGACTTAACCGAAATTCGAACACACGCCTCAAGACGTACGAGCTAGACATTTAGTCTCTTGACCACCCGGTCGTGTCTTGTATACTACTGCATTAACACACAATAATTCTGGGCAGGGAAAGGCTCAGTGGTACGACGACAGCCTCTTGCTCTATTCATGGACTTTCGTTGTCTTTCTATAGGATTGCATTTACTTACTGCACACAGACATGTGATTTTGTTTACAAGCTGCCTTAATATAAAGGGTTCATCGACAACGGATATTTCTATACATTACATATACCATGATAAGATCCAGGACAATGGGAAAAGAGGACGTTCAAGTAAAGACCACATCACACAAGCATGCAGGGACGTCGGGGCTAAGTCTGCTGCTGGGCTGACCAGAGCTGCTGGCAATACGAGCCAGCGGGAGGACATAGTCAGACGACTTGGACGGCGACCCCTTAGACTGACTGGCCCAATAAATCAACGTATACAACAATAGAACCAAACAATGATGCATCTGCTTGCAATCAGAGCTGCATGGAACGAACGACGCAGAGGTGTTTCCAAGGCACCAGGGCTGGGTTATATACTGGCCAAATCCTATTCTCGCGTCCTCGTCGAGCGTCCTGGGCAACAGGTCCCTTCGGGGTCCTGGCTAAAGTCATTAGGATCGCCGATTCCTCCGAAGTCGGAGAGTGTCTGCCTGTACGGCGAGGAACCACCAGTCTGCACACCAATAAGCAAGACATGGGACAACGGATACTCACGTAAACCTCAGGTCCTGTATGACATCACACTGACGTAGGACAACAGGATGCCTTCATCCGACATACAGGACTTCGCGTTGGAGCTCAAGTCAACGAACACAAGCAAAGCAAGCAAGCACGACCGCATTTTCAAAGGGTCACAAATTGGGTACGCACGCAAGTCCGTCTTACATTCAGCCCTTCCAATCACCCATGTTCGCACATCAATTAACTAGTGTGCAAGCAATAGAAAAAAAATGTCAAATGGAAGTTGTGAATGTAAACAATGCATATTAACATATTATGAGAGAGGCAGGCAGACAGACACGTATACACACGCATAGGCATAACACATACATACATACCCGCACAAGTACATCATTTATGCAAACTCTCACAGTTATGCACCCACTTAATAACACACAAATACACATATACTCACTCACAATCAGAAACTCACTAACACGAGTTTACTTATTTATACATCCATCCACACAGCCACCCACCAATCCATCCATTTTCTCTCTCTCTCTCTCTCTCTCTCACACACACACACACACACACACACACACACACATTCACTCTCTCTCTCTCTATAACGCCCATATATCCTCATTCATACATACAGCAAGACACACACATAAGTACATTCCTTCCAATACACATAATCATTTGGAACAAAAGAGGAGCTGTAACAAAAAATAACTGCTGACTACATCACGAGAACTTGCGTGTCAGTGTAAATATGAAAGAACGAACGAAGACGGAGAAGTAATATCGTATGAGAATATCATTGACAAAGAAGAAATTAAACGCCTCGGTATTGAGCGCTGGAGGTGTTAAAACACTGCTCACGAAAACCATGTGGAGAACAGCAATGAAATAAATCAGGCATATCAACAGAGTGAACCGAGAAAATAGTATTATGTGGGATAATACCAGGGGATACATGCAGAGGAAAGGAAATAATGATGTATGCGGATAGCCGAAACACCTGGCGAACACATACTTATATAAGCAGCACCAGCTTCATCAACATATCAGAAGACGGGATCGGAGAGTCGTGATAGCCCATGCCTGCTGCAGACCAAGCAAATCAAAAGGAGGAAGAAGAACATACTAAGTCACAATGTAAAGTAAAAGGACTCTTCTACGCGCCTTCACTGATTGAGTGCCGACGGATAATATATCGCAATACGTGACTTCCCATTTGGACAGAAGAACGATACATCGCCGTTTATGGTCAGTGTGTTATTTGTTTGGTTTCGTGGTATTTTTCGTAATCAGTGAACGGAAATTTACAGTGATAATACTTGTTCATATAATTGTGCACCATGTGTGTTCCAAACCTACCATTTGTTTGGTACTGAATCAGATAAATGGCGCATTAGGCACATGCCACAGTTATAAATTTGCTCAGATGTTGACTGGAAAAAAAAACAAACATACTAGACACGGCATAATATCCCCGTGTGTTTGTTATTTGACCTATGGCGTTATTATAAGTTTCTGAGGCACAAAGTTATATACAATGTACATCAAGGACCTATCATGAGGGATACTGGTTATATGGTGATAGTTCCATATTTGTAGACCAATCCGCACTTGGATAGTCTGGTCAAAGTCACATCGGCAGCCCAACTTGCCAGGAAAAATTTTGGTACTCATTTTAGGCTAGGTCGACCTGGTGAAAAAATATGTCCCCCTCCATAGGAGATTAGAACGCATAACCGCCAGACCGACAGGCAAGCGCCCTAAAGCCACTACACCACTGCGACTCTCTCAATAAAAATAATTGGGCACAAATATCTTCCATGGTTGTGGGTTCAGGTGGATGACAGATCTGGATAATGATGGTTCAGGTGGATGGTAGATATGGATAATGATGGTTCACGTTGATGACAGATCTTAATAATGATGAATCAGGTAAATGTACCAATTAACCTACCAATATACCAAGTGACCCATTCAATAAAGCAAGTTATTAACCTAATATACGCAAAATACCAAACGATCCGTCCAATAAAACAAGCGACTCACAGATCACCGAAGAGGACAATAAGAGTGGAACAAAAATATCAGCCTAAACAAGAGACAAAACACAATTAAAACTGAGCAGGGGAAAGAAGCAGAAATAGCTAGACAGCGTGATAAAACATTGTTGTTTCCCTTACATAAAGGTAAAATCTTCATTCGTATCAATTCTTCTTTTAATTTTGCCGCATCAACCTAGGGTTTTAGAACTTGCCTTCCTGTAGCGTCTAGTTGTTTCCTTCTCTATATCTGAGGTCTAGAGATTGTCATGCTGTAGTGTCTAGTGTTTCCTTATCTACACTTGAGTTCTAGAGATTGTAATACTGTAGTGTGTAGTGTTTTCTCCTGTACACATCAAATCTATAGATTGTAATACTGTAGAGTCTAGTGTTTCTCTCTCTACACTTGAGTTCTAGAGACTGTCATATTGTAGTATGTAATCGTCGAAGAAAGCAAGTCAATAGAAAACCAGCAATTGCACACACGATTACTGTATAAGACAAAACCAACTAGTTAAGCAACCAAAAAGCATTCCACATAAAATCCATAGCTCACAGTGTCGTTCCGTGCACTAAACTCAGTAGGTTACAAGTTACTTGCATATCCTTTACAGGACGTCACATTCACCCCCAGCATATTTTGCATGTGTGTGATTTCTTGGCAAGTTTACGCTCAGTAGTTTGCCATTGCTTTCTAAACTGCATGTTCTCAAACCATTCGCTTGAAGACCAACGTAAGGCGGTCTGCTGCCAAATCCCCCGCAGCTGTGCTTCAAACGTGGTATGCAGGATTAAAAATTGCGTCGGTAACACCTTCACTACAGAGTCGGCTATCTCAGTAGATTCATTCATTCATTCAGTAGCATGCCCTTTGTTGAACCTCGCTCCCATAACCTTCAGGAAAACTTCTCGGTCCGATACACCCATCTGGAGATCATCTGCCACATCCTGCACCCATCTTCTCTTTGGTCTTCCTCTTCCCCACTTCCCATGCATATACATATAATAATGAAGAAACGTCGAGAACAGCAAGTTATCCCACTTGAAGGGTAACAAACATCATAAAACAACGATTCCGATAAACTACTCACCCGCGACTGCCGCCTGTAATCTCGTATCCGTCCGATAACGCTAACTGTTGAATTCGAAAGTCTGCCATAAGCCATGGGTGTGTTCTGCATCCCTTCTCCATGCAGCGACAGTGGAGATTTCAATGTTGATGCTTCTGCACCTTCAGCCGACTGAGATTCCGGAAAAGCCAAAACGTTGCCATCTTGCGGTGATTTGAAATGATTGCGAGACTGAGCACGACTCTGTAAGGACTTGTCTGATAAAATGTCATGAGCTGACGAACTCCTATCACGCAGAAATCGATGCAGTTTAACTGGTGCTGGCTCCGCTGTGATAAGATGATCGTTGCTTGGCAGCTGGACTGATAATAGGTCAGAGCTGCTTCTGCTTCTAGAATTTGCCAGAAAGGAAATCCTTCCGGACGGTGGTGTCTGGGCAGAATTGAATGGAGAATTCTGGTTAGCTAGTATCATCCTAATTCCATTGCTGCTTTCTGTAGTATTTGAAAAACCGTCTATATACTCTACAGAAGTGGTAGGTTGTACCTCAATGGGGGAGGCGCTGATGTTGCGCAATCCTGTGTATACTGGGCTACTTCTGATATTTAATGAAGGTTGGACACCTGATGGATGATGTGGCGATGAAGAAGGCTCTGACATGGCTGCATACGAAGCTGTAGGCGACGTGGAAAATGCTGATTTTGATGTTGATGACTGCGGTGTTGATACTGGCGATGCTGATGAAAACACAGGAGATGTGGCTTCGAGCTTCTGCGTTGGCTCATGTCTATATGTAGAAGCAACACTAATGTTTGGTTTAGTTCGTTCAAGAGTTGGCGGAACTGAACTCAGCAACCTTCCTGTAGACTGATACTTCTCTGCGAATTTTTGTTCATGTCGTCGCAAATCTGAAGAAGAGCTATTCTCCACAGGAGAGTTATTCTTCCACTGCATCATCAAGTCTTTAAAATTCATTTTGGAGGTATCTACTCGAACATCCTCATCCTGGTGTTTTCCCAGAGGTATCACCTCGATGCGGTGCTTCTCTTTTCCATAGACAGGACATTGCGATGGTTCCTGGTCTAAGGCTGGACTGGTTCCACTCAACGGTGGCTGCTTCTCTCTGTTCATTCTTGGAGGAAGTGGCGGGGGCTCTGTATCTGAGCTCACAGCTGGTCTAGGAGGAGGAGGAGGTCTTGGCTTGGTGGGGAAGTTCTGGTAAATAGGCGAAACAACTAAGCCGCTGTCCATGCTGGCACTAAAATTCAAAATAAAATTATATCAATGAGAACCTAATTGACAGGTTAATGTTCAGACATTATATGTGAAATATAACACTGATAGTTCAATAAAATTATAATTAATTCCTCTCTTGTCTTTTTTTTTAATATGCAGTTATTTGTCTTTTGCATTTGCATCTACTTGTCCTTTTTCATATGCATCTATTTGTCCTTATCCATATGCATGTATTTGTCCTTTTTTCATACAAATATATTTGTCCTTTTTCATATGCATTTATTTGCCCTATTTTTTTCACATGCATCTATATTTCCTTTTTCCCTGCTAACTTTTCGCATGTTTTTCATACTTCAAAACCCCCGAGGCGCGGTGGTGTAGTAGGTGAATGCTTACCTGTCTGTCCTGTGGCCATGTGTTCGAATCTACATTGATAACGGGATTTAAAAAAAAAGGCCAGGGATCTCAGGTCGACCCAGCCTTAAATGTGTACCAGGAAGTGACCAGGGACGTAATAGCGGTCGGCGTGATATTGTCAGCTGGGCATTCTAGTATCAACTAGTCTATACAAATATGGGACCAGCACCATAACACAACGGAACTCAAGGCGCGGAGAAGATTCCATGACTTTACTCTGGTCTATCTTTTACTCTGGCTTGTTTCGCCTGTCCGGAAAATTTAGTTGTGTTTGTGTTTTCAAAACAATATCTTCCCGAAATAAATTTGAAAAATGAAGAAACAAACAGTAGACTACATAATTTATTGCCTGACATATTTCGCTGCAGCTCGTCAGGCCCTTAATGCAGAAGTCACACAACATAAACTAAAGCAATAAGACATAATAAAACAACATGACACAACAAAACATGAAAAAACAATATGAAAGTCAGTTTAAAATTACCATGGTATGCAATTCAAATTACTGTGTGTATATGTGTGTCGTATGTTTCAGCTTGAAGGATTTATCATACTGCTTTAGTTAATGTTTTATATTATTCGTTGAGACATTTATATTATTTATGTGTGCATGCGATATTCCAGTGTTGTAGTCAAGTCTTTTGTTTTTGTTCCTTGATAAAGACTTTGGTAAGTAGATCAAGATAGCGGAGTAAACAGCGTTCGTTGCATCTTGAGAAATAATTTTGTGTTTTGTGTCTGTTTCTTACGATCATTGTGTTAGGGAATTTATTTGTTCACGTACTACTGCTCAAGCGCTATGGGAGAATTTGAGTTTGATCAATTACCAGAACTCTCCCTGCATCAAAGAATATTTGCTACGAGAGCAAGAGGACGCCCGAGAAGAAAATGGATTGACAACATCAAATACATTCTACAATCACACGGAATTATATTATCCAGTGCTACTCATCGGGCTCTGGAACGCCAATTATTCCTCCCCAGAACGCTTGACGGCAAAAGTGGAAGACGACTTCGACGCTGATGATGATGATGATGATGCTGATGCTGATGATGATGATGATGATGATGATGAAGAGTTTTGTCGAACCATTCGATTGCATCTGTGTAAGTCTTTCCTTCCGCAGAGCTCCTTAGAGATATGTTGTGTTTGTTCGTTTCGAAATGTATGGGACATAACAGAACATGTGGAATGAAGCAATTATGTGGGAACATACAAGCTTCAGAGGTCACGGATTGTAAGAATTGTATGAATTTTTTGCTGCCCTGGCCATGGGGGGAGTGCGCGGCAATGAACAGGTTGATAGGCTGGCAGGGAATGCACCACTTGGTGGTCGATTACTTATGGACAAGGGAGAGGTGGTCGTGCGCCTGTGGGACGCGTGGAGAAGGTGGAGGAAAAGATTGAGAACTTGTATGTGGAAAGGATGAGATTGCGGAGTGTTGACAGGGGTTCTCATGAAATCTCAAAACTGAGAGGGAAGACTAAGAGAACTTTCAATCATATAGCGATTAGTAATGTGACTCTTCGCTGGCTGTTGAACTAGAGAACGGAGCGCATATGGGAATGTCCTGAGAGCAGTGATGTAGGTTCTTAGCTCAAAAAATTAAGTTGCATGTCCTTCACAGGACGTAGCAGTCAACCCCAGCATTTTCGCTGTTCGTGATTCCTGGGCAAATTTTTCGTTCAGTAGTTTGCCATACTCTCTCATATATCTCATATTTTAGCTCAACTCAACTCAATACAAGTCAAGAGATGCAAGCGAACACAGAAATTTGCATGTGGAACACTGAAACAGTTGACCTACAAATAATAATAATAAAAACAACAGAGATACGCATATACTGAATGTATAAGAGCGCTAGTTTTTAAACATCCTGCGTGCTGATACCGAGGCAGCGGGTCCTACACCGATTAGCTGTACTCAAATGTTGATTTCTCGTCCTACACTTGGGTACGTAAATTACAAGTACCTCAGAAGTCGGATTGGGTTCGCCTGATGGCAAGGGGCACTAGTAATAGGGAAAGCTAATCCGCAAACATTAGTTCAGTACACTAGAAGTAATAGCACATGTAGGGACTAAGCTTGAGTTCAAAGCAAGTGGGCGAAAAAAATATATCAGTTCATCAAATCAGATGGCAGACATGTTTATAGCGTCACGACAGGCAATGCCTTCTTCAGAAGACAATCGCCCACCTGCTTACCTGTCCACCTGCCTATATACAATTAAACAAAAAGGAATGTTTATATCCTGCCCAAAAAGCAATAAAAACAAACGCATGTACGTGCAAAAGAAAATAGAAAACAGTATTTAATTTAAAAAAAAAAAAATAGCTGTCCGAAGGGAATATAACGGATAAGACTTGATAAGAGATTGTGACATGATCTTTCTTATCTTACCTGTCTACCTGCCCGACTGGTTGTCTACTTGCCTTCTTGGCATTCTACCTACACGTTTACCTACATATCTACCCGTCTATCAATCAGGTTTCAGATGCTACATTGAATCATGAATCAGGGTATAAATACACTCACGTCATTCGGTGAGGACAATGCGGATTCTTCAAAACAGATCTCCCCGCCTGATCTCTCCTCCTTAGGGGGCGTCATAATAAAACTATATTGTTTTCTTGTATGTCGTTAAACTGGGTTGAGTTAACCAGCAGATAGGGGATTTGGCCATCATTGCTATGTAAAAGTGGGGTTTTATTAGGAAACAGAATAGCTTTTTTTGTGTTATCTTTCATAGTGAATATTTCTGTTGTTGAATTCATGTTTCGGGAGCATTGTAAGAACGTTCACCGTAGAAAGGGAGTCAGAGAGAGAGAGAGAGAGAGAGAGAGAGAGAGAGAGAGAGGGGGTGGGAGAGAGAGAGAGGGTGGGAGAGAGAGAGAGGGGAGGGAGGGAGGGGGAGCGAGAAAGAGAGAGAAGAAGAGTGAAAGAAAGAGAAGGGTGGGGGAGACAGACATAGTGAGAGGAGACAGAGACAGACAATTATATAAGGGGAGACAAAGAAAGAGAGAGAGGAAAGAGACAGAGCGAGAGAGAGAGAGAGAGAGAAAGAAATAGAAAGACAGTGAGAGTAGGTGAGAGAAAGGAGAGTAGGTGAGAGAAAGCGAGAGTAGGTGAGAGAAAGCGAGAGTGAAATAGAGGTATATGAGAGAGAGAGAGAGAGAGAGAGAGAGAGAGAGAGAGAGAGAGAGAGAGAGAGCGCGAGAGAGAGAGCGAGAGAGAGAGAGAGAGAGAGAGAGAGAGAGAGAGAACGAACGAACGAACGAACGAACGAACGAACGAACGAACTTTATTTTCAAAGGGTAACAAATTGGGCACGCACGCCCGTCTTACTTTCGACCCTTCCAATCACTCATCTTTCGGTCATCAGTGTATAGTGCATTCACATAGGAAAAAAGCATTGTCAAATGAATGTTGTAAACATAAACAATGCATGTTACCATGTTATGAGACACATCCTCCACCCACCCACCCATCCCCTATCCATCCGCGTGTCCCCCACACACAAATCCACCACCCAACCACACATATACCCACGGGCACATACATTCCCCCATCCCACCAGCTATCCCCCAACCCACACATCCCAAATTCCCCCCTCCCTCCCATATACACCATCTCCCCACCCACCACACATCCCCCACCTACCTACACACAAACCCAGGCACACATGCATGCATCCCCCACTTTCGCACATCTCCCCACCCACACGCACACATCCTCCACCCATCCCATCACCTACCAACACTCACCCACCCACATATCCTCCACCACCCACCAAGAGAGAGAGAGAAAGAGAGAGAGAGAGAGAGAGAGAGAGAGAGAGAGAGAGAGAGAGAGAGAGAGAGAGAGAGAGAGAGAGAGAGAGAGAGAGATTTAGGCGAAATACTAAACAAAAATGACAGTAATAAAAGACACATCAAGCGAAGTATCATCATCACAGTATGTAAACCTCTGGACTGTCTCTGAAGCTTCATGATCATTCCTTACCACAGGCGCCTGCCTTGTGTTGCACTCTTTAATAAATATTATCTCTCTAAGATCTCTATGGCTAAGGACTTGCGAACGCGCTTTGTGAGCACGTATCCCCGGGTTCGAAACACAGCGGTGCTGTTTTTTTTCTCGAAAAGGTATAGGAGCCGGTCGTTCAGAAAGCAATGACAAACTACTGAACGTAAAATTTGCTCAGGAATCACGAACAGCGAAAATGCTGGGGTTGACTGCTACGTCCTGTGAAGGACATGCAACTTAATTAACCGTGTGTATGCCTGCACTGACAAATCTATACACCTGTGTTCTATAAAGGTTGTCCTTGGGCACCCCTTCCTGTTTCACTAATATATGGAGAAATTGCTATTTTTGGGTAACATCATCATGTACCATGCCGATAAGTGTGTGCGGGCATGTTATGCCACCATAAACGATCACCAGAATCATTGATCAGCTCAGTGTTGTATCGACCATATCGTGTGACCAAGACATTCAGATATTTAATTTTCTGCCTTCTACCGGTTCTTTTTCCCTCAATCTTGCCAATTTGTCACCAAGTTCTCTGATTTATTTCTTCTCATAACGTGCCCAAAGAAATCTGGATTCTCTATGTCTAATTTCTCTAATCAGTCTACGGTTTTCACCTGCCTCTTGTAATACTTGTTCTTTGGGTTTTGTGTCTGTCCATTTGGGTACACGATGTTGCCTTATGTCAGAGTACATAACATAGGCGTGGAAGCAAGCACTGATGCAGAGATAGATAAACAACAAGTAGATTGGGGCGGACATGTTACAAAATCCGCCTCTGCCTTGTGCAAATCTGGTTTGATGCATGGCGTGAGTTGTTTACAGTTGTGCGGAATAAGAAAACTGGGTAGCAAATCGGACGCCTAGCTTTCTCGTACAAGGGCGAACACATCACAGCTTCCGTTTGCAGTTGAGCAAGTTAACAATCACTCCACATTTTAGAAATCTAAAAGAACAGGACACAAAATCCCCTGCCCTGTCTAAAAGTCGATCTGTCTATTAGGATTGTGTGAATCGTATTCTGCCCTTTATCCACTACTGAAACATCTGCCTAAACCAGGACACGGGGAGTCTGCTACTCATGTCAGATATACTGACAGATAGATAGAAAGACAGGCAGATGGATACACGGACAAATAAACAGGCAGAACGATAGATATACAGATAGAAAAACAAAAACGTTTGCCGACAGACATACATAAATGGATGGACGGACGGACGGACGAACGGACGGACGGACAGGACAGACAGACAATCAGACAGACAGACAGACAGACAGACAGACAGACAGACAGACAGACAGTGTGGTGGTGGGTAAATTGTAGGCATTTAAACAGACATATACATCGAAAGGCAGACACATAGAGAGAGAGACAGACAGACAAGAGGCAAAGATCGACGGACGGATAAAAAACAGACAAACTGATAGATCACATACACAGCTATAGAGAGATATACAGTGAGCGAGCGAGGGAGTGAGCGAGCGAGGGAGTGAGAGTGAGAGAGCGAGGGAGTGAGAAAGAGAGCGAGGGAGTGAGAAAGAGAGCGAGAGAGTGAGAAAGACAGAGCGAGAGATTGAGAGCGAGAGCGAGAGACGGAGAGAGATACCGAGACAATCAAAAGAAAAGATAGTAATGATACAAAAACAAAGTCAGAATCGTATCGACAACTACAAACATTATAACCATCTCATACTACCCCACCCTAGCCCACTGTGGACTTTCCCCCAACAGCAAATTGAAAACAGACTACCCGGTTCCAAACATAGCCTCTCCATCCTACAATGCCATCCACTCTAAGCCTCTTGACTTCAAACGCCTACCTGTTTCCTGATCTTTGGCTGCAGTTTCCTGTCTTGGAACACTAGATATGCCTTGAGACCGACCAGCTGTTCGGGTTAACCTATGCTCGAGGAGACTGAGAACCTGGATTCTTTAAGTACGGCATGCCGAGTCATCATCATCATCGTGTGGCTTGCCAAGTAGCAAGATAGACAGACAGGCAGACAAAGAGACAACAGATAGGTAGATAGACCGATAGACAGTCAGTTAGACCAAAAGACGCAGACAGACAGACAGACAGACAAAGAGATACAGACAGACAACTAGGTAGACAGACAGATATAGACAGATAGAGAGACACGCAGATCGACGAATGGACGGACAGATAGACCGAGAGAAACGTAGATCGACTGACGGACGGACATAATGTAGAAAGACGGACGGACATAACGTAGAAAGACGGACGGAATAGGAGACAGGCGTAAAGAAAGCAAACAAAGGGACAGACTAAGAAGTAGGACTCTTTATATCATTCACATATCATCATCATCATCATCATCATCATCATCATCATCATCATCATCATCATCATCATCATCATCCTCATCATCCTCATCATCATCATCCTCATCGCCCTCATCATCCTCATCATCATCATCCTCATCATCATCATAATCCTCATCCTCCTCCTCCTCCTCATCATCATCATCATCATCATCATCATCATCATCATCATCATCATCATCATCATCATCATCATCACTGATGTTGGACAACAGGATGTCTTCATCCGCCATCAGGACTTCACACTGTAGTTCACAGCCAGCGAACGCAAGCAAGCAATCATCATCATCATCATCATCATGGTGACGTAGGGTGCTAATGTCTTCCCACATATCTCGGTCTTTGGTGTACTGGATCAATTATACTGATGAAACGCCCACATGCCATAATCTAAGACCATCCAGCAGCATTTGTCTAGGCCATCCCCTGCTTTTTCTACAAATGATCAGTCTAGTCGTCTGGATGTTCCTCAATGCCTCTTTTCACATCATATAACCTTTTTTGTGCTATTTCGCGCAGCTGGCGCCATGTCTTCTCTATATTCTCCATCCCTGTTTCTAATTCTCTAATACTTCATTTCTACTGTCACCTGTTCTGCCGTTCCCGATTCATACATAGTTCAAACATTCTAGGTGAAAATTCTTAAGAGTTTCTTAAGTGAAAAGAGGTTAGCGGGAGAACTAGACCCCCTGTGGTTTTCTCCGCATCTTCTAGACCAGTTTACTTTCCACTTGTGTGTGTGTGTGTGTGTGTGTGTGTGTGTGTTCGTGTATGTATGTGTATATGTTTCTGTGCGTATGTGTGCATGCGTGCAGTGTATTCAAGGGAGTGTGTATTTGTATGTTATTGAGTGTGTGCATAACTGTGAGAGTTTGTGCAACTGATGTAAGTATGTATGAAGGTATGCATGTGTGCGTGTGTGTTTATGAATGTACTTGTGTTCGTGTGTCTGTCTGTCTCTCATAACACGGTGATATGCATTGTTTATGTTTACAAAATCATTTGACAATGTGTTTTTTCCCTATGTGAATGTAACATGCACAAATGATGAATAAAATATGAGTGATTGGAAGGGCCGAATGTAAGACGGGCCAGCGTGCCCAATTTATGTCCCTTTGAAAATAAAGTTCGTTCGTTCGTTCGTTGGTTTGATAAGCTGAGTTATTATTTGTTTCCATATGTTGAGAATTGTTTGGTGTTACACTTACATATTTCTACAGGATAGTGTGGCCAGTCATCTTTCTTAGTTGCTAAGACGGTATGCACTGTAGGTCTCAGTGTTACAATATGTGATGGACTGGGTGTAGCCATATTTGTTGCCAGGACTTAAAGGTCCTTAATATTTTTAACACACTGTCTAATGTTTAAGGGAATGCGATGAAAGGAAAATGGGTGGGGGGGGGGGGGGGGGGAGTATTTCATCACTCCACTTACCATCGGGTAAGCTGACACACAGGTCCGTCCCACATTGCCCATGAGAGCCAGGTGACACAGGGGAATGTCTAGTCTACCCTTTATATTTTCGTAATATACCAGATACAGTGTTATCAGGCAGACATTGGGATCAACACCCTGTGCCACAATATACTGAAAAACAGAAGATCAAACGGTTCAGCCATCACGTAAGAATGCAACACCATCAACTACCACCACGTGGGCTACACTAAAGAAGATCTGATAGGAGAGTAAGAGGACGCCAGACAAGAAAATGGATTAACAACATCAAAGACATGGTACAATCACACGGAATGACACTATCCACTGCCACTCGTCGGACGCTGGAACGTTAACTATTCTTCCCCACGACGCTTGACGGCAACAGTCAAAGATAACGACAATGATGATGACATAGACACGGTATACCGGTAGGTATGTTTTTGTGTTTATTATGTGACCCACGCTAGATTAACACATTTCTGCAACCCGTGTGACTATTTCGCACGCCTGCAGTCCCGATATACTTGTACATGTTCACATATCGCCCACCGTGGCGGGTCGTTTGTCAGTGATCTAACAATCCAGGTCGGCCTAGTCTCAGATGTTAGTAAGTTGCATATCCTTTACAGGACGACGCAGTCAACACCAGCATTGTTTTGTTGTTGTGATCTCTTGGCAAGTTTGCGTTCAGTAGTTTGCCATTGCTTTCTGAACGACCGGCGCCCATACCATTTCGTAAAAAAGCCAACTCAAGACGGTCTGCTGCCAAATCGCCCGCGTTCGTAACCACTTCGCAAGGAAGCCGGCTAGTCTAAGATGAGTACCATACAATTAGATGGGAAGTAAAGGCATCCGGTGTGACATTGACCACATCGGCCAACGAGTGTTCATTGCTCTATACAAATATAGGGCTAGCATTACATAAACAATTGTACTTACACCATCTGGAAAGAATAAAGTGAGAGGGGCTAGGCTTAAAATGAGGTAACACAGTACACAATCTTTCAACTAAAACCATACAGGCATAGCCCAAAGTTAGACAGATTTCAACATTTCAGTCAGGGGACTTCTTTTCTGTGTTTGTGTGTCACATTTATCAATGAGTGCCGATTGTCTTCTACAAATTACAAGGTTAGCACCATATACCCTAGTCGTGGTACCGCAGTGGTTAACATGCTTGCCTACCGGTCATCTGCTCGAACCCCCATGGAGTGGGATTGTGTTTGACCTGAACTCAAGGGTCGACCTTGACCTGAACTCAAGGGTCAACCTTGACCTGAACTCAAGGGTCGACCTTGGCCAGAACTCAAGGGTCGACACTGACCTAATAGAGTACCAGAAAAGGTCATTGGAAGTGAAGGCGGACGGCGAGTGCCAATCGGTCTATACACTTAGTGGCTAGAGCCATATACCAGATATGTCTCAAGGCAAAGACACGGGTTCATTAACTTACTTATATTTCGTATCTTCCATAGGATTCACTGTCTAGCCTTGTGCATGGTGCCGGTGCAGTTTGCTGCAACAGATCTGTGATGTGATAGCACCGACACATTTTCTTGGCCTGAGAGCAAGGGGTAATTGGTGGTCAGTCTTTCCGACAGACAAATGCGCTATCCCTCGAAGTATAGTATAACTATCCATCCATCCATCATGTGCCGTGCCGGTAAGCGTGGGCGGTCATGTTCTGCCATCTCACTCGATCAACAGAGTCGTGGATCAGTTCCGTGTTTCTGTCTCGACCATGCCACAAGGCCAATCCATCCAGATACTTGTTTCTAGGTCTTCCCCTTGGTCTGTTCCCCTCGATCTTACCAGTTGTCACCAAGTTCTCCAAATCATTTCTTCTCATAACATGCCCAAAAAATTGTGACTGTCTACGTCTAATGTTTCTGATCAGTTTACGATCTTCATTTGTTTCTTGAAGGACTTCTTCATTGGTCTTTCTGGCTGTCCATGGTATTCTTTGCATTTTCCTCAGAAACCACATTTCTACAGCCATCAGATGTTTTTCAACCTGGCTGCTCATTGTCCAAGCTTCACATCCATATAAAAGTACAGGTTCTATGTAGCATCTCAACACTCTTTTTCTCGTTTCAATTGACATCTTTTTATTGGTCAGTATGTTTTTCATCTTGCTAAAGGCTACTTTTGCCATGGCGATTCTTGTTCTAATCTCTTCAAGGATCTCCCATCAGATGTTATTACTGTTCCGAGATAATTGTACCTATTCACTTGTTGAAGAATATTCCCATTTACTTGTATATTACACTGTGGTATTTCGTTCTTCCTAGTGACGACCATAATCTGTGTCTTTTTACAATTTAATTCTAACCCTTGTTGTTCACTGTGTGTAACAACCGCATCTACTAAATTTTGCAGGTCCTGTTCATTGTCTGCAATCAAGACTATCATCTGCATATCTAATGTTATTGATGCATCATTCCCCAATGTTGATTCCTTCCATATCTTCAATATTTCTGAAAATATTTTCACTGTACAGGGAAAACAGATCTGGAGACATTACACATCCCTGTCTCACAATATAGTATAACTATATTCTGTAGTAATCACATTTGTTTCTATCGGCGGCGTCCATCTCCTAAGTATTAAACGTTAGTTGCATACAATTTAAAGGATCTCGCAATCAACCCCACGATTTATTGGTGTTTGTGACTTTAATTTTAGTAATTTGACACTACTGTCTACACGGCCGAAGCTCATATCATTGTGAAAAATCAACGCGAAGTGGTCTGCCCCATAATCTCCTACCAAAGATTTCGAACTCGATATGTGCAGATTGTGAACAACTCCGTTCACCACCCCTGAGCACTGACGCTGATTCTCTAAATATAGTATAACTTTATTTTGCATTGTATTCTTTCAATAAGCGTGGCCCAACTCCTGTCTAAGAATTGTTAACTATATTTGTAAGAGACACACTGATTCCAGCGGAGGCGCCCATCTCATCACTAATGTAAGTAAACAAGTGAAAAGCCCATTTCCCGTGTCTTGAGGCTACTGGGTATCTGGTGCGACCCCTGTATGTCGATAGATCCATCAGCACTTGAGGCACATGTGGTCATAGCCTTCTTTACTTTGCCAGGCATAATTTTGTACCCACTTCAGTAGCCCAGGTCAGAGTAAAAGGTCTACCTCTAGGGGAATTCAAACCCAATACCATTGGGCAGGTAGGCATGTGAGCTGAGCTATCTCCTGCTTCGCCTCTCTCAATATCAATCAATCAATCAATCATGTGCCATGCCGGAAAGCGTGGGCGGTCATGACTCGCCATTTCACTCGATCTCCAGAGTCTCTCAATATATATGTCCTATATTCTGTAAATCATATTATTATTTCCAGCGGCGTCTCCCATCTCCTCTAAGTGTAGTATAATTATTCTGGTGTATACATTTCTAACTTTAGGGGTTATCTTCAACACCGGTCCGTAGGGTTGATACTTTCCGATATTCAGCCGGCGAGCACATTTTAATTGATTAAGTGCCATGGTCTTATCGGACTTCCCAAATCTGCCATGGACTTATATAATGTCGTTTTCATTATGCTACACCATTAGATTGGATATATAATATAATATTTCTGCTACCATTTGAACAACTTTTAAGTCATAACTGTGACACATCTCTACTTCCCATTTTCAGTCATCCATTTTTGTTTGGTCCAAGATGACTGTTTGTTTGACACTGAATCTGCTAACATGACAACGTTATTATCCGCATGTGAATGTTTGTTGTTATCGATCAACCGATGCCTGGGCTGCCGCCCCAATGCCCTGCTATTATACATGCAAGTGTTCATCAGATGTTGCATTGTTCCACAAAGATTATCTTAGCTCTGACTGGTGAGAGCAATAACTTTCTGACGTCTACAGGAGCCGGACACTACCAGCGGTGATAATTGAGATTCTCGTCCTGATACGCATGAAGCAGTCTCGTGTCTGAGTTGTGGTTATACACCGTTCTCACAAATGTGAGAGGTAACATTCTGTTATGCTGATGTATTATTTTTGGCCGCATTGTCATTTCTGTGATTGTGGTTCCTGAGATGAATGTTGCGAATTCCTTGGACTGCTAGAGTAACTAACAACGATTGCCTGAAAGGGGCTAATGAAACTAGAACACTATATACAACAACAAGAAAGAACAGCTTTGTTTGGCCATGTGATGAGAAGAGAGGAACTGGAGAACATCGTGACGACTGGAAAGATTAGAGGGAAGAGAGGCAAACGCAGACTAAGGAATGATTCTGGGTGGACTGAGATGGTGGCATGTGAGAATAACAGACCAGAACACTAAAGACCAAGATCTGTGGACAGACATGAACGCCTACATCAGCTGGCATGATGATGTGATTGTGTTCCCGTGAAGCCGACTAGTTCCATTTTCGGTTATTGATGCTTTATTGATTGTACTGTTTCAGCTTTACGTTCAACCCATGTAATTAGAAGACTGCAATGTTGTGAAAACTAAACCTATCACATTCAACAAACACATCTGTCTACTGAAAACAAACAAATATGTCTACTGAAAAGTGGTCGGTTCCTTGGTTTGTATGGCTGCGAATGAGGGACAATGAAAAATAAACAGCAATTAGAGAAAATTGAGATGTGCGTTTTGAGACATTTTGAGAACATCGTGAGCAGAGAAGACAAGACAACAAATGGCGAGACATTGACAGCTGCAAGTGTTACACGATCAACCAGTAAAACCCACACGGAAGTTACCAATAACATTTATGGGGGGTATATATCAACAAATCATGAAAACAATTATGAGTTAAAACAAATGTGCAATTTATCATCCGATAAAATGTTTCCCTCTCATTGTCTGTCTCACAAAATAAATAATTAGATAAATCAAAGGTAGATGAGAAATATAATTTGGAGGTTGTGTGCGTTGTGCCGATGACACAGTAATGATAGCTGAAAACGAAAAAGATGACCGGGTATATGGCGAGTTAGTGTAGCTAATGTCTGCTCCATTTGAAAGGAAAACAAACATGTAATCTAACGAATGTGCATATCAATCTAGCATAATGATTCTTGCTCAACGCTGAAACAGCGTCCTTACAGTTCGTTATTTAACCGGATGACTACGAAACATACATACAAACTACCCAGGAAATCGACAATAGCATGCCTTACCTTGCCAGGGCTCCATGGTGAAATAAACCCACAATAAACACGTCCCGGGAAGGAAACACAACTCACACAACAACAGCAACACATCAGACTACTAATTCCGTGCCTTCTGATTCAATCAATATCCGCGGCGTGGTTTAACATCCGTTACAACTGCGGCCGTTAGAGAAATCCCTAAAGGTCGAGGCCGGTGAGTGGGGAGGGGGTGAGGGGAGGGGCAGTTAAACGCTCCATTGTGTATGTGTGTGTGTCCTCACGCAATCGATATTATCAATGCTGGATTGAGGAAGCATGCAACAGAACGAGGGGCGTGTGACCACACGCAGGAGAGTGTAAGTAATTGATATATCTGTGACAAGTGTTCTGTGATGAGCCTCAACTTTCACGCCGGCTCGCGTTCACTCTCCAATGGTCGGAGTTATTACACCTAGTAGTGCTCGAGCTCTAGGATTCACACAGGCGGGTATACTAGGTTGATCACCACCATCACCACCACCACCACCACTATGATAATCACCATTATCATGATCGTCCGCCTCCTCTTTCTCCTTCGTCTGTGTTTCAACAGTGCAAAATTTTTTCCCCCTTTTTTTTTCGGAGATCACGTGAGGAGAGGGAGAGTATCAGAGTATGGCGAGGGGACGGGAGGGGAGGGGGAGGGTGTCGCCGCTTTAGCTGCGGATTTCTTACTCTGTGCTACGCTTTCGTCAAGGCTGCTCTATGAGTGGGGAGGAAGACTGAGCCATATAGAACAGAACCCGGTAAGATGAAGTCGACCCTTTTGCAGTGAGCCCCAGTGTGTCATCACCTCCACACGGGGGATCCTGGACAGAATCTAGCCGGGCCAACAATAGAAAGAAGGACAATGTTTTCTCGCGGTGGTCAAGTTTTCACGATCATATGTGACATGAGCCGGTCTCTCTGGCTGAGGGGTTACAACACTTTCTCTCTGTAATCCCGTTTATCACGCAGATTATCGTGGCGGGGCGAGAGCTGAGGAGGTTCGACCTCCGCTCGTGACTTGCGGGATACTGAGCCGGCCGCTCAGAAAGCAATGGCAAACTACTGAGCGTAATCTTGCCAAGAGATCAACAGACAGCTGAAAGATGCTGCTGTTGACAGCGATGTCCTGTAAAGGATATGCGAAGTAAAAAAAAAATGTGACATGAACAACAGATTTAGTGCCAGACAAAACATAGGTTTGGACGAACCAAAAATGCGTGGCGGAAAATGGGAAGTATGTGTGTGTCACAGTGTCACTGTTATAGCTTAAAATGGTTAATATGGTAGCAGATAAGTCGATTATAAAGCAGTGACAACATTTCGGCGAATAAGGCCATGGCAAATACGGGAAGTCGCTTAAGACGATTAATCATCTAATGACAATTAATCAATTAAACGAATAATAGGTAAACATAGTCATCGGTGGAAATAGTAGATTACAACTACATAAACAGGCTGGTTGCTATTGGGGAAGGAAGGGTAGTACATTGTAGTGTTGTAAACCAATTAGTTCGAGCAAGATGCACACTAAATCAGAGACGATACTGGTCACACGTGGAGCGTGAACAAGAACAAACGAAGGACATTTATTGTTCAAAGGGTCCCAAACTGGGCACGCGGACCCGTCTTGCATTCGGCTCTTTCAATCACTTATCTTTCGTACATCAATTAATTATTGTGCATGTTACATTCACGTAGGAAAATAAAACATTCTCAAATGAAAGTTGTGAACATAAACAATGCATATTAATATGTTATGAGATAGGCAGGCAGCCAGACACACACATACACACGCACGTGCATAAACACATGCATACATACTTACATCATTTATACAAACTCATGCAGTTCTGCACCCACTCAATAACACACAATTACACACTACCTGGCATACACACATATACCAACTCACACAACTCTAGTTCTTCAGACGTGTTCACATCATCTCTATAAGCCATGTCGATACGCTTGGGCGGCCATGTTTCGCTATCTCAAACGATCACCAGAATTTTGGATCAGCTCTGTGTTCTTGTCTCGACCATGGCACGTGGCCAAGCCATCCTTGTATTTACTTCTCTGCCTTCCCTGCGTTCTTTTCCCCTCAATATTGCCGGTTTTCACGAAGTTCTCTAAGTTATTTCTTCTCATAACGTGTCCACGAAATTGTGACCGTCTATGTCTAATTGTTCTAATCAGTTTACGGTTTCCATTGTTGTTTTCTTATAGGACTTGGTCAAGCTGAACTTTGCATCCTGATTAGATATTGCGTCATGTATTAGACGTGGCGATAGACGAAAGCTGTCAGGCCGAGTCTAGTATCACAGTGTGATCACTCTGAGATCGTGCCTTAAGAGTTTATTTATTTCATAGCATCTTAGTTATATAATATGGCAAGAATAGGGCAAGCAAAAGCTGCATGTCAGAAAATGAAAAGTATCTATGCAATAAATCACAATCATTGCATGTAAGAAAGAAATTACTGGCATGCTATATAGAGCCTATTTTGTTGTATGGCAATGAATCTTGGAATGTAATTGGACAAATCAGGAAGAAGTTGGAGGCAACAGAGATGTGGTTCCTGAGACAAATGCTGCGAATTCCTTGGACTGCCAGAGTAACTAACGATTGCTTGAAAGAGGCTAATGAAACTAGAACATTATATACACCAATAATAAAGTGGTAAACAGTTTTATTTGGTCATGTGATGGGAAGAGGGACACTGGAGAACATCGTGACATCTGGCAAGATTAATGGGAAGAGAGGCAGAGGCAGAGCAAGAGAAATTATTCTGGACGCACTGAGACGGTGGCATGGAGGTATATCAGCAGCAGAGTTGATCCAGAACATCAAAGACCGAGATATGTGGAGAGACATGAACGCCTACGCCAGCTGGCATGGCACTTGACGATGATGTTAGTTAGCGTGCGCGTTAGCCAAGTTGTCAAGGAACTGAGCAGGTAATGTCATGAACACGGACAGACGCGGCATCGATGCCTGGACCTCTCAACCGAGGCGTGGTTTAAAACAAAAATCCAAATGGCCTCCCAGGTCGACCCAATGTAATAATTATATGGTTACCAGAAAATAGTATGGAAAGTAACGGCGAGTATCGTCATACTGAACACATTGGTCAATACAATTATGGGACTAGCACCATTTACCAAATACCATCATGGCGTGAAAAAGGTGATTGCTTCACATACTTATAACAAGATCATCATCATCAGCAAGTACCATGCCAGCTGGCGTAGGCGTGCATGACTCTCCACAGATCTCGGTCTTTGGTGTTCTGGATCAACTCTGCTGATGACATTCCTCCATGATACCGTCTCAATCCATCCAGCATAACTTCTCTTGGTCTGCATCAGCTTCTCTTCCCTTCGAGATTTTCAGTTGTCACGATGTTCTCCAACGCCTCTCATGTTATATATATATATATATATATATATACCTTGCCGTCTTGACAGACGCTATTTTGTAAAATGGAGTTATGGTGTTATACCTCTCCATAACACAAAGCCTGGGCTGAGTTTAGAGACAATGTGTTGCCCATGCAGTATGATCCCTCTCTCGGCCTGTCTAGATTACTCTAGAGGAAAAGTAACACCAATACGTGTGGAACAAGACAAGCTGCAGAAGCTGCCGGATCAGTAAAGCAATGCTCTAACTGTCCGCCTGTCGGAGTTTAGATCCTAGACCAGTTGCCGACCAAGGCTTAGGTCTGCCCTGCCATGACATTTAGTTTTTAGGTTGCATTTCCTTGCACTAGGACAAGTCTTATGCCCTCCAAATTGCGCTCCTCCACCCGAAGCCATTGGCACAATGTTGGGTGTCGCGTTTGGTAAGAGTCGCTCAATATTCGGCGCTATTAGAAGCCGATCATCATCATATGCAAGGAGAGAAGGAATTATAGTATCCGGAGAAAGAGAAGGAGACGCCGGTGTACGATGAGAAGAATAAGAAGTAGAAGATGACGGTGATGATGAAACAGAGGACATGGAAAAGAAATCGGGGAAAAAGCAGAAGGAGAAGGAGTCAATATGTGTGTGTGTGTGTGTGTGTGTATATATATATATATATATATATATATATATATTGTAACAGAGTAGCTTAGGAGTAAAGAGTTAAGGAATGCTGCGCATTCCTTGACTAGTGGGAAAACCATAGCAAGTGAACGTGTGTGCACGAATGAAGAAGTGTATCTAGGCTGGGACACACGTCACTTGGGGGCCAGCTAGCAAGAAAGGAGGAACATGTAAACATCGGGATTTGAGCTTACCATCATTATGCGGTAGTTGAACGATTCGACTAATAAAGAATGTTCTAAACAACGGAGTCTTGTGTGCTGTACGATCACGTGCCTACTAACCTGTATGTAACACTGTAATACAGGTTGATTTACTTAGTATATGGGAGAGAACCAATATTGCCAATTGATAATTTATTAAAGCCTAGGAGAAAATATCTGGGGGAAGATTTTCAGGAAACAAGGTTGCAAGAAATGCATAAAGCACATGTACGTTTAAGAAATAATATAATTAAGGCTAGAGAAAGACAGAAGAAATACGCAAATAAAAATGCACACTTACAAGAGTTCAACATAGGTGATAGGGTGTATTACAAAAAACATAGAAAAAACTCTAAGTTTGATGCTCATTGGGTCCCGGGATATTATATTTTAGAAAAAAAGGGTCCAGTGTCATATACTATTAAGAATCAAATTTCAGGGCATGTTGCACGTTCACATGTAGAGCACTTAAGGCGGGATAATGAGGAAAGGGATGCAGAGAATAGTAATAATAATTATTGTTCCGAAGAAATATTGTCAGGTGGACAGATTGTCAGACAATCAGTATATCCAATACCTATAGAGAATGGGAAACAAGTGACAACAGCATCTACTACAGCTGAACAAGAAGAAACGGTACCAAAAACAGTCATGACAGAGGAAAATAACATGTATGACGATTATATTAGTGAAGAATCAGTCAAGGAAAATATAGAACCACCATTTATGAATACAAGACAGGCAGCAAAAAGAAAGTTGGATAGACAGAAAGAAAAAGAAATTAAGAGGCAAAGGAAACTTAGAGTGAATTCTTCAAGTGGTGAAGATATGCCGCTATTTGAAAATTTGTTGAGACGGCAAGACAGGAAAATTAGATTGGATTTAGAAAGGAAGAAATTAGCGGTTGCTAGTAATGGTTATACAGATGGGGAACAAGAGATGGATGAAAAGTCAGAAACTGATGAAGAAGCTGATATGAAAGATGTTAGCTCTCCTCGGGAGGATAGCGACATTGATGTAGATATTGCACTTATCGAAAAAAATTTGAAGTTATTAAGAAAATGGAGAAGAGGTAGATAAATAGCGTGGTGGAATATTCTGCAGATGGCAGATAGAAGAAGTTAGACACGATATTTTTGTGTTTACAAGGAAGGTATTATTATTGGTATATGTTTTATGATCAGGTTGGTTTTTAAGTTATATATGTTTGATTAATGTGTGGGGATAAAAATGATGTCAAAGAATGAGGGGATTGATATGGTTTAGTCAATTGTTTGAACTTCAATTGCGCTTTATGAAATGAATAAGTTGACTTAGCTGCTTATGTTTACAAAACTTTGGTTTTATTGAGTTAACCTGAGTGTGTTTAAATGATTATTAGTTTGACGTTCAGTTAGAAGAAAAATGAAGTGTTTTTTTTTTTTGGAAACAGATGACTTAAAGTAGTTGAGTCGTTCGCAATGTAAATGATTGGGTTAAAAATAGGAGCTGGGTTGAACAGCGTTAAATGGGAGAATATGGGGGAAATGCCAGGTTGAGTTTTGGCAGAAGAAGACTGTACTTAACAGTATTTGGAGGTTTTTTTTTGAAGGAATGGTAAACTTGAACTTGACGAGGGAATAATACAAAAGCTGGTAGTTTTGGATTAACATATTTTTTTGATAATAACAATTATTATTGACGGAAACTGAAGATAAATTTTGAAACTTTATTTTTATAAAGTTTTGAGAATGTATGGGAAGAGAAAGGTGATTACTTCTTACTTTCTTACTTTTTCCTTACTTTTATTATTTTTAGGTGCGCACCTACCAAATCTAACTACCCCATCTAACTATTTTTTTTTCTGTCTATCCTAGAATAGTGAGAATGTGAGAATGTGAATAAGGGAGAATTAAAGGATAAGGGGAATATCTTCAGTTTTGTCAATCATAATTTAGATGGTTAAATTTTAAAAGCGGTTCGCTTATGGAGAGTTTTGTAGGGAGTTTTCTAGAGAACTTTATGGAGAGTTTTGTAGCGAGTTTTCTAGAGAATTGTATAGAGAGTTTTGTAGCGAATTTTCTGGAGAACTTTATAACGAGTTTTGTAGAGAGTTTCGGTATTATTGTCTCTGGTTAGCATTTGGCTATGATGAGATAGGAGAATGAGAATTGAGTTAAGAATTATATGGAATTGTTGTATAGAGATGTAGAGTTAAGGGGTTAAGAGTTGGGGTTGAGATTTTTTCAGGGAAAAATTCTCCTTGAAGAAGGGGAGGTATTGTAACAGAGTAGCTTAGGAGTAAAGAGTTAAGGAATGCTGCGCATTCCTTGACTAGTGGGAAAACCATAGCAAGTGAACGTGTGTGCACGAATGAAGAAGTGTATCTAGGCTGGGACACACGTCACTTGGGGGCCAGCTAGCAAGAAAGGAGGAACATGTAAACATCGGGATTTGAGCTTACCATCATTATGCGGTAGTTGAACGATTCGACTAATAAAGAATGTTCTAAACAACGGAGTCTTGTGTGCTGTACGATCACGTGCCTACTAACCTGTATGTAACACTGTAATAATATATATATATATATATATATATATAATATATATATATATATATATATATATATATATATATATAAATACAAGTTTGATATATACAGAAAAGGAGAGGATAGTAGACCAAACCAAAGAGGAAATATTTTGCCGACACACACACCCCCCCCCCCCCCCCCCCCAAGCCAGCGACGAGACGAGCTATGGAGCTCTTGTCAGCGCAACATCCTAACCATTGGGCGCACGCCTGACACACCTGAATAATGTCTAAACCCGTATCGATGTACTTATTAAAGACTAAACGTATTCTTGTGGACAAATACTCGCCGTTTGGCTGTTGCCTGGATAAACACCGGCAGAATCAATAACCTATAACACAGAAGACATGTATAACATTGAGTTTTCTGAAGTAGGTGTCTTCTTTCTTATCCTCTGTCTCTTCTGGTTGTTTTTTGTTCATTCTGCTTCATGTTTGACTGTTATTCTTCCTTTCTTCTTCGTCTTCCTCTAGTTCTTCATCTGCTTCTTAGTCTTCTGCTCCTTCGTTTTCTTCTGCCCTCTTCTTTTCCTTTGTGTTTTGCTTCATATATTCCCCATTCCTAATTATGCTCTTTCAGCTTCTTCACATCCCTTATTCTATTTTTCTTTCATATCTTTCTTCTCTTTCCTCATCGTCTTTGATTCCCTCTCCTTCTGCTTTTCCCCCCGATTTCTTTTCCATGTCCTCTTTTTCATCATCACCGTCATCTTCTACTTCTTATCCTTCTCATCGTACACCGGCGTCTCCTTCTCTTTCTCCGGGTACTATAATTCCTTCTCTCCTGGCATATACCACCATGATTATCGTCATCGTCATCATCATCAAAACTACCAAAGCCACTTTCATTATCTTCTTCTTCCTCTGTATCTTCTACACCTTCATCTTCTCAAATACCCATAAGTGATGATCGAGTAAAGAAAGAAAGAAGGGAGGTTTCTTGAAAGCCGCGCCGTCTAGCTACCCCCACAAGAGCATTTATTGATCGCCACTGCTAGAGCGGGAACAACTATCTGCCGCAGACCACGCCACACAACGGACATATGGGTCAATAGTGCCGGTGTCACCCAGTGCGGTAAGCCTGCTGTCATCTCCATAGTGACATTTCTGGATATTGTTTGTCTGTTGTGTCACATCTCTCTCTCTCTCTCTCTCTCTCTCTCTCTCTCTCTCTCTCTCTCTCTCTCTCTCTCTCTTTCTCTACCTATCTATCTATTTCTTTCACTCTCTTTCGTCTCTCTCTCTCTCTCTCTCTCACATTTACTTTCTTCTGCTCTTATCTCACCCATCTCTATTTCTCTCTATCAATGTTACGCTCGTTTGCTTCCCTACCTCTCTCCCCCTCTCTCTTTCTTTCACTCTCTTACTTATTTTCACACTCTTTCGCTTTTCTCCCCCTCTCTCTTTTTCCACTCGCTCACTCACTTTCAGTCTATTCCACTCTTCTCTCTCTCTCTCTCTCTCTCTCTCTCTCTCTCTCTCTCTCTCTCTCTCTCTGTTGGGGTGTGGGGATGTGTTTATTTGCTAGGGGATGGGTGTGGCTGATGGGTATATGGATGAGGGAGGTGGGTGGAGGAAGTGTGTGTGGGTGGAGGAAGTGTGTGTGGGTGGAGGAAGTGTGTGTGGGTGGGGGAGGTGTGTGGGAGTATGGAAGAAGTGTGTGTGGGAGGTGCTTTGGTGGGGATGTGAGTTTGTTGGTGGGTGCGAGATATGTGGGTGGGTGTCGGGAGATTGTGAAGGTCGGGGGTGTGTGGGTAGGTGCAGGATGTATGGGTTGGCGGTGAGTGGATGTGTTTATGTGTGTGTGTGCATGAATGTGTCTGAGTATGTGTGTATGCAAGAAGGGAGAAAGAGTTGAGCGCACGCATGTCATGTAACATGCTATTCCATATTGTTTGTGTATTCTCATCTTTCATAGTATTATTTTGTATGCTACGTGATATAATCATGTACAATACGAACACATGCACATTACTGTAGAGTGAGTAAGAGATTTGGTGAGTGCGAGTGAGAGAGAGTGAGTGAGTGTAAGAGTGTGTGAGTGTAAGAGTGTGTGCGTGTGTGTGTGCATTTGTGTGTGAGAGAAAGCGAGAGAGAGAAAGAGAGAGAGAGAGAGAGAAGAGAGAGAGAGAGAGAGAGAGAGAGAGAGAGAGAGAGGAAGTGGAGGATGTATGTAGGGATGTATGTGTGGAGGAATTGTGAGTGGGGGATGTGTGTGGGAGGATGGGGGATGTGTGGTGGGTGGGGGATGTGTGTGTGGGTAAAGGATGTGTGGGTGGGGGATATTAGGGTTGTTTGGAAGTGTGTGGGTGTTGGTGGGTGGGGGTAATGGTGGTGGGGAAAGTGTATGTGGGTGGGTGGATGAGGGATGTGTGGGGGAATGGGTGTGTGGGGGATGTGTGTGGGTTGAGAGATGGATGTGGCGGGATGGGTGTGGGTATATGAATGTGGGTGGGGGATATGTCTTTGTGGATGGAGGTGTGTGTGGGTGGGTGGAGGATGTATGGGTGGAAGGAGGATGTATGTGTGGGTGGTGAAAGTGTAGTTGGGGGATGTGTGGGTGGGTGGCGATGGGTGGGGAGATGTGTGTATGGGTGAGGGATGTGTGGGTGGGGATATGTGTGGGAGACGTGTGTGCGGGTGGGGGATGTGTATATGGGTGGGGTGTTGTGTGAGAGGGGAGGGGTGTGTGGGTGGGATGGCGGAGGTGTGATTGGTCGTGGGATTTTCGGGTGGGTAAAGGATTTATGTTAGTGTGGGGGATGTGTGTTTGGCTGGATGGTTGGAATGTGTGAGTGTGGGTGAGTAGATGGGAGATGTATGGGATGTGTGGGTGTTAGTGATTAAGGGATGAGTACTAAGTGGATGGATATGTGTGGGGAATTAGTGTATTGGTGAGGGATGTGTGTGTGGTTGGGAAGATTGTGTGGGTGGGAGATGTGTGTGGGTGGGGGTGTGTGCGGGTGGGGTGTGTGTGCTGGGGGTATATTTAGGTCGTGGGGTGTGAGTGGGTGAAAGGTGTTTTTGTGGACTGGGGATGTGTGTGTGGGAGATATGTGTATGGATGGGGAAGTGTGTGTGTGGGTGGGGGTGTGTATGGGTGGGGGTGTGTGGTTAAGGGATAGATGGGTGGAGGATGTGTGGGTGAGTGGAGGATGTGTGGGTGGGTGAGTGTGTGTAGGTTGGGGGATGGGTAGGGGGATGTGTGTGGGGGTTCAGGATGTGTGGGTGGGTTGTGAGAGATTGTGAAGATGGAGATTGTGCAAGTGGGGGTGAATGTGGGTGAGTGAGGGTTTTGTGTGTGGGTAGGTGCGGGATGTGTGGGTTGCTGTGGATATGTGTGGGTGAGGGATGTGTGTTTGGCTGAGTGATGGGGGTTGGGTGGTGGAGTATTTGTGGGTGGGTAAGTGTTCGTTGGCGAGAATCTGTGTGTGGGTGGGGAGATGTGTGTAGGTGGGGGATGTGTGGGTGGCTGGGTGTATGTATGTGTGCCTAGGGTGTGTGGGTGGGAGGGGGTTGTGTGTGTGAGATGTGTGGTGAGTGGGAGATGTGTGTGTGGGTGGGGGTGTGTGTGGGTGCGGGATGTGGGGGATGGATGGATGGGTGGGAGCATGTATGTGTGCCTGAGTGTGTATGTGTGTGTAGTCGGGTGGGGTGTGTGGGTGGGTGGATGGGGGAGGTGTGGGTGGGTGCGAGATGTGTGGGTTGGTGGCGGATGTATGTGTGGGTTGGGAATGTGTGGTCGAGGGAGGTGTGGTTGGGGATTGATGGTGGGTGGGTGTGTGGGTGGGTAGAGGATGTGTGGGCGGAGGATGTGTGGATGGGGGATATGTGTGTGTGTGTGTGTGGGTTATAATGTGTATGTGGGTGGCCGCGGGATGTGTGGCTGGGGGATGTTTGTGTGGGGTGGGTGAGTGTGTGTGGGTTGGGGGAACGGGTGGGGGAAGTGTGTGTGTGGCTGGGGGATGTGTGTGGGAGGAGGATGGGTCGGTTGGTGGGGTATGTATGTGTCCCTGGGTGTGGGGGTGGGTGTGTGTGTGTGTGTGTGTGTGTGGGTGGTGTGATTCGTGGGTGGGTGGGAGATGTGCCTCATAACATGGTAATTTGCATTGTTTATGTTTACAACATTCATTTGACAATGTTTTTTTCCCCCTTCCTATGTGAATGTATAATGCACTATTGATGAACGAAAGATGAGTGATTGGAAGGGAAGAATGTAAGACGGGTCTGCGTGCCCAATTTGTGACCCTTTTGAAATAAAGTTGAATTGAATTGAATTGAATTACTCTCTATCAATCCCTATCTTATTCTATCTCTCTTTTTTTCTCATTATCTCTCTCACTCACTCTCTATCTCTACACACACACGAAAACACACACGCACACACACACACACACACACCACACACACACACTGAATGATGGGTTGGGGGTAAAGTAAACAGATCTCTGGAGTGTACTCTGGAGGATCACTATACTCCATGCAAGAAGGACGAGCACCCGCTTGCTGTCTCGTACAAAACTATCTAGTTTTACAATGCGGACAGTTTGCAATTTTGCAAGATAAGAAAGATGTGGCATGCACCAATTGTTCCTGGGGTAGTAGATCGAATGTCTAGTCTCATCGGACAAGTACGAAAAACTAGGATAAACCGAACTGACGCGCACGGCAAACAAATTCTCCCCACCCCCCTCCACTGGCAGGTGGAAATCTAATTGGGCGATGTCCAGGGAACGTGTAAACATTACTAAATATACGCACCTGAGTACGTTTATAACACATCATTATGACCATCATCCATCATCATCATTATGACCATCATCGCCCATCATCATCACTATCATCAAAAGTATCATCATCATCCATCATCATCATCATCCATCATCATTATCATCATCATCACCATCACAACCGTCATCATCATCATCATCATCATCATCACCTTCTTCCCATAGCAATGTCAGAGTTAAACAGTATTAAAAGCCCACGGCACAACACTAGCAAACACATTAAAGTAAACATGTTGAGCGCATGCATCTCTCCTGTGGCGAGATGCGGATGTGAGTCACGGACCACGTTGCAAGAACTAAACACGGCGATATGGGTTTGTGAAGTTAAAATTACAGCAACATCCTTACAATACCAGAGACCAGGAACAAGACGTACCAGGCATTCTAAAAGATCTGAACACTGAACTAAACCGCCTCACAAACAGCATTATGTCTCGGAAACTGACATACTGTGGCCATATTAAACCTCATAGTGGGTCAGAAAGGCCTAATGGATAAAAACGCGCGTTCTTAAACATATGATACCGAGATAAAGAGTTAAACCCCTACACCGGACCACCATCCATCATGTGCCATGCCGGTAAGCGTGGGCGGTCATGTTCTGCCATCTCACTCGATCACCAGAGTCGTGGATCAGCTCCGTGTTTCTGTCTCGACCACACCACAAGGCCAAGCCATCCAGGTACTTGCTTCTAGGTCTTCCCCTTGGTCTGTTCCCCTCGATCTTACCAGTTGTCACCAAGTTCTCCAGATCATTTCTTCTCATAACATGCCCAAAAAATTGTGACTGTCTACGTCTAATGTCTCTAATCAGTTTAAGATCTTCATTTGTTTCTTGAAGAACTTGTTCATTGGTCTTTCTGGCTGTCCATGGTATTCTTTGCATTTTCCTCAGAAACCACATTTCTACAGCCATGAGTTTTTTTTCAGCCTGACTGCTCATTGTCCAAGCTTCACATCCATATAAGAGAACATGTTCTATGTAGCATCTCAACACTCTTTTTCTCGTTTCAATTGACATCTTTTTATTGGTAAGTATGTTTTTCATCTTGCTAAAGGCTACTTTTGCCATGGCGATACCTGTTCTAATCTCTTCAAGGCATCTCCCATCAGATGTACACCGGACAGTTGAACTAAAATGTTGACTTTCCGTCCTTGGCTTTGGGGTGTAAATTACAAGAACCCCAGAAGTAGGAGTGGGTTCATCTAATGGTGAGGAACACTGGTGATAGGGAAGCCTAATCAACAAGCAAAAAGCAGTCCCATGTACTAGAAGTTGTAGCACGTGGATGTAATTAGCTTGAGTTCAAAGCGAGCGAACGCAAAACAAAAACCAAGAAAAAAAAATACAAACAACTAAATGAAAGCCTGGTATATTTACTTACATTATTGTAATGTAACTGTATGGTTTCCCAGTTCTCCTGTTGCTTATTTTGTATGTATACAATGTGCAGCATGAAACGGTATAGAGAAACCTAGCCGTGTAATGAACAAACACACATTAGGGGATCTAATGGTGCCGGCATCGACAGGTAAACAGAAGGCTAACTACGTGCAACGTGGCAATCCAGGCTTCAATTATTTCGTTTTAATTGCTGGGAAGCCGTAGTTTAGAAGAAGTTTAATTTATGAATGTAACATCTGGGTTTGGTGAAGGTGCGATGAAGCAAGAAGGGGAAGAAGGGAGGGGAAAATATTATAAAACAAGAAACGTGAGCAAGATGCAGGAGCGGTAAACTGCTATAGGAAATCACGTAGACAATTCTGTAAACCAGTTGTAGAACTGGACAATCCCATAGAAAACGCTATACACTAGACATCATCATCCAGTGCCTTGCCGGATGACGTGAAGGATCATGCCTCTTCATAAACTGCGATCTCCGACGGCATGGGTCAATTCGTGTGTCGACTCCTATCCGTGCAATGATACAAGACTGTCACGAATGTTATCACACTGTCTTCCTCTATCTCTCTTACCACACATCTTTCCGGTTGTCACAACATTTCCACCAGACACAGGATTCGTAAACCGATATAGACAATTTTATCGAAGATTTTATAAACTAGATGAATTATTGGTAAACAGCGGTAGAAAATCGCGTAGAAGATATTATACTCTCGACACAGGATTGGTAAACATATATCGACAATTGTATCGAAGATTTTATAAACTAGATGAATTATTGGTAAACAGCGGTAGAAAATCGCGTAGAAGATATTATACTCTCGACACAGGATTGGTAAACATATATCGACAATTGTATCGAAGATTCTATAAACCAGATGTTGAATTCTAGAATAACGACAACAAATCCCACATACGATACGTTACGGGAGATTTAATTGTTCACAAATGCAAGTTAATGATTTCGCAAGTGCTGTACCAGACGGTTGTATATTGCTTTCCGCGTGCATTCATGAGAGTAGATCTAATTGACTGTCTTGTTAAAACTGTTGTCTTCTATGTGGAACAGGCGTCCGATACGGTTTTGTTTAGTTGTTCATCTCCAGAGCTGGAGTACAAGCGTATCATACGGCTGGAGGTTAATCTGGCCGTATTGACAGGAACGCTCGGTCTTAAACTTCCAATGCGATGATGCCGAGGTAGCTGGTTCAACCCCTTCACAGATCAGTTGGACTATAATGTTGACTTCTTATCCTTGACTTGGGGACGTAATTTACACGTACCTCAGAAGTTGGAGTCCAGCAACTCTTGTATACATGTAGATTCATAGAATAGATTGGCAAACATATCCTTCAAGACTGCCGCACATTGTGTTATTTGCGAGCAGAATACTGGCTCATAGAGAGACGCATCGATACAGTTATATGTGAATCTAATCTAGCTGTCATGTACAGAAACATACATACACATAATTGGGCATTTTGTGTAGGCATTATCAGCACTGTAGTCAATAAGACAATAGGGAAGGAGACAGAAGAGCAGAATAATCAGAAGTCGGAGCAAGAAACTGAAAACAAAGAAGAAGAAGAAGAAGAAGAAGAAGAAGAAGAAGAAGAAGAAGAAGAAGAAGAAGAAGAGGAGGAGGAGGAGGAGGAGGAGGAGGAGGAGGAGGAGGAAGAAGAAGAAGAGGAGAAGAAGGAAAAAGATTAGGAACAACAACAATATTATATGGAAATTTGACCAGTGCAGACTATGTTACATACTTACATTTAATTATTCTGATAACACCACTGCCACAGAATAAACATGTCTACACTTCTGCCACTGTCTGAAGACAACGATAGTCACGTGTCTAAACGTTCTAGAAAAACCGTTACAATCACATATATACAACAGCCAACTACATCTGTCTACCTGTTTCCACGAAGAGAACGACGGTCAAGTTTCTAAACGTTCTAGAAAAGCCGTTACAATCACGTCAACACAACAGCCAGCTCGAATTATGTACCCGTCTCTACGAAGATAACGATGGTCAAGTTTCTAAACGTTCTATAAAAGCCGTTACAATCCCGTCTACACAACAGCCAGCCAGAACTGTCTACCCGTCTCCATAAAGACAAACGGACACAAGACGCGCAGTGTGTTTACATTCCTGTACTGTTTGTTCATTCCTGGCCTTTCCTTGGAAACGAAATTCCGAAGCGGGCAGAAGTAAGGTAAACAATTGGCCGTCTAACTCACAGGCACGTGCGCTCAATACATCCTCCAAAACTCACCCTCTCCCCGTGATATATATGGAACATACCAGTTTACCTAAATATAACCTAGCCCGCTGGTTCTCATGTTTCCTTCACTTTAAGCCCAACCGTACCAATACAAATTCCCTTGCCCCAAAACGTTCTTTAATGATAAGAAACGCTTTAAGAAAAGAACGAGAAATGAGATAAGTGAAAGTGCAGTAAAGCTGTAAAAACACTATGCGTAAATTAGTAAAAATGGAAAGCGGAATAGGTCAGCTTACAAAAGCACAATTACAAGTGAAAGAATGAAAGTTGCGGCTAGGATACATTCTTCAGCGCAAAGACAATATAAACACTATAACACAACGTATATCTATATTGTTATATAATGTGAAATATACTAGCCTGAACCGTACGTAGGCGTCACTCATCTACTCTGATCCGCGCGCGCGTGCGTACGTGCGCGTGTGTGTGTCACTGAACTAGCCAGATCGATAAGTAAGATATAGTCTAATTCCAGTTTGTAAAAGCGTACTTGTGTGTGTAACACTAATCTACTCTAACCCCCCCCCCCCGCCCGCACGAACACACACACACCATATATATATATAATATATATATATATATATATATATATATATATATAAGTGTCTGTCTGTCTGTCTGTACGTAGGCACGCACGCACGCACGTATGTATGTATGTATGTATGTATGTATTTGATGCGTTCGATAACGGTCCATCCGATTGAGATGAAATTTTCTACATGTTTTCTATTCATTCCCATGCAGCCCACTGTCATATTGTTTTAGTGTGAAATCGGCTGCTTACCCAATATTATTTAATTTTTCTATGTATGTATGTATGTATGTATGTATGTATGTATGTATGTATGTATGTATGTATGTATGTATGTATGTACTGTATGTATGTATGTATGTATGTATGTATGTATGTATGTAGTATGTATGTATGTATGCATGCATGCATGCATGCATGTAATGTATGTATGTATGTATGTGTGTGTGTGTGTGTGTGTGTGTGTGTGTGTGTGTGTGTGTGTGTGTGTGTGTATGTATGTATGTATGTATGTATGTATGTATGTATGTATGTATGTATGTATGTATGTATGTATGTATGTATGTATGTATGTATGTATGTATGTATGTATGTATGTATGTATGTATGTATGTATGTATGTATGTATGTATGTATGTATGTATGTATGTATGTATGTATGTATGTATGTATGTATGTATGTATGTATGTATGTATGTATGTATGTATGTATGTATGTATGTATGTGTGTGTATGTATGTATGTATGTATGTATGTATGTATGTATGTATGTATGTATGTATGTATGTATGTATGTATGTATGTATGTATGTATGTATGTATGTATGTATGTATGTATGTATGTATGTATGTATGTATGTATGTATGTATGTATGTGTGTGTGTATGTATGTATGTGTGTGTGTGTATGTATGTATGTATGTAGTGTATGTATGTATGTATGTATGTATGTATGTATGTATGTATGTATGTATGTGTGTATGTATGTATGTATGTATGTATGTATGTATGTATGTATGTATGTATGTATGTATGTGTGTGTATGTGTGTATGTGTGTGTGTGTGTATGTATGTATGTATGTATGTATGTATGTATGTGTTATTGAGTGGGTGTATAACTGTGATAGTTTGGGCAAAGGATGTAAGTATGTATGCCGGATTGTATATGTTTGTTAATGGATGTTCTTGTGTACGTGTGTCTGCCTGCCTGTCTGTCTCATAACTTAGTAATATGCATTGCTTAAGTTTTTAAGTTTACAACATTCAGTTGACAATGTGTGTTTCCTATGTGAATGTAACATGCACAATGATGAACGAAAAATGAATGACTGGAAGGGTCGAATGTAAACGGTCCTGCGTGCCCAATTTGTGACGCTTGGAAAATAAAGTTTGTTCGATCGTTCGTTCGTTCGTTCTCTCTCGCTTAAGCAAATGCCATATGTACCAGTTTTGTAATTTACTTTGTAAAATGGGGTGCATATTGTGATGTTTAATGTATGAAAATATTTTAAGTACCATTTTCAGAAAGCAAAAGCGTATGAGATTACTTGGAGTATGAAAGAATTTCTATTGAAAGATTTTAGTATGCATGAGAGATATGGTTACTCCATCATCATCATCATCATCATCATCAAGTAATATGTAGGTAATTGTCATGAATGTAATATTATCACGTGTATATTAATGTATATGTTGTGTTGGCAAATGTAAAATAAACACACAACGCACCTTTTAAATGTACACTTATTTTGTACGAAATGAACGTCGACCACGCTCTCTCGCCTGGTTCCATCTGACTCCAGTAGCAAGACTTCTTCTTCTTCTTTTTCGTCTTCTTCCTCTTCTACTTTCATCAGGAGAGTTTTTTTCGAAAGTGATTGCGTTGTGCCTGTTTAAAAAAGAGCTGCGTTCTTGCGCCGTCAGGTCTACACAATCGACTTCTGCGGGCATTTGTTGACCAGGTTAACATTTCCGAGTACGGTAGGAAGTCAAGTTAAGACGACTGGAGATAAATGGAGGTGCAGTTGGTAACTCAGGCGCTCTACGTGCATTGCCGTGCTCATTACGTTCCACAGCGCTTTGCAGGTAAACACCGTCTTGCCCGTTGAATCATCAATGATTTCTTCCGCGCAGTCTGCCGACCCCTGTTTTCACATACTGGGTAGGCATAGTCTGGTACACCGAGACGCCGAATCGGTTACCCTCGCCTTATGTGTCCGACTTCAGCATGTATTTGGTTAACGTTTACTTCATTACACAGATTAATCCAAGGCAACGGGCTCTAACCATCCGTGAGTAGCTTATCTTTCCTAATAATTTTGCCACGGTGACAGTCTTTCAGTCTATACTTTGCGATTTTCAACTACCATTTAATTTTCAACGTGCATAATTTTAACAAAGAACCTCTTGTTTTTTGCATATAACTTAGAAAGCTACGGATCCAACCTTACTACCCAGAAGATTCGGGGGTTTGGAGGAAGAGGGTGGGTGTGTCTTGTGCTATCATTAGATATCAGTGGTTCTCGGAAACATTCCCAGCCCTTCGCTGAGATCCAAACCCTATACCTCCAATCCGAAGGCGGACATCGTAACTTCTCATCCGCGGTTACCCACGGGGAGCCAGAGTTTGATCGCGAAGGCTAATGGACGTTGCTTGAAAAAGGAGAGTCTGGCATATGAGATTACAACCTCCAG
>JACEFZ010004911.1:0-14350 GCA_014155875.1 Cepaea nemoralis | reverse complement strand
GTTGGTTTGAAAACTGAAAAGGATGTCAAAGTTTTTGGCATTTGCACACACTCCTCGCCAGGTTCTAATCCTCAATTTAACCCCAAACCTGTTAAAGAATGCCCCTCGGTTGCCCACCACGACCGTCCTCTTTTTAACCTCCCCCCTTCCCCCCCCTAATTTACATCGTGGGGGCGTGTGTTTGCGTTAAATTTGAGGTAGGCAACGTGCCCTGAAAACTTGCTTCTCTTTCAAGGGTTTGGGAAAAATCAAGAAGGTACGCATCGCCCTGCATGCTATCTCTTGTACATCCAAGAATAATGTCGCATAGCTTCTTCTGTACCCTTTTCCTCCTTTCTATTGCTTAGCTGAGAGCAGATTGCCTTTTCATACTCAAAACAGCATGACCACCCCTGTACGGAAGACAAGATGGCGCTGCTCCAGTTTGCTGCCGCCACACCCGCATCGCTGCCAAACCCCGCTTGGCCTTTTATCACCTGGTCTATGTGCACATTATAAGAAAGGGCTTCGATCAAACCGTATCCCCAGGTAATTCTTTGCTGCGTTCTTTCCACCGTCTCTGAACACAGCATACATTTGGGTTTTTGGATTGTTGACAATATGATTATTCAACGAAAAACAAGTCATGTTGCCTTTTTTGGGGGTACCATTGCCCCAGTTCATCACACCAAGTACTTATGCGATTGAGTTCGGTTTGTAGTTCCACACAACCTCCTCTCTATCCTTCCCTGACGAACAAAAAACATCATGGGCATATGACAATGCCCGCCGGTCCAGGTTTTGCTCACTGTGTTCTCACTTGTAGGGGGTTTTAACAGTACCGGAGATAAGGGTTGCCCCTTGGGTACCCCGGGATATATTGTTTTTGGGTTTCCCAAATCCAACTGCCCATCTAAAAACTTTTCCTTTGGGAAGAGAGGCAGCGACCCAAAACTAAGGAGGAATGGACTTACGTTTATTCAAGAAGCTGAAACATAAAAAATCCAGTGGTACCCGTTGATGCGTCTAAGATCAAACGTGCAGCAACGGTTTCAGGCCGAGTGGAAACCCCCAAAACATCGTGGGAAAGCGTGCATTGGTCAGGTTTTTTCTTTTTGGACGGTACCCACCAGGGTAGGTGGGAAAAAAACCTTGCCTTTAGTTGGCTTGATATTTTCCTGGCAATTTCCTTCTCCCGCAGTTTGGGCCCATTGTATTGCATGGTTAAATCGATATCCCTGAAATTTTTTTTTTTGTTTTTCACCAAACATCAAAAAAATGTCGCCCCATTTCCCTGTTAATTTTTTTTTGGACCTACCAAAATCTATTCCCTTGGGGGGGGGTAAATATAAGACGGCAGGAAAAATTTCATAATTATGCAACAGATAGTTTTCAAAATAATTGATCGTGAATGAAGGCATTCATTTTTTGGACAGACTATAGTCGACTATATCTTATAGTAATTCTGTCATCTGTATCTGGCTCATTACTCTTTTTGATACTTACTTTTACTTCTTTATTAAAACCCATTGCTTAATAATATTTATTTAATTTTCCTATTTATACCAAATGTGAAACATCAAAGGAACAGAATCTTACTCGACTCTGTAAAGGATTATTTCACACAAAGTACAATTTGAAGAATCTTACCCGTGAACAGTTTCATGCATATGTGATTGCTAACGAGGATCTTCTACGAAAAGTTGGCTCCTCCGTGAAATAAATTGTGTAATTAATAAAGATTATAAGGTAATAATTGTACAATCGGCTGTTTAAATAATGATATTTAGCATTTTGAAAAAGGCATCTATTGAATTTTTTTTTTTTTTTTTTTTTTTAAAAACATGATTGTTTCTTGGTCGATTCACTAAGAGTAAGATACACTTATTGGCAGCTATTGTAATAACATTGTACTGATTGTGGGTTTAATCTGGAACGATTCAAATGAAACATTCAATATCTCCTCCTTTTTGTATGTCCTCCTTTGTCCCCTTTTTTTGTCTTATTATGTCCTACTTTTGGTGCCCACGTATCTGGCAGCCATACAGATAACCGATCCTCTTTTCCTGTGTTTCAAAACCCTATCTCCCACCTTCTCTCCTCGATATAGCCTTTAATATTCACCCCCCCCCCCCCCACCAACCACCACCACCCCAAGCCATAAATGATAAGATAACAAAACTCTTAGAGATCTACTTAAAGTAATTAGGCCAACTCTACAATAATAACTGGCCCGCACTTTTCTACTTTCAAAGGCCTGTTGCCACTCCGTGCATAAACTTACGGGCTCACTACTTTAACTATCCTTCTCCCTTACTCACGCGGACTCCGAACCCCCCACCCCCCCCCCCCCACCCCCCCCCACCCCACCCCACAAGCAGTGAACCAGACTTGAAAACACCATGTGACACAGCTCTTTCTGGTAATTAGAGTTCGGGTGTAAATCCTCTGGAATTACTCGCACTTTTAGAAGGTGTTTGATTTCCTTCTCAAAGCAAAGCCGAGCTAAAATAGAGGGCTGTAAAGGACTGCTTTCATTGTAAACAAAGATGCATAATCATCATCGTACGCCATGCCGATAAGCTTGGGCGGTTATGTTTCGACATCTTACACGTTGTGGATCAGCTGTGTTGTTATCTCGACCATACCACGTGACCAAGCCATCAAGGTTTTACTTCTCTGCCTTTCTCTTGTTTTCCCCCCTCAATCTTGCCAGTTATCACCAAGTTCTCCAATTTATTTCTTCTCATAACGGGTCCAAATATTTTATTTTTTTTAACGTTTAATTTCTCTAATAACTTTACGGTTTTCATTTGTTTCTTGTGGATGCATTATATGTGTTACACTTTCTCTCGTTATTTATGCCAGGAGAAATCCCAACACAGTGCACGAATTCCGGAGTTATTAACATATTAAGTGCCAAACAAAATGTATGTTTTCTTCAAACAAACATGGATGGCGGATGATGGGAAGTATGGGTGTGTATCAGTTGATGATGGGAAGTATGGGTGTGTATCAGTTGATGATGGGAAGTAGGAGTGTGTATCAGTTGATGATGGGAAGTATGGGTGTGTATCAGTTGATGATGGGAAGTATGGGTGTGTATCAGTTGATGATGGGAAGTATGGGTGTGTATCAGTTGATGATGGGACGTATGGGTGTGTATCAGTTGATGATGGGAAGTATGGGTGTGTATCAGTTGATGATGGGAAGTATGGGTGTGTATCAGTTGATGATGGGAAGTATGGGTGTGTATCAGTTGATGATGGGAAGTATGGGTATGTATCAGTTGATGATGGGAAGTATGGGTGTGTATCAGTTGATGATGGGAAGTATGGGTGTGTATCAGTTGATGATGGGAAGTATGGGTATGTATCAGTTGATGATGGGAAGTATGGGTATGTATCAGTTGATGATGGGAAGTATGGGTGTGTATCAGTTGATGATGGGAAGTATGGGTGTGTATCAGATGATGATGGGAAGTATGGGTGTGTATCAGTTGATGATGGGAAGTATGGGTGTGTATCAGTTGATGATGGAAGTATGGGTGTGTATCGGTTGATGATGGGAAGTATGGGTGTGTATCAGTTGATGATGGGAAGTATGGGTGTGTATCAGTTGATGATGGGAAGTATGGGTGTGTATCAGTTGATGATGGGAAGTATGGGTGTGTATCAGTTGATGATGGGAAGTATGGGTGTGTATCAGTTGATGATGGGAAGTATGGGTGTGTATCAGTTGATGATGGGAAGTATGGGTGTGTATCAGTTGATGATGGGAAGTATGGGTATGTATCAGTGATGATGGGAAGTATGGGTATGTATCAGTTGATGATGGGGAAGTATGGGTGTGTATCAGTTGATGATGGGAAGTATGGGTGTGTATCAGTTGATGATGGGAAGTATGGGTGTGTATCAGTTGATGATGGGAAGTATGGGTGTGTATCAGTTGATGATGGGTAGTATGGGTGTGTATCAGTTGATGATGGGAAGTATGGGTGTGTATCAGTTGATGATGGGAAGTATGGGTGTGTATCAGTTGATGATGGGAAGTATGGGTGTGTATCAGTTGATGATGGGAAGTATGGGTGTGTATCAGTTGATGATGGGAAGTATGGGTGTGTATCAGTTGATGATGGGAAGTATGGGTGTGTATCAGTTGATGATGGGAAGTATGGGTGTGTATCAGTTGATGATGGGAAGTATGGGTGTGTATCAGTTGATGATGGGAAGTATGGGTGTGTATCAGTTATGACTTCAAAGTTGTTAATATGGTAGTAGACATGTGTTATATATTAACTTAAAAGGGAAAAACTACTGTATATAAGTCCATGGCAGATTCGGGAATTCGCTTAAGACGAATAATCATCCCATTGCATTTAATCAGTTAAATTTACACGTCTTCCCAGTTTGTTCTATCCATCTATTGTGGGGGATCGGCAGGGGTTATTGAAGAATATCAAAGCTGAGAGGGAAGACCAGGAGAACTTTTAATCAGATCGCGGTGGGAAAGATTAGTAGTATGACTCTTCGCTGGCTGTTGAACGAGGGGACTGAGCACGTATGGGAGTGTCCTGAGTGCAGTGATGTCAGTTCTTAACTCAACTCAACTCAACTCTATCCATCTAATCTTCTTCTTGCTCTTTCATTCTCTATCACACCCTATCTCTTGCTTTTCCCTTTCTCGCACTCTCTATTGTTCCCTTTCTCGCACTCTCTATTGCTCCCTTTCTATAAAACGTTTTCCCCCTCCCCTCTCTCTCTCCTCTCTCTCTCTCTCTCTCTCTCCTCTCGCTAGCATCTCTTTCCTTCTAACTCGTTGTCTCTATCTCTATCTCGCTTTCCCTCGATTTGTTTCTTTCTCTCAACCCTTTCTCTCCCTCTCTCGCACTCTTCCTACAATTCTCTTACTCTCTCGCACTCTCTTACTCTCTTGTTATCTCTCTACCTTGCACACCCTGTCTCTCTCTTTCTCATTTAATTTCTCTATCCCCCAGACTCTCTTTCTCTTATTCTCTCTAACTCTCTATCAATCCATATTTTCTCTCTTACCCTGTCTCACTCTCTTTTCCCTCCACTCTCTCTTTTATTCGCACCCTAAATCCATATCACTTCATATCTTTTTCTGTCTCTCCAGCTCTCTTTCCCCCTCTCTCCGATCTCCCCTCCCTCCCTCCCTCTCTCGTATCTCTCCCTCTCCCCCCCCCTCTCTCTTCCAATCTGTCGCTTCGACCTCAACCTATTACTCAGAGAAAAATCGATTGGATATTTTAAACACATAAAAATTCACGGTATATTTTTCTATCTGTGCTACAAAATCAGGTCGCGAGGGTATAAATTACTGGATGTTGCTTTCCCGTCTTCCGTGCTAATTCTGAAATAATTAGAGATGACTTTGTTGTTGGGCAGCCGAAGAGCAAGCAAGCCTTGATCCCAACACGAGAAGACACATCAACACATTCAAGCGAGATGGAGGATAGAGGAAGCGGGAGGGACGAAAGCGAAGAGTCGATAATATTTACCATCATTTGTGCAAAGAATTGTACTTTTCTTTAAAATGATAGTTCCTGCGATTTGTAATGTCGTTCATTTTCTTACAGTTTCTAATTCTGGAAGCTTGTGAGAGTGGTGTTTTCGAAGAATGCGAAGAATGAGAGGGGCGGACAGGAGATAAGATGACATGATTCTAACAGATATAGAAAGCTTTGGCAAATCATCATCATCATCATGTGCCATGCCGATAAGCGTGGTGGGTCATGTTTCACCATCTCACACGATCACCAGAGTCGTGGATTGCATCTCATCTTGTTCCTCTTGTATCTTGCGGTGTTGATGTGAAGCATAAACAACTGGAGAGTGCCTGTTTATGGGCTTCATATATCCAGATTCCCATAGACACTGTTATTCCATCTGTCCATCGTTTACGAAGTCGGCCTCTTCTTCCGGTTCTGGTTCTGTTTGGTCTATACATCATTGCTTGTTGGGGTCTACTGTTATTTGGTAGCCTAGTTATATGTCCAAACCATTTAACTTGCTGTTCTCTTACAAAATCAAGCGCTACTATAACCCCAACTTTAGTCCTGATTTCTTTATTTCTGATTTTCTCTCTTCTTGATACATTGGGTATTTTTCTCAGGAATCTCATTTCTGTTGTTGCAATTGTTCTTTTCTCCTTTTCTGTACTTGTCCAGGTTTGGCATTGGTAGTATAACATTGTTAAGAAGATTGTGCTTGATAGGTGTTTGTTCTTTAGTATTGGTGCCATCAATGAGTCGGTTTGCCTTATTGCATCTATTTTCGATCCCGTCTTCTGATTGCTATTTGATGATATTACACTTACTAAGTAGATCAGCTCTGTGTTTTTGTCTCAGTTATGCCACGTGGTCAAGCCATCAAGATATTTTCTTCTCTGCCTTCCCTCTTTCCCTCTCAATCTTGCCAGTTGTCATCAATTTCTCCAGGTTATTTCTTTTCATGAAGTGCCCAAAAATCGTGACAGTTGACGTCTAATTTCCCTAATTAGTTCACGGTTTTCATTTGCTTCTTGTAGGACACTGCTCATCTGGTTTTTCTGTCTGTCCATGGTATTCTTGGCACATTTTCCTCAGAAACCACATCTCCACTGCTATTAGATGTTTTTCAGCTTATCTACTCATTGTCCACGTTTCACATACATACAACAGTATAGGTTCAATGTTTTGTGACAAACTACTGAACTAATACTCTTCGCTGGCTGTTGAACGAGGGGATGGAGCCCATGTGGGAATGTTCTACGTACAGTGATGTCGGTTCTTAGTTCATAACTCATAATTAAACTGAGTTGAGTTGAGCTAAGAACCGACATCACTGCACTTAGGACATTCCCATACGCACTCTGTACCCTCATTCAACAGCCAGCAAAGAGTCACACTTCTAATCGTTTCTATCGCAATCCAATTGAAAGGATGGGGGGGGGGGTTGTCTTGAGCCTGAGGAATTAAAGCCGCCTGGCTTGTGCAGTCGCTGCCAACTGTGCAGGTTAGAGATTTCTTTTTGCCTCCGATTGAAAAAAAAAAATTAAAACTCAAAACCATACCAAGGATTCGAGCCCGGGTCTCCCGAAGGAGAATCCGGCATTCTAGCCACTTGACTAATCGCTCCTCAAAGCCTCCACATGATCTTTAAATGACATACACCTGTCGAAGGTGATACCCAAGTACTTCAATTTACTCTCTCTCTCTCTCTCTCTCTCTCTCTCTCTCCCCTCCCCTCCCCTCCCCTCCCTCTCTCTCTCCCTACAAAGAAGACATCAATTCAATATAATACATGGGACATCTGCCTTCACGATCCGATTATCCAGGGAGTACAACACAACCCCTGCGTCACTGCACCACTCCGCCACCCTGTTTACCGCCATCTGTAAGTCTACATCCAAACGTTCCCTATCTCTTGCCTGTCTGTACACCAGCACATCATCTGAAAATATCAAAATTCTACCAATACCTGGTGTCTCAATAGTTGCGATTTTGCTGGTGTATACATTAAAGTGCACCTGAGACATGGCAGATCCCTGTGGCAGCCCAGGTGTAATGGTACAGGTGTCAGAAGTCCATGAACCCACGCGACGCTCATAAAGGACCACCGCAATCCATTTGGGCAATCCAAGGGCAGAGGTCCATGTCCAACAGAGTGTTTATCAACCGATCATACCTGACCCCGTTATACGCCAGTGTCTTTCTTCACCCTTTGATTCACTTGTATTTGCTTAGTTCTCGTCATGAGTTCAGCATTACTAATTCTTTCATACCAGTTTAGCCCTTCTAGTTTACGTTAAGGCACACATCAATGAGTGTTTGTAGTTTATTAGTAATCTATTTAGTCATTGGCAATGTTTTTGATTCATACAACAGTGCTGATTTAACTTTAGAACTGACTATTCTAAGTTTGGTGCGAGATTAATTTCTCTTAGCTTTCACACATTTCCTAGTGGTATAAAAGCTCTTTTATAAGAGCTCTTAACTTCCACAGATTTCCTAGTGCTATAAAAGCTCTTAACTTTCACAGATTTCCTAGTGCTATAAAAGCTCTTAACTTTCACAGATTTCCTAGTGCTATAACAGCTCTTAACTTTCACAGATTTCCTAGTGTTATAAAAGCTCTTAACTTTCACAAATGTAGAAGTGCTATAAAAGCTCTTTTATAAAAGCTCTTAACTTCCACAAATTTCCATAACGCTATAAAAGCTCTTTTATAAAAGCTCTCGACTTTAGAAATCTTGTTATACTGATCTGTTCCGCTCCGTGGCGAAGAAGTTAGAAATGCAACTCATAATCTCGCATACCGCGTTCGAAACACAGCTGCTGGCGATTTAGAAGCAGATCGCCTTGCATTGGTTTCCATACAATGGTATGAGTGCCGGTCATTCAGAGAGCAATGGCAAACTATAAATGTAAACTTTCTGGTAGATCACAGGCAAAATGCTATGGTTAACTGTGAGTTATGTAAAGGATATGCAACTAACTTATGTGTTATTTGTATATTATAGTTGTATATAATAGTCTACTTGCACTAGCTAGTTAACCCCCTATTGACGGCAATCCCTTTCATATTCTTCTTCTTCTTCTTCTTCTTCTTCTTCTTCTTCTTCTTCTTCTTCTTCTTCTTCTTCTTCTTCTTCTTCTTCTTCTTCTTCTTCTTCTTCTTCTTCTTCTTCTTCTTCAGCGTTCCGAGCCATTGAGGTTCCTTGCTGCAGATACAATCCGTCTCCATTCGTCTCTCTGGTTTACCCTCTCTTGCCAGTCATATTAACATCGGAAATATAGTTGACTCAGTCAAGAGACTATTAATCTGAAACTGGGATGGGCCCTAATTATAACTGCTCGTCTGAGGCTAAACAGGGCAGAGGTAATGGAAAAACAACGAACGAACGAACGAGCGAAGTTTATTTTCGAAGTGTTAAGAATTGGGCATGTCGCCCGTCTGACATTCTCCCCGTCTTATTTCTCTGCTCTCAAACATTATTCCATTCGCTAATGCCTTATGAAGCTAATCTTAGACAACGTCGACAACCATAGAAACAATATTCATTATAAACGCAAGGAAAATGAGCAGTAATCAATGATTCATGACTCACTAAAACTAATTTCTGACATGGCAGTTATAATTAGCTTCTTCTGACAGTTGTTAGTTACTCTGGTCGTACATGGCATTCGTAGAGTGAACCACATCTCCGCTGCTTCCAGGCTTTTCCTAATTTATATCTTCACACCTGAGGATTCACTGTCATACAGAACTTGATCGATATAACATTTCAGTCAAAATAATCATAATCTTCTACTTTTGCCGTCAAGCGTCGTGGGGAGGAATAATTGATGCTCCAGCACCCGATGGGTGGCACTGGATAGTGTCATTACGTTGATTTGTACAATGTCTTTGATGTCGTCAGTCCGTTTTATTCTTGGGCGTACTCTAGCTCTCGTAGAAGATCTTCTTCTTTGATGTAGGGCCAGTGCTGGTAGTTGATGGTGTTGCATTCTAACTAGATGGCCGAACTACGAGGGTAAGTTAATAAGTAAGTTACAAATGGCTGTAGAAAAATAACTAAATATAACTTTAAATTAGTTTATTTTTATACATACATTGTCCCTTTATTTCTCTACATAATTTTCACCAACATTGATGCACTTATCCCATAGTTTTATCAGTCCTCCCAAACCGGCTGCATAGAACTGCGTGCTCTGGTTTCATTTACCTGCCATCGCACAGAACTGTGTGACTTACTTATTGACTCGCCCTTGTAACTTTTTCTACCCAACTATGCACCGCTTTACGGGATAAACATTTGTCAGCATAAACACTGAAAACCCTCCTTGGCGAGAGACATTTCGAGAATGACGTCGAAGTTGAATGTGAAGTGAAAACGTGGTTTAGAAAACTGAGCACGCAGTTCTATGCAGCCGGTTTGGGAGGACTGATAAAATGATGGGATAAGTGCATCAATGCTGGTGGAAATTATGTTGAGATAAAGGGACAATGTATGTGTAATTATAATCTGGTTTCAGGATGTTATCATATTTTGTTATTTTTCTACATACATTTGTGACTTACTTATTGACTTCTCCTCGTACATGAAGACTGGAAAGATCGAGGGGAAGGAGGCAAAGGTCAGTGAAAATAAATGATGCTGGATTTATTGAAACGGTGGCATAGAGTAATATCAGCAGCAGACTTGATCGAGAACACCAAGGACAAAGATATATGGAGAGACATGAACGCCTACGCCAGCTGGCATGAAACTTGATGAAGATGATGACGACTGTTATACCCCGATGCAACCGCTACTTCTCTTAATTAGACTACTCATAGTCCAGTTGTGGGGGACTTGAAGTGCATGCGACAGAATCTGATACAAAGAGTTAATGGCATGTCATCTACAGGACATCGCAATCAATCCCAGAAGTAGAAAACTTTCTGGTAACTTTCTAGGCAATTTTACGTTCAGTTGTTTGCCACTACCGGCGCCTGTGTTTTTTTTTTTTTTTTTTGCATATGCTATTTACAGGACATCGCTGTCAACACCAACATTTTACTGTTGTTGATGTCTTGGCAAGTTTACGTTTAGTAGTTTGCCATTGCTTTCTGAACGACCGGCTCCCGTACCAATACGTTAAAACCCCAGCGCGATACGGTCTGCTGCCAAATCGGTCGCCGCTGTGTTTCGAACTCGGGGTAAGCGGCTCACGAATCGCGTTACAATGTGCAGTCCCACACAACGCATTCGAAATAGGCTGCATTATGGTCATGTTTAACAATGGTTGGCCGTTGGCTGTTGGCCGTTCAGAAAACAATGACAAAACTACAGAACGTAAACTTGCTCAGCAAATCACCAAGCACAAAAATGCTGGGGTTGACTGTAACGTCAATAAAAGTCACGTAACAAACTTGAACCAAAGCCAAGACGTACTAATTAGTTAGGAAGAATAAGTAAATGAACCTTGAATCCGCCTTAAGCCGCATTGGACATATATTGCGGTATCCATATTTTCATCCATCCATCCATCATGTACCATGCCGATAAGCGTGGGCGGTCATGTTCTGCCATCTCACTCGATCACCAGAGTCGTAGATCAGCTCCGTGTTCCTGTCTCGACCATGCCATGTGGCCAATCCATCCAGGTATTTACTTCTCGGTCTTCCCCTTGGTCTCTTCCCTTCGATCTTGCCAGGTGTCACCAAGTTCTCCAAGTCATTTCTTCTCATAACATGCCCCAAAAAATTTAGATTGTCTATGTCTAATGTCTCTAATCAGTTTACGATTTTCATTTGTTTCTTGAAGGACTTGCTCATTGGTTGTTCTGTCTGTCCATGGTATTCTTTGCATTTTCCTCAGAAACCACATTTCCACAGCCATCAGCTGTTTTTCAGTTTGACTGCTTATTATCCACGCTTCACATCCATAAAAAAGTATAGGTTCTATGTAGCACCTCAACATTCTTTTTCTCGTTTCAATTAATATCTTTTTATTGGTCAGTATGTTTTTCATCTTGCAAAAGGCTGCCTTCGCAATGGCAATTCTTGTTCTAATCTCTTCAAGGCATCATCTCCCATCAGATGTTTTCATAGACCAATGGAAATTGGATGTGTGATGTGGTCATCCGGGTTTACCTCCCAAGACATTTCCGGGTAACAGATTCCATCAGGGAACCCAAGTCAATTAAAAAAAAAAATTTAAAAAAATTCGAATCTGACTTTGGGAATCGAACCCCTGTCCACCGGGCCAGCAGGCGAGCTTCAACCTAACTTAAAAACACACAACAAGTCTACAACAATCACCTACCTGTGCTTGGGGCAACAAGCCGAGTGGGAACAGCCCATTGACGTCGGCATGAGTCCCCGGATTATATTATCACTACGCAGCTGGCAGTAGTTTGTTCTTGCACATACGCACAATTAATTAACACACAGCAAAGTGAATCCAAATATAACTCTGGCATTTGCTGCATATATTCCACTATTTCTGGACTGAATAAAACTCCTGTCTTTCAGAAAATAAATCACATGTTGCAAGAAGTGTTTTCTATTTCTCTTGAAATCAAATATCATATTGCACTGTATGTCCTCATACGTGGCAAAAGCTATATTTAGGTATACAATTTTCGCTCACAAATTGCAGCGTACAATCTAAACTGAAATTCATTGCACTATTTGTCTGAATATAGGATCATATACTATATTTAGTTGTACATTTTCACGAACATGGTTACATTTAATATCTAAATTCACAAATATAATTTTCTCTGCTCTGATCTCCTGGTGTCTTAATACAAAACAAGTCAGCGAATAGTCACGCTTACCTTCGACTTATCATCTAGAAACAGTGGGACATCAAAGAAGACATTTTAATGGCAATCTCGAGAACATTAATTGCTTTTTCTAGCATCGCACATAATTTGTTTAGAACATGCATTTTATCCATGGCAACATACGATTTGAGTCTTGGGCCATGTTGCAATCTTTAGAGATCTAGGGAGTGGAGTTTTAAAAAATTAAACGTTACAGAACATTTCTTAGAGTACCGTGTTTACTAAAGGAGATCTTGGCGTATGATACCACACCCTCAAGTTTGAGAATGGAGAGAGAGGCGGTTACTGCAGCTTTCCGCTGGTTGGAGAACAAACTGTATACACATGTTGTGATTGTAACTGATTCACAAAGCATGCTGGCAAAGGTGAAGACTGGCATTTTTCGTGCAGAATGACATGCATCGATTCAGAGGTCGCGGGTTGTGAGCATTCGCTGGAACTTTTCTCCAGGACACTCTGGTGTGGTTGGAAATGAACAAGTAGTCAGAGTGGTTGATGCTGCATAATTGAGGGTGATTTGATGCATGATCAAACAGATGTGGTGAATGCCCTCTGAGAGCCCGCGAACAATGGAGAAGAACAGATAAGCTAACAAGGTCTAGAAAGAATGCCACAGCAAGGGGGTGGTTCAGAGGATCTGGTAGACATTCATCTCTCAGAAGTAATGTAAGACAGACATATAATCAGATTGCAATGGGCAACATTAGTGTTGGAACTCTTCACTGGCTGTTGAAAATGAGGACTGAGCGCGTATGGGAATGCCCCGAGTGCAATGATGTCGGTTCTTGACCTAACTCAAACTCAACTCAACTCAACTCAAACTCAACTAACTTTTATAGAACCTATTATGCGTGTAATCTCGTATACTCTCGTAAGCAACGTGACGACGGTGAGAATCAGCAGTAGTTCGAATCGCGTCGGAAACTTACGAGGGTATGTGAGCCGGCCGCTCAGAAAGCAATGGCAAACTACTGAGCGTAATCTTGCCAAAGAAACCAGCAATAAGCTGAAAGATGCTGATGCTGACAGCGATGTCCTGTAAACATTATGCGTGTCGTTAGAGGAGAAGGAGGAGGGTTGGTGTGTGACTGGTACCTCCCTTAGAAGCTCAAACTTCAAAATGCAGTTCAACTCAATCAGGGCCGTCTTCACAAAGAAGGTTGGCTGCAATGGATCACCACCACTGTCTCACTTCTTGATTGTACATTCTATCAGACTGCTGTTCACCCATCTTTATGTTATCTTTCCATATGTATTGCTTATGCTTATGGGAATGTCCCGAATGATGTCGGTTCCTAAATCAATCAATCAATCAATCAATCAATCAATCAATCAATCAATCAATCAATCCATATGTATTGTTGTCTACCTCTTGCTCGCTCGCCTTCAACCTTACCATCAAGTTTGTTTTTATGAGAATGCTGTCTCTTAACGTGGGCAAAATATTTCACTTGTCTATTTTTTATTTCTTTTATCAATTCTCTTTTCATTTTCACTCTTTCTCGAACCTCTGTGTTTGATTGTGTTTATTTCCATAAAATGCGACTATTTATGAACAAGTCAACAAAGTACTTGGCGCTAGTTGGCTGAAAGTCTGTAGACTCCATTGGATATGAAACAAACAACAACAACAAGAACCGGAACTCGATGGGTGATGCTATTAATTTCATGTCTGCCGCCTTTATTTCCCAGAACGTCTCCTGGTACCCAGTTTTAATCTGGGTGGATCTGGCAGACCAGATCAAGTTACAAAATATCACCATGGGATTTCAAACACGTGACCATAAAGGAAGTAAACATTGAGTTGAGGTGAGTTGTTGAATTGAGCTGAGTTGAGCTAAGAAACGACATCACTGCACTCATTACATCCCCACACGCGCTCTGTCTCCTAGTTCAACAGCCAGGAAAGAGTCATACTGCTAATGCTGTGGTTCTTAACCGGTGGGGAATTCCCCACCCCCTCACCCCCCAGGGGGATTTTAGGGTTTCCAGGGGGCGGGGGTGGGGGGGGAAATTTAAAATATTTTTTTT
>JACEFZ010004910.1:5000-101235 GCA_014155875.1 Cepaea nemoralis | reverse complement strand
TCCCTGTCAATTCCTCACTATTCCTGGAACCCACAGTGCGGAGTTATCTTCCAAAACTCCGTCACAATTCTTCACTTTATCAGCCCATGACCTTCTCCTGGTCTGGTCTACACTCCACTCCCTCTCAGCTCGGAGTTCAAACATTAACTGCCCCGTCAATCTCTGTCCCTCTCCTCTCAACAATTCCATCCCCCACAATGCCTCACACACAACACACAACCTCACTGCTCCAACTGTCTGCCCCTTCTTGCAGCCCCTATCCCTTACCGTTTATCTCCTTATATTCTCTTTCCGGTGAATGCCCTTTCACCTCTTGAACTGTTTATATTGTACGGCCACTCACCTTAATGTCAATGACCACAGGAATGTGACAGTCTCTGACCCGTAATTTGTATACCGCATATAAACAAACTTTGAAATCTGCTGTACAATCTCCAGAACAAAAATTCTTTTGGTGGGTGGACATAATAATGTTATATGGTAAATTTCATCATTTTCCCTCGGTTGGTTAATGAGATATGGAATTTTATATTGGGGCAGACAAAAGTAAACAGACTATAGCTCCATTTGTCCAAGTCGCGTTAAGGAGTGTGGAAGGTCCATGTACTTACTGATCGCACTGTCTGTCAGACCCGGTAGTTCCAGGAGTGACCGGTTTGTTTGTTTGTTTATTTGTTTGTTTGTTTGTTTTTCATGGTGTATTTTTAATAACTGTGGTGTTTTGAACATATTACCGTTCCAAGTTTTGTATTTACCTTGTATGTTGCATGGACTTTACAGAAGGCGGATACAAAACTTGGAACGGAAATATGTTTTTTTAACCCACAGTCATTATAAATACACCCTATACTACTGTTTCATGTGCCAGGTGTCTGTCAAGATTTCCCATCTGACATCTAAAACGCGCCTGTTAGCGTTGGCTGAACTGGCATGCTTATGTACAACTAGACTACCTGGACAATGTTGCCAGATCAATATACCGCCGTGTTTGCTGGATGTCGCCGCAAAAATGAATAATGATCTGGAGTTGTAAAAACTGCATTACAGACACGACATAACATGTGTATGTATAAATAGAGCAAGGGAGAACTCTTGCAGAGAATATGGCAGCGCGGATGTGAACACTCTCACCGATGTGAGTACTCATGTTATACACACATATTGTCCAGGCACGGAGGTTTCATTACTCCAACATACACACATCCTCTGACTTACCAGGAATTTAAATAAAGATCCCTAGTTACAAGACGCTCAGAAAGCAATGGCAAACTACTGAGCGTAATTTTGCCAAGAAATCAACATGCAGCTGAAAGATGCTGGTGTTGACAGCGATGTCCTGTAAAGGATATGAAAAAAAAAAAGTTACAAGACGGCTATTAGCCATTATCTCAACAAGTCCTTGATGTTTACCAAACATTCAATATTGTTACCTCCTCCTGGATCTTTCAGTTGCGGTCTATATCACCAACTGTCCGACTCATCCTCTAACGAATGATTTGTTGAACCAGATGCTCTTGTTTCTCTGTGAACTGTGAGCACTGTGCTGTGTCGTGTTGGGAATGTGTTCGTGTGTGTGCAGCTGGGGCGAATGCTTGCAGATCTTTAACTCTATCTCTCCCAGACAGTGATCACTTCAGACTGGCGGTTAATTGGAGCAGAAACAGTTACAGTAATAACAATCAGGGATATGAATTATTGGAGCATCCCATATACAGTAATGTATATCATGGATAGAGTAATGTATATCAGGGATAGAGTAATGTATATCTGGGATAGAGTAATGTATATCAGGGATAGAGTAATGTATATCAGGGATAGTGTAATGTATATTAGGGATAGTGTAATGTATATTAGGGATAGAGTAATGTATATCAGGGATAGAGTAATGTATATCAGGGATAGTGTAATGTATATTAGGGATAGAGTAATGTATATCTGGGATAGAGTAATGTATATCATGGATAGAGTAATGTATATCAGGGATAGTGTAATGTATATTAGGGATAGTGTAATGTATATCAGGGATAGAGTAATGTATATCAGGGATAGAGTAATGTATATCAGGGATAGAGTAATGTATATAAGGGATAGAGTAATGTATATCAGGGATAGAGTAATGTATATCAGGGATAGAGTAATGTATATTAGGGATAGTGTAATGTATATCAGGGATAGAGTAATGTATATCAGGGATAGAGTAATCTCCATCGGGAATAGATTAATCTATATCAGAGATAATCTCAATCACGAATAGAGTAGTGTATATCAGGTATAGAGTAGTGTATATCAGGGATAGAGTAATCTATATCTGGGATCGAGTTATTGCAGCATGCCGGGCAGAGATGGGTACATTAGTAGAATATTCTGATTCACAAAGTATGCAATTCAATCAGACGAGATGCTTACTATATGTGATGAGATGTTATGTTATGTTATGTTATGTTATGTTATGTTATGTTATGTTTTGTTATGTTATGTTATGTTATGCATTGGATGCTAATTGTCCTAGGTCCACTGTTGTGTTGGTCTCCCTATGTCTCTCCGTTCAGGATGCAATACTTTCACTCCGGCATTAAATGTAACCAAGGTATGTTATTGCAAACACCGTCTCGTTACATTAGATGTAACTAATGTATCTTATTGTAAACACCGTCTCGTTACATTAGATGTAACTATTGTATCTTATTGTAAACACCGTCTCGTTACATTGAATGTCTCTGACTACCACTCTACTGCGGCTGTCTTGAATGTCTCTGACTACCACACTACTGCGGCTGTCTTGAATGTCTCTGACTACCACACTACTGCGGCTGTCTTGAATATCTCTGACCACACTACTTCGGCTGTCTTGAATATCTCTGGCCACACTGCTACTGCGGCTGTCTTGAATGTCTCTGACTACCACACTACTGCGGCTGTCTTGAATATCTCTAACTACCACACTACTGCGGCTGTCTTGAATATCTCTGGCCACCACACTACTGCGGCTGTCTTGAATATCTCTGACTACCACACTAGTGCGGCTGTCTTGAATATCTCTGGCCACAACGCTACTGCGGCTGTCTGGAATATCTCTGACTACCACACTACTGCGGCTGTCTGGAATATCTCTGGCCACCACACTACTGCGGCTGTCTGGAATATCTCTGACTACCACACTACTGCGGCTGTCTTGAATATCTCTGGCCACAACGCTACTGCGGCTGTCTTGAATATCTCTGACTACCACACTATTGCGGCTGTCTTGAATATCTCTGACTACCACACTATTGCGGCTGTCTTGAATATCTCTGGCCACAACGCTACTGCGGCTGTCTTGAATATCTCTGACTACCACACTATTGCGGCTGTCTTGAATATCTCTGACTACCACACTATTGCGGCTGTCTTGAATATCTCTGGCCACAACGCTACTGCGGCTGTCTTGAATATCTCTGACTATCACGCTACTGCGGCTGTCTTGAATATCTCTGACTACCACACTATTGCGGCTGTCTTGAATATCTCTGACTACCACACTATTGCGGCTGTCTTGAATATCTCTGACTACCACACTATTGCGGCTGTCTTGAATATCTCTGACTACCACGCTACTGCGGCTGTCTTGAATATCTCTGACTACCACGCTACTGCGGCTGTCTTGAATATCTCTGACTACCACGCTACTGCGGCTGTCTTGAATATCTCTGACTACCACACTACTGCGGCTGTCTTGAATATCTCTGACTACCATACTATTGCGGCTGTCTTGAATATCTCTGACTACCACACTATTGCGGCTGTCTTGAATATCTCTGGCCACAACGCTACTGCGGCTGTCTTGAATATCTCTGACTACCACGCTACTGCGGCTGTCTTGAATATCTCTGACTACCACACTATTGCGGCTGTCTTGAATATCTCTGACTACCACACTATTGCGGCTGTCTTGAATATCTCTGACTACCACGCTACGGCGGCTGTCTTGAATATCTCTGACTACCACGCTACTGCGGCTGTCTTGAATATCTCTGACTACCACGCTACTGCGGCTGTCTTGAATATCTCTGACTACCACGCTACTGCGGCTGTCTTGAATATCTCTGACTACCACGCTACTGCGGCTGTCTTGAATATCTCTGACTACCACACTACTGCGGCTGTCTTGAATATCTCTGGCCACACTACTACGGCTGTCTTGAATATCTCTCACTACCACGCTACTGCGGCTGTCTTGAATATCTCTGACTACCACGCTACTGCGGCTGTCTTGAATATCTCTGGCCACCACGCTACTGCGGCTGTCTTGAATATCTCTGGCCACAAAGCTACTGCGGCTGTCTTGAATATCTCTGGCCACCACGCTACTGCGGCTGTCTTGAATATCTCTGGCCACCACGCTACTGCGGCTGTCTTGAATATCTCTGGTCACCACACTACTGCGGCTGTCTTGAATATCTCTGACTACCACACTATTGCGGCTGTCTTGAATATCTCTGGCCACAACGCTACTGCGGCTGTCTTGAATATCTCTGGCCACCACGCTACTGCGGCTGTCTTGAATATCTCTGGCCACAACGCTACTGCGGCTGTCTTGAATATCTCTGGCCACAAGGCTACTGCGGCTGTCTTGAATATCTCTGGCCACCACGCTACTGCGGCTGTCTTGAATATCTCTGGCCACCACGCTACTGCGGCTGTCTTGAATATCTCTGGTCACCACACTACTGCGGCTGTCTTGAATGTCTCTGACTACCACACTATTGCGGCTGTCTTGAATATCTCTGACTACCACACTAGTGCGGCTGTCTTGAATATCTCTGGCCACCACACTACTGCGGCTGTCTTGAATATCTCTGGCCACCACACTACTGCGGCTGTCTTGAATGTCTCTGGCCACACTGCTACTGCGGCTGTCTTGAATATCTCTGGCCACCACACTAGCTGCGGCTGTCTTGAATGTCTCTGACTACCACACTACTGCGGCTGTCTTGAATATCTCTGGCCACACTGCTACTGCGGCTGTCTTGAACGTCTCTGACTACCACACTACTGCGGACTGTCTTGAATGTCTCTGACTACCACACTACTGCGGCTGTCTTGAATATCTCTGGCCACACTGCTGCGGCTGTCTTGAATATCTCTGGCCATAACGATACTGCGGCTGTCTTGAATATCTCTGGCCACACTACTGCGGCTGTCTTGAATATCTCTGACTACCACACTAGTGCGGCTGTCTTGAATATCTCTGACTACCACACTAGTGCGGCTGTCTTGAATATCTCTGGCCACACTGCTACTGCGGCTGTCTTGAATATCTCTGACTACCACACTAGTGCGGCTGTCTTGAATATCTCTGACTACCACACTAGTGCGGCTGTCTTGAATATCTCTGGCCACACTGCTACTGCGGCTGTCTTGAATATCTCTGACTACCACACTAGTGCGGCTGTCTTGAATGTCTCTGACTACCACACTACTGCGGCTGTCTTGAATATCTCTGGCCACAACGCTACTGCGGCTGTCTTGAATATCTCTGACCACACTACTGCGGCTGTCTTGAATGTCTCTGACTACCACACTACTGCGGCTGTCTTGAATGTCTCTGGCCACAACGCTACTGCGGCTGTCTTGAATATCTCTGGCCACAATGCTACTGCGGCTGTCTTGAATATCTCTGACTACCACACTAGTGCGGCTGTCTTGAATATCTCTGGCCACACTACTGCGGCTGTCTTGAATATCTCTGGCCACAACGCTACTGCGGCTGTCTTGAATATCTCTGACTACCACGCTACTGCGGCTGTCTTGAATATCTCTGACTACCACACTAGTGCGGCTGTCTTGAATGTCTCTGACTACCACACTACTTCGGCTGTCTTGAATATCTCTGGCCACAACGCTACTGCGGCTGTCTTGAATATCTCTGGCCACACTGCTACTGCGGCTGTCTTGAATATCTCTGACTACCACACTAGTGCGGCTGTCTTGAATGTCCCTCCCAGCAAATGTGCTAGTCAACAAATGAGCCATTCACCAAATGAAGTGTCCACATCCCAACAAATGTGCCATTCACCAAGTGAAGTGTCCACATCCCAACAAATGTGCCATTCACCAAGTGAAGTGTCCACATCCCAACAAATGTGCCATTCACCAAGTGAAGTGTCCACATCCCAACAAATGTGCCATTCACCAAGTGAAGTGTCTACATCCCAACAAATGTGCTATTCACCAAGTGAAGTGTCCACATCCCAACAAATGTGCCATTCACCAAGTGAAGCGTCCACATCCCAACAAATGTGCCATTCACCAAGTGAAGTGTCCACATTCCAACACTGACAATCAACGAAACAAAAGAACATTTCAAATGATAAGCATGCAGATGTCTACCCATCCGACGGGGCAGTACAGATTGCAGCATTCAGTCTGGAATGATGGTTACAGTACAAAAATAAAGCTACCACATGTACCAGAATATTGGATCATCGATTGAGGGAATTACTGTCGTCGGCTCACTGTTGAGGGAATTACTGTCGTCGGCTCACTGTTGAGGGAATTACTGTCGTCGGCTCACTGTTCAGAAGATTTCATGAGACTGAACCATGTCGGAAATAACTCTGTAATAATGTTCAGTAATACACATGTTCATGAACAAAGATGAAAGCAGTGTCAGTAAAAATAACTTCTGCAGTTTGAACTCATGAATTATGCAACTAATGAAACTGTGACAGAGAATCATGCCTTCAAGGGCCGTCATTGTCTCCCCTCTAGTACTTGTATTTTCGCTAACAATAAATGCGCGACCATCAAGTCATACAGCACTGTAAACGACAGTATTATCTCAGTATTACAGTTATTATGTTGCCTTGGGGTCATAGATGGGCCTGCGTGCCCAATTCTTAACCCTTTGAATTAAAAAGTATGTTCGTTCGTTCAAAGAGAGTGCTGTAAACGACAGTATTGTCTCAGTATTATAGTTATTATGCTGTCTTGGGGTTAAAGACAGGGCTGTAAACTGTCATACTTCTCCCTGACAAACTTTGACAACCTTTCGTTATAAAGACAGTCCTTTCTGTGATGCCTCTGTATGACAACCTTTCGTTATAAAGACAGTCCTTTCTGTGATGCCTCTGTATGACAGACTTCGGTTATAAAGACAGTCATTGTTGTGATGCCATTCACTGTCAGACTTTGGTTATAAAGACATTCACTGTTGTGATGCCATTCACTGACAGACTTCGGTTATAAAGACAGTCATTGTTGTGATGCCATTCACTGTCAGACTTTGGTTATAAAGACATTCACTGTTGTGATACTTCTCTCTTACAGACTTTGACAACGAACTCAACATCACATCCAAAGAGAAAGTGCTCATCAAGAAGCTGATAGACAGGTACCAGCGGCATGGCAAGGAAGGTCGACCAGTGGTCAACACGTCGGATGCCCTCAGGGTGGAGTTTGCCCTGTCCCTCATCCAGATCCTGGACGTCGATGTCAAGGACCAAGTGCTGAAGACCAACGTTTGGTATGAATATGTAAGTATCCGAAGTGTTTTCTTGTCATCGGCTTATATGTAAGACATTGTTATAACAAGGTGTTTTCTTGTCATCGGCTTATATGTAAGACATTGTTATAACAAGGTGTTTTCTTGTCATCGGCTTATATGTAAGACATTGTTATAACAAGGTGTTTTCTTGTCATCAATCAGCTTATATATCTATCTATCTATCTATGTCTCTCTCTCTCTGTCTGTCTCTCTCTCTCTCTCTCTCTCTCTCTCTCTCTCTCTCTCTCTCTCTCTCTCTCTCTCTCTCTCTCTCTCTTCTCTCTCTCTCTCTCTCTCTCTCTCTCTCTCTCTCTCTCTATATATATATATATATATATATATATATATATATATACGCACACACACACACACTCACTCTCACACACACACACACATCCACACCCACACATTATCAGAACACAGGGCGTCTTAGATTTAGCAGCGACCAGATGGACAGAAGCTGAATTCATTCACAAAAACAAACACACCTTCCCACAGAAACATCATCTCCCAAACTTCAAGTGTTTCTTCAGCTAACCTGACGGCGTAATGAAATAAATACACACTCGACTTAAGACAGCAGTAAGCCAATTATTCTTTGCTTCTGCATCAGTGATCAGTTATAAAACCACCTGATACCACTCCACCTGTGAGAGAGCCATTGTCTCCGTACAGGTGACAATTGCAGTGTGAGTGCCAAGCGACTAGAACGGAAAGACAATTAGCAAATCCAGTAACCGAAAAGTGGTTGTGTGGGATGGTAAGGAGAGTTGCTAATCATTCTTCAGGAAACCCCAAACAGTCGACGGGCTATAAAAGTCCAACCTTATCCATCTCTCAACGGCGGCTAAATTGCAGTCGTAAAATTAACCAGCAGGGCGTTTCTTATACTATATTCGATGAAAACTAAACAATTACTCAAATACGCCAAGGCCTCAGCAATTAGTTGTCTAAAACCTGGGTTATGCACAGAGAAAGTATCCGCAGTGACTCAGTGATTACCTTGGCGACAGTAAATGTTCTACGTGCGAACAGTATGAGTGATACTGTGTGATATGTATGTCAGCCAAAGTATAATTCACCAAGTACCTGGTGCACAGGCTCTCCTCCCCGAGGGAGGGAAGGCTTGAGAGTGGACATGTTCCCAGTAAAGAACAAGCACGAAACAACATAGACACCGCTAACGACCGAGCGTCTCACAAGGCAAGCGAAAGACACCTGGAGTCATGACCCGGACCGGCTCGCCTATAGGGAATGACAAGAAGGTAATAAGGCCGAAACATTCAGGGAAGGGGGGCAACATCTGACGATCAGAAGCCCCTTGTCGTGTTTGCTCCCCGGCAGACATTTTATCACTTACTGTACCCCTTTCATGGTGTGAACAACTCTGTCGTGTGCTCCTGACCAGATGGGCAAAACGTCATCATCCTTGTGTGCCATGACGATAGTGTCGGCGGTCTTGTTTCACCATCTGACGCAATCACCAAACTCGTCGATCAGCTCTGTATTTTTGCCTCGAGCATGCCATGTAGCCTAGTCACCTTGTTATTTACCTCCCTGCATTCCCCTTGTTCTTTTCTCCTAAATGTTGCCAGTTGTCACAAAGTTCTCAAGTTTATTTCTTTCATAACGGGCCCAACAAATTTTGGCCTGCCACAACTAATGTTTCTAATTGTTGCGAAATATGCCATATAATAAATTGTGCAACCTATTTTTTTTTTTTTAAATCTTCTCTCTCTAAATTGGTAGGAAATTATGGACTAGGCACGGGAAATGAAAGAGGAGAAAAACTAATTCAATTATGTGAAGAAGATAGGTTTGTCGTCTGTAACGCATTTTAAAACAAAATCCAAGACGATTATATTGGTAAAGCCTTGGGGACAGCAGCTGAAGGCAGATTGACTTAATCATGTTCAGAGAAAGCTTTAGAGATGCTGTCACTTGGGCAAAAACACACTCAGGATCTGAAATAAATAGGGGTCAAACCCTGCAGCAATTAAGGTTTAGTTAGAGTTGATATATTCACACGCAAAACAGAATAAAGAATTATAGACTGACATAGACTGACATATCAGCACTACCAGAATCTTTTATAAGCATACATATCAGCACTACCAGTAACTATCATAGATTGACATATCAGCACTACCAGAAACTATCATAGACTGACGTATCAGCACTACCAGAAACTATCATATATTGTGCAGTCATAGTAGAAGATTAAGGAGGCTTGACTGTTCCGTCGCCCTGCTACTGAGTGAGTGCGTGGCGCGACACTGTGAGCTCTGAGTTTCGTGTGAAATGCTTTTGAATCTGCCTGAGGTTTTTTTGGAACGTGATGTTCGTAGTGATGGCAGGTGGCTATGTCTCAGAGTTGACCGGTTTTTGCCTTATGCAGAAATGCGTGGCTGCTGGGCTTCTTTCTGGTTGACTACCACAGCGATGAACTGTATTTTCGTGGACTGTGTGGGTGAACATCTAGGAAACATTCAGATAGGAAAATGGACTGCCGATTCCATCAGAGATGAACAGGGTGTTTCGTGGGGGACTGGTGTGTTGACATTCTGGTGGAGGCATATGCACAGTGGTATCTGTGCGGGGCTGTTGTTTGTCGAGACTCCTGTCTTTTCCACTTTCACATTGGGCAGTGGGGAACGAGCCATTGATGCTGTGAAGTTGGAACTGCGACTAACTGACTAACTAACTAACTATCATAGATGACATATCAGCACTACAGAAACTATCATAGACTGACGTATCAGCACTATCAGAAACTATCATAGATTGACGTATCAGCACTATCAAACTATCATAGATTGACGTATCAGCACTATCATAACCTATCATAGATTGACATATCAGCACTATCATAACCTATCATAGACTGACATATTAGCACTATCAGAAACTATCATGATTGACATATCGCACTATAATAACATCATAGATTGACATATCACACTATCAGTAACCTCATAGACTGACGTATCAGCACTATCCTAATATCATAGACTGACTTAGCATTCTAACTTCTAGATGATCAGCCTATCAAACTATCTAGACTGACATATCAGCCTACTACAGAAACTATCATAGATTGACAGTATCAGCACTATCAGAAACTATCACTAGTCTGACGTTATCGGCAATATCAGAACTATCACTCAGATTGACATATCAGCACTATCAGTAAATATCATAGATTGACATATCCGCACTATCAGAAACTATCATAGATTGACATCTCCGCAACTATCAGTAACTATCATAGTCTGACCATATCAGCACTACCAGTAACTATCATAGATTGACATATCAGCTACTATCAGTAACTATTCATAGATTGACTTATCAGCACTATTAGTAAACTATCATAGATTTACATATCAGCACTATCAGTAAACTATTCATAGCTCTGACACTATCAGCACTACCAGTAAACTATCATAAGATTTACATATCAGCACTATCAGTAACTATCATAGATTGACTTATCAGCACTATTAGTAACTATCAATAGATTGACATATCAGCACTAATCAGTAACTATCATAGCCTGACAATATCTAGCACTACCAGTAACTATCATAGATTGACATATCAGCACTATCAGTAACTATCATAGATTGACATATCAGCACTACCAGAAACTATCATAGTCTGACATATCAGCACTACCAGTAACTATCATAGATTGACATATCAGCACTATGAGTAACTATCATAGATTGACTTATCAGCACTATTAGTAACTATCATAGATTGACATAACAGCACTATCAGTAACTATCATAGTCTGACATATCAGCACTACCAGTAACTATCATAGATTGACATATCAGCAATATCAGAAACTATCATAGATTGACATATCAGCACTACCAGAAACTATCAAAGTCTGACATATCAGCACTACCAGTACTACTATCATAGTCTGACGTATCAGCAATATCAGAAACTATCGTAGATTGACATATCAGCACTATCATAACCTATCATAGACAATATACAGCGAATGGCTGTCGTCTGCTAGAGTAATTCTTTGCACTCAAAATAGAATGATGTTAACGAAAGAAATACTTTTGTTTGGTTGAACAAGTGTTTTGAAATGGCGGTCGATACACACGGATGGTTGATAAAATATTTATAGCAAGATTTCCAGATAAACAACCTCCTCATTGCATTACGGTTAGAAATTTGTTGAATTAGTTTCTTTCTACGGGAAATGTGGAAGATGCTCCACGATGTGACGGACCTGCTGTGTCTGAAGAACAATGTCTAGATATCTAAGAGAGAATCCTGAATAGTCCAAGCAAGTCCTTAAAGGAAACGTTGCAACAAGTGAATGTATCAGTGAGCACAGTGCACAAAATTCTTCAGCAATTAAAGTGTCATCCATACAGGATTTCATTCGTGCCTGAAATAAAATATTGTGATAATCAATCTAGAGTCAGCTACTAAAGAAGACGAGTCAATTCTCAATGGAACATTCTTCTCTGTTGAGGAATGGTTTCATCTATTTGGATACGTTAATAGCCAAAGTAAAGGTATTTCTACAAGTCTCGGCCTTATCCACAAAGGCTAGGCTTCCGAAGCACTACCATGGAGTATTACATCTTCAGGTTCAGGGTGTTGTCCACATATACAGCGTGATCTGAAACCGATCTATTCGTGTGGGAGGCCCACGTCAAATCCCGGGACGACACCCCAAACCGATTTACTCATGTGGGAGGCTAGCGACATATCCCGGGACAACACCCCAAACCGATCTACTCGTGTCGGAGACCAGCGTCCTATAACGGGGCAACACCCCAAACCGATCTACTCGTGTGGGAGGCCAGCGCCATATCCCAGGACAACACCTCAACCCAAGAATTGGGTCTCCGTGGTTGAGAGGTTAAGCCGCCAGCATCGCTCACCAAAAGTCATGGGTTCGCTTCCGGACACCATAATACTGTTCACGAAAACAAAATATTTGCAGATACCCAGGGACTCGTTGACGGAGCTACGGAATTCGTGCTCTATGCGACACTTTCGACAGGCTGCTCAGAGGACATAGCCCGAAACATATAGGGTAAACTCGGTGCAATAAAATCTTGCTTTAACCCAGTGGTTCCCAAGCTTTTCAAGCAGAAGGCCATATCTACTATTTTCGGTAGTTAAGCGGGCCACAACGTTATAAAAATTATAAACGTCGTGCAATATCATTCTTACCTTTCTTAATTTTCGTCAACAAAATTCTAAAACTTTAAAGGCAGTCAGTGTCAGTATTACACTGCCGTCATTTTGTGGTTTAAAATCAAAAGTTTATTTAATAGGTTACTGTCGGTGAGTCTGGAACGTAGCTTGTTTAGTTTTATAACAGCCATTGCGGAAAATGACTGCTCGCACCTGTAAGTCGAACCAAAACGGGAAATGTGTTCCAATTGTTCCACAGACAATAGTCACCAGAATGAAATCGTATGATCAGCCGAACGTTGCGAACTGAACAGGCGCATTCGATAATACCTGAACATAACAACTACGAGCAGAGTAAATTATCGCACGCTGACGGGGTGCTCCGAGTGCATTATTTGAAATTATTAACATATATTATTTTAAATAACGAGGCCTCGCGTTAGTTAGTTAGTTAGTTATCAGTTGGGGTATCTTCGTTGCACTCCGGACATGTCCATAGGTGCTCAGATCCTCCCCCCCCCCCCCCAGCATATGCATCAGCGTCCGGTGGCTAATAGTGCCAGTTCTGTGTTGGTTGACGAGGCGCTTTGTTTTCCCGATGTACCTCTCGCGTCTGGCTGTGCCGATTCTTACTCCCAGGTCTTTCATCCTGGAAAGCGATGTGGAATCACTGGCGTCAAAATCCTCTGTTCTCGCCATATCTTTAAGGGCGTTAATAACATCGGCACGATCCATGGGCTGGCCATCTACAGGGGGTGCAGAGCCAGCCATTTTATCAGCTCGTTCATTTCCCTCGACTCCCGCATGTCCCGGGACGAAGATGAAGGTGACTTTGCGGACAACAGACTTCCGCAGCGACTCAGTCTACTGTCTACGTACAGATCCAGCTTCGACCTTCTGAATCATGCTCATTGAATACCTCGCGTGCCACTTACAAACAGCTGCCAGGCCACAAGTGGCCCGCGGGCCGTGGTTTGGGAGCCTCTGCTTTAACCCCATTCATCATATGAATAATATAAAGTCCTGTATATATCTTTATGAATTAAATCTAATTATGTGAGTCGACAGTTCCCTTCCTCTTGACGAGTTTCTACCACGGGTCACAGTAACAACTGTTACATCCATGTGCTCTGGCGCGACTACCACGGGTAACAACTGATACATACATGTGCTGTGGCGTGACTACCACGGATAACAAATGTTACATCCATGTGCTCTGAAGCTACTCAGTGTCCATAATCCCTGGATCTGACCCTGGGAACACACGAGTCACGTGACACACACGCTGACCATCGGAACACACGAACCACGTGACACAAGATGACCCTGGTAACACACGAACCATGTGACAAACAAGGTGAACATGGGAACACACGAGCCACGTGACACACAAGGTGACTACAGAAACACACGAACCACGTGACACACAGACTTACCCTGGGAACACACCATTGAAGAGAGAATACAAGTTTGCAGAGCACGCGCCTACCTCAGAGTTAACGCAAACACACACCATCCACTGCATAGTGAAATTAGGAAGGTGAAGGGCAGCAGGTTAAAAAGAGGACGGTCGTGGATGGGTCAAGCCAAAGACATTCTTCAACGGGTGTGTTCACTTGAGGACTTAGAACCAGGCGAGGAGTGGGTGCAAGTGCCAACAGATTTCTGCACATCCTTTTCAGCTTGCATCCAACTAGATAGAAAATGCAGACAAGAAAATCCGGCTGCTGTTGAGGCTGAAGTACAAGCGTTGATTTTCGAGAATTCGCTAGACGGTGACGCGGTCATCTACACAGATGGGTCGGTCGTCCGACATGTGAGAAGCTCATGGGCCTTTACAGCTCGGGCCGGAGGGAGAATTGTGAAGGAGGACTCTGGTGCTTTCACTGAAACCACAAGTAGCCTGACTATGGAAGTCTTTGCAGTAAGTAAAGCAATAACATAGCTCGAGACACAGACATTCCCTAGGGCATGTTTCCTTAGCGACTCAATGAACATGATCAAGAGGATTGAGGAGGGGTCGATCCGAAGAGAATGGTTGCTGAATCTGGAGCGGTCTCGGCTGGCAAAGATTAGTTTCATCTTCGTGCCAGGGCATGCGGGAGTACAAGGAAATGAGCGGGCTGACAAGCTCGCAGGTGAGGCTACTGTGAAGGACGGACGCGCCATGGACCAGGCTGACATTCTGAATGCTCTACGAGAAGTAAGGCTCTTGCGTGAACCAAGTGATGACTGTGAATCTACAACCATGGCCAGACTGCGAGAACAGCAAATTAAAAGAGTGGTAGCCAAACAAGAACACTACGCAGGAAGCCAAAGAAGATTGATAAACCAACACAGAACTGGCGTCGTTAGCCGTTACACGCTGCGGGATTTACTGAGGAGGGGATCCGAGCACTTATGGACTGAATGGTTCGATGTGCAATGAGGATGATCTGTCGACTAACTAACTAACTAACTAACTAACTAGCACACGAACCACGTGACACACAATCTGACCCTAAGAACACACGAACCACGTGACACACAAGCTGACCCTAAGAACACACGAACCACGTGACACACAAGCTGACGCTGGGGACACACGAACCATGTGACACAGAAGCTGACCCTAAGAACACACGAACCAAGGACATAAGCTGACTCTGGGAACACACGAACCATGTAACACACAAGATGACCCTGGGAACACACGAACAACGTGATACACAAGCTGACCATGGGAACACACGAACCACGTGACACACAAGATGACCCTGGGAACACACGAACCACGTGACACACAAGATGACCCTGGGAACACACGAACCACGTGACACACAAGCTAAGCCTGGTCCCAGGGCTGGCCACATCCAGGGCTCCAAACAGTTTGACATCTCATTTCGTAAATGTGTTTGAGCAGATCAGGCTCAAACATGGATTTATGATTGTGCCCCAAAAAGAAGACCAGTTGTCCAGGCCTCTTTCCCGTAAACCACATGGCATCATGGAATTTTTTATGTTTTCATGGAGCTATCTGAGAATACATGATGAATCTGCCATCACATGACTTTACCAGCAGCCATCATTTCTCTAAAGTGCTCGTCCATCATGAAATGTATTGTTTCCTTTGGTGCGCCCTGAGAATGTCTTCACCTGCATTAATGAATTGATGTTTGATCAGACGCTCGGGTGGTAGAATTGTTGTTGACTGGGGCAATGGTGTTGTCTGTTGTTGTTTTTAGACTAGGGTAATAGTGTTGTCTGTTGTTGTTTGTTGACGGCGGTAATAGTGTTGTGTTTTGTTATTTGTTGACGGGGGTAATTGTGTTGCCTGTTGACTGGGGTAATAATGTTGTCTGTTATTGTTTGTTAACTAGAGTAACAGTGCTGTCTGTTTGCTCGGGTAATTGTCGTGTCTATTGTTATTTCTGACACTCTCTCCCATTCTCTCTCTCTCTCTCTCTCTCTCTCTCTCCTCGCTCTCTCTCTCCCTCCATCTCTCTCTATCTGTCTCTCTCTCTGCCTCTCTCTCTGTCTCTCTCTCTCCGTCTCTCTCTCTCTCTCTCTCTCTCTCTCTCTCTCTCTCTCTCTCTCTCTCTCTCCGTTTGTATCCAACTTTACTTAGCGCGACTTAACGAGAAAAAAACCATGTCCACGCATGACGTCACAATAGTGCTACCACATCTATCATCCATGCGGGAAGACATCGACAGCTGGAGACACGACAGCTGGACAAACGACAGCTGGACACACGACAGCTGGACACACGACAGCTGGACACACGACAGCTGGACACACGACAGCTGGACACACGACAGCTGGACAAACGACAGCTGGACACACGACAGCTGGACACACGACAGCTGGACACACGACAGCTGGACACACGAAAGCTGGACAAACGACAGCTGGACACACGACAGCTGGACACACGACAGCTGGACACACGACAGCTGGACACACGACAGCTGGACACACGACAGCTGGACACACGACAGCTGGACACACGACAGCTGGACACACGACAGCTGGACACACGACAGATGGACACACGACAGCTGGACACACGACAGCTGGACACACGACAGCGGGACACACGACAGATGGACACACGAGAGCTGGACACACGACAGCTGGACACACGACAGCTGGACACACGACAGCTGGACACACGACAGCTGGACACACGACAGCTGGACACACGACAGCTGGACACACGACAGCTGGACACACGACAGCTGGACACACGACAGCTGGACACACGACAGCTGGACACACGACAGATGGACACACGACAGATGGACACACGACAGATGGACACACGACAGATGGACACATGACAGCTGGACATACGACAGCTGGACATACGACAGCGGGACACACGACAGCGGGACACACGATAGATGGACACACGACAGCTGGACACACGACATATGGACACACGACAGCTGGACACACGACAGCGGGACACACGACAGCTGGACACACGACAGCTGGACACACGACAGCTGGACACACGACAGATGGACACACGACAGCTGGACACACGACAGCTGTGTAGATGTGTGCAACCATAGGAAGATACCAGGGGGCTTCACACGAAACCCTGAACAGTGTGATAGAAATTACAATAACGGTGCAACTGCTGAAATGTGTCTCAACAGAATTCAATATAAATCATTAACAGGTAAGGTGTCCAGGGTATGACACACTTTCAACAAATCTCGAAGCAGGAAAACTCAACGGCAATCAAAAAGACTGAAGATCAGTAAATCATATTATTCCCGTGTAATTTTCAAACAATCCTTGAAAATCAATAACATACATATACCGTGTCTCTGATGGTGAGATATGAGTAATAGATTGTTGAAACCACTAGACTTCTACTGATTCATGCCGCCATTCTTCTGTCATTATTTATCAGGAATAGGTTTGACCTTGCTGTGTGATCTCCAGTCTCGTGTGGATATGTTGCCTTTTGTCTATTCTTTACGTTGTCCACTGCAATCTGTATTGGCCATGATAATGTTGTCCTGCCCGTCAGTATCCTTTCCAAGTTAGAGACAATTTCAACGTGCTGTTTCCTTGATGGAATCCATGATCTGACTGCCGTAACTATTGATCAACAAAACTGACGTGATGCGCTAGTCTCTTAGTTATCTCCGAGTTTCCGATCGAGAGTTCTGCTCCTTCTGTTTTTAGCGTCATGGGCTCTGCTGTGACTTGGCAGCAACTGTCTTGTAACCTATCAATATTGTTGTTAAGGATGCCAAGAGTGTTAAGCACTTGACATCAACGTGCAGACGAAAACGGTGACGTCATGCACCAAAGAGGAGCAGCGTTCAGTTTACGTGCTTTTTGATCAGTGAACGGGTGAAACCTATAGACATTCATCGAAGAATCAAGATGAAAGAAAGAAGATGCAGAATGATGATACATGCCTGTCAGTCCAGCAAGTGTATCAGTGAAGTTGGTAGTTTCCAAACGGCCTGACTTCTGTGACAGAATGTTCATGACCGGGTCAGGCACACCGAGTAGTGACGTCAGAGAATTCTTCTCGACAGGAATCTAAGCACTTTATCGGAGCATGGAGGCCTTGCACTGAATGCACTGGGTACTACGTTGAAAAATGATAACACTTGTTCTTTACTTGTTTTTTTTTCCCCTAGAAAAAAAAAACACAGAGAGAGAGAGAGAGAGAGAGAGAGAGAGAGAGAGAGAGAGAGAGAGAGAGAGAGAGAGAGAGAGAGAGAGAGAGAGAGAGAGAGAACGAACGAACGAACGAACGAACTTTATTTTAAAAGGGTAACAAATTGGGCGCGCAGGCCCGTCTTACATTCGGCCCTTTCAATCACTCATCTTTTATTCATCAAATATGCATTTACATAGGGGAAAAAAAAACATTGTCAAATGGATTTTGTAAGCATAAACAATGCATATTACGCATGATGCATTCACATGGGGGGAAAAATATTGTCAAATGAAAGTTGTAAACATAAACAGTGCATATTGCAATGTTGTGAGACACATCCCCCATCCACCCTCATATCCCGCAGTCACCCTCACATCCCCCACCTACCACACCTCCCCTACCCACCTACACACATCCCCATCCATCCCATAACCGACACGCACACACCCACCCACATATTCTCGAACACCCACCCACACACCCGCAACTATCCAGCAAAACACACATCACAAAACCACACACACATACCCCCGCCAACCCACACATCCCGCACCTATCCACACACATATTCTGCACCCTCACAATTTTGAGAGAGAAAGAAAAAAACATTTAAAGTTTTCATTTTAAGCCCCCTCGTACTAACAGTATAGGGGATCCATTTCAGCCAAGCTTCATTGTGGAGACGACGCTTCATTGAATGGCTGATGTTACTATTAGGTAACCGAGAAACCGTGCTTAGTTTTACTAAGTGAACTTGCCCAGGCATATTAACAACATTTAATTGGGGGATAGAAGTATGGTGAGGCCCTGGTGAGGACCGGGATTTTTTCACGTGGACTTCTAGTAATAAAATTTCCCCTGGTCTCTGAGTACTGAGATCGGACACCCGTGTGTATTGTTGCGCACGTAAAAAAATCCCTTGGCAGTTGGAAATCGAAAAAGAGTAGCCTAACGGTGCTGCCCGGGCAAAATTTTGAGTTAAAAATTTACCCAAGTATTTCAGGATGCTCGCCGGTGCTACGGAGTTCATGCACTGAGCTGAGTTTCTCCAGACTCAGGTTTGAGTTAGGAGGAGAATGGAGCACCTATGGGTTACACCCGTGTGCCGTGATGTTGATCCATCGACTAAAACTAAAAACTAAAACTAATTAACAACATTAGACAACGAGACGAGAATTAAATTAAATATATAATCTGAGTGCCTCTTCTATACGTAGTTTGAATATACATAACAGGTGAGGTTCTACTATACGTACATTGCGTATATAGAATGTGTATGGTTCTTCTATACGTACATTGCATATATAGAATGTGTATAGTTCTTAATTAAAATTCTCGCTGGTGTCACGGAGTTCGTGCACAGTGCGAAAACTCTCCTTGTATGATCAATGGCAAGAGGCAGAAGCTGCCTGCGTAGCATACGAGACAATACTGAATGTGTTTCCGGGAAGGTTAACCCGGTCAACAAATGCCCGCAGAAGTCGGATGTGTCGGCCTAACGGCGCAAGAACGCAGCTCTGCTGTAAACAGGCACAACGCAATCACGTCCACACAAAAAAAACTTCGGATGAACGCAGAAGAAGAAGAAGAAGAAGAAGAAGAAGAAGAAGAAGAAGAAGAAGAAGAAGAAGAAGAAGAAGAAGAAGAAGAAGAAGAAGAAGAAGAATGTGTTTCTTTGCCAACCAAATCAATGCAAGCTGAAATATGTCCGCAACGACCTGACCCTTGCTGGTGTGTTTGTCCTCAACGACCTGACCCTTGCTGGTGTGTTTGTCCGCAACGACCTGACCCTTGCTGGTGTGTTTGTCCTCAGTCCTGGCAGGACGTGCTGCTCAAGTGGGACAAAACCCAGTACGAGAACATTTCTGACGTCCGGATCCCCTCGGACAAAATCTGGCTCCCGGATATCCTGCTCTATAACTTGTGAGTCTCTGTGTGTGTTTGTCTTCAGGCAGTTCTTGAGTTGTCCATAATTTACATGAGTTTGTCTTCATATCTTCGTGAGTTGTCTGCCATTTACATGTGTTTGTCTTCATATACTTCGTGAGTTGTCCACCATTTTTAAACGATCTGGGCCTGAAGTAAGTACTGGCAACTGTAAAGACGGACTGTGTCACAGTGCCACAGCAGCCATCCAGTGCCGGGTGGTCTCTGATACAACTAGTGGACCTGCTACATGTTACCAGTGTGCCTACAGATGTGTTGAAGGGATCGTTAGTGCTGCTGTCGTCATCGGATGTTTGGGTGTGTGTAGTCTTAGTGTTGGGTGTGTGTAGTCTAACTGTTGGATGTGTGTAGTCTAACTGTTGGGTGTGTGTAGTCTAACTGTTGGATGTGTGTAGTCTAACTGTTTGGGTGTGTGTAGTCTAACTGTTGGGTGTGTGTAGTCTAACTGTTGGGTGTGTGTAGTCTAACTGTTGGGTGTGTGTAGTCTAAGTGTTGGGTGTGTGTAGTCTAACTGTTGGGTGTGTGTAGTCTAACTGTTGGGTGTGTGTAGTCTAACTGTTGGGTGTGTGTAGTCTAACTGTTGGGTGTGTCTAGTCTAACTGTTGGGTGTGTGTAGTCTAACTGTTGGGTGTGTCTAGTCTAACTGTTGGGTGTGTGTAGTCTAACTGTTGGGTGTGTGTAGTCTAACTGTTGGGTGTGTGTAGTCTAACTGTTGGGTGTGTGTAGTCTAACTGTTGGGTGTGTGTAGTCTAACTGTTGGGTGTGTGTAGTCTAACTGTTGGGTGTGTGTAGTCTAACTGTTGGGTGTGTGTAGTCTAACTGTTGGGTGTGTGTAGTCTAACTGTTGGGTGTGTGTAGTCTAACTGTTGGGTGTGTGTAGTCTAACTGTTGGGTGTGTGTAGTCTAACTGTTGGGTGTGTGTAGTCTAACTGTTGGGTGTGTGTAGTCTAACTGTTGGGTGTGTCTAGTCTAACTGTTGGGTGTGTGCTAGTCTAACTGTTGGGTGTGTGTAGTCTAACTGTTGGGTGTGTGTAGTCTAACTGTTGGTGTGTGTAGTCTAACTGTTGGGTGTGTGTAGTCTAACTGTTGGGTGTGTCTAGTCTAACTGTTGGGTGTGTCTAGTCTAACTGTTGGGTGTGTGTAGTCTAACTGTTGGGTGTGTCTAGTCTAACTGTTGGGTGTGTCTAGTCTAACTGTTGGGTGTGTCTAGTCTAACTGTTGGGTGTGTGTAGTCTAACTGTTGGGTGTGTGTAGTCTAACTGTTGGGTGTGTCTAGTCTAACTGTTGGGTGTGTGTAGTCTAACTGTTGGGTGTGTGTAGTCTAACTGTTGGGTGTGTGTAGTCTAACTGTTGGGTGTGTGTAGTCTAACTGTTGGGTTGTGTAGTCTAACTGTTGGGTGTGTGTAGTCTAACTGTTGGGTGTAGTGTAGTCCTAACTGTTGGGTGTGTCTAGTCTAACTGTTGGGTGTGTCTAGTCTAACTGTTGGGTGTGTGTAGTCTAACTGTTGGGGTGTGTTAGTCTAACTGTTGGGTGTGTCTAGTCTAACTGTTGGGTGTGTGTAGTCTAACTGTTGGGTGTGTGTAGTCTAACTGTTGGGTGTGTCTAGTCTAACTGTTGTGGTGTGTGTAGTCTAACTGTTGGGTGTGTGTAGTCTAACTGTTGGGTGTGTGTAGTCTAACTGTTGGGTGTGTTAGTCTAACTGTTGGGTGTGTGTAGTCTAACTGTTGGGTGTGTGTAGTCTAACTGTTGGTGTGTCTAGTCTAAACTGTTGGGTGTGTCTAGTCTAACTGTTGGGTGTGTGTAGTCTAACTGTTGGGTGTGTGTAGTCTAACTGTTTGGGTGTGTCTAGTCTAACTGTTTGGGTGTGTCTAGTCTAACTGTTGGGTGTGTGTAGTCTAACTGTTGGGTGTGTCTAGTCTAACTGTTGGGTGTGTGTAGTCTAACTGTTGGGTGTGTGTAGTCTAACTGTTGGGTGTGTTAGTCTAACTGTTGGGTGTGTCTAGTCTAACTGTTGGGTGTGTCTAGTCTAACTGTTGGGTGTGTGTAGTCTAACTGTTGGGTGTGTGTAGTCTAACTGTTGGGTGTGTGTATCTCTGTTGGTGTGTGTGTAGTCTAACTGTTGGGTGTGTGTAGTCTATCTGTTGGGTGTGTAGTCTAACTGTTGGGTGTGTGTAGTTAACTGTTGGGTTGTGTAGTGTGGGTAGTCTAACTGTTGGGTGTGTGTGTCTAACTGTTGGGTGTGTGTAGTCTATGTTGGGTGTGTGTAGTCTATCTGTTGGGTGTGTGTTCTAACTGTTGGGTGTGTGTCTAACTGTTGGGTGTGTGTGTCTAACGTTGGGTTGTGTAGCATTTTGGGTGTGTGTAGTCTACTGTTGGGTGTGTGTAGTCTAACTGTTGGGTGTGTGTAGTCTAACTGTTGGGTGTGTGTAGTCTAACTGTTGGGTGTGTGTAGTCTAACTGTTGGGTGTGTGTAGTCTAACTGTTGGGTGTGTTAGTCTAACTGTTGGTGTGTGTAGTCTAACTGTTGGGTGTGTGTAGTCTAACTGTTGGGTGTGTGTAGTCTAACTGTTGGGTGTGTGTAGTCTAACTGTTGGGTGTGTTAGTCTAACTGTTGGGTGTGTCTAGTCTAACTGTTGGGTGTGTGTAGTCTAACTGTTGGGTGTGTGTAGTCTAACTGTTGGGTGTGTGTAGTCTAACTGTTGGGTGTGTCTAGTCTAACTGTTGGGTGTGTCTAGTCTAACTGTTGGGTGTGTGTAGTCTAACTGTTGGGTGTGTGTAGTCTAACTGTTGGGTGTGTCTAGTCTAACTGTTGGGTGTGTGTAGTCTAACTGTTGGGTGTGTGTAGTCTAACTGTTGGGTGTGTCTTAGTCTAACTGTTGGGTGTGTGTAGTCTAACTGTTGGGTGTGTGTAGTCTAACTGTTGGGTGTGTGTAGTCTAACTGTTGGGTGTGTGTAGTCTAACTGTTGGGTGTGTCTAGTCTAACTGTTGGGTGTGTCTAGTCTAACTGTTGGTGTGTCTAGTCTAACTGTTGGGTGTGTGTAGTCTAACTGTTGGGTGTGGTAGTCTAACTGTTGGGTGTGTCTTAGTCTAACTGTTGGGTGTGTCTAGTCTAACTGTTGGGTGTGTGTAGTCTAACTGTTGGGTGTGTCTTAGTCTAACTGTTGGGTGTGTGTAGTCTAACTGTTGGGTGTGTCTAGTCTAACTGTTGGGTGTGTCTAGTCTAACTGTTGGGTGTGTCTGTCTAACTGTTGGGTGTGTGTAGTCTAACTGTTGGGTGTGTGTAGTCTAACTGTTGGGTTGTGTAGTCTAACTGTTGGGTGTGTCTAGTCTAACTGTTGGGTGTGTGGAGTCTAACTGTTGGGTGTGTGTAGTCTAACTGTTGGGTATGTGTAGTCTAACTGTTGGGTGTGTCTAGTCTAACTGTTGGATGTGTGTAGTCTAACTGTTGGGTATGTGTAGTCTAACTGTTGGGTATGTGTAGTCTAACTGTTGGATGTGTGTAGTCTAACTGTTGGATGTGTGTAGTCTAACTGTTGGGTATGTGTAGTCTAACTGTTGGGTATGTGTAGTCTAACTGTTGGGTATGTGTAGTCTAACTGTTGGATGTGTGTAGTCTAACTGTTGGGTGTGTGTAGTCTAACTGTTGGATGTGTCTAGTCTAACTGTTGGGTGTGTGTAGTCTAACTGTTGGGTGTGTGTAGTCTAACTGTTGGGTATGTGTAGTCTAACTGTTGGGTGTGTGTAGTCTAACTGTTGGATGTGTGTAGTCTAACTGTTGGGTGTGTGTAGTCTAACTGTTGGGTGTGTCTAGTCTAACTGTTGGGTGTGTGTAGTCTAACTGTTGGGTATGTGTAGTCTAACTGTTGGGTGTGTGTAGTCTAACTGTTGGGTGTGTGTAGTCTAACTGTTGGGTGTGTCTTGTCTAACTGTTGGGTGTGTGTAGTCTAACTGTTGGGTGTGTGTAGTCTAACTGTTGGGTGTGTCTTATACACATCTTAGTCTAACTGTTGGGTGTGTCTAGTCTAACTGTTGGGTGTGTGTAGTCTAACTGTTGGGTGTGTGTAGTCTAACTGTTGGGTGTGTGTAGTCTAACTGTTGGGTGTGTGTAGTCTAACTGTTGGGTGTGTGTAGTCTAACTGTTGGGTGTGTCTAGTCTAACTGTTGGGTGTGTCTTGTCTAACTGTTGGGTGTGTCTAGTCTAACTGTTGGGTGTGTGTAGTCTAACTGTTGGGTGTGTGTAGTCTAACTGTTGGGTGTGTGGAGTCTAACTGTTGGGTGTGTGTAGTCTAACTGTTGGGTGTTTCTAGTCTAACTGTTGGGTGTGTGTAGTCTAACTGTTGGATGTGTGTAGCCTATCTGTTGGGTGTGTCTAGTCTAACTGTTTGGGTGTGTCTAGTCTAACTGTTGGGTGTGTGTAGTCTAACTGTTGGGTGTGTGTAGTTTAATTGTTCCTGTATGCTTGTTAAGATTATCGTTGATTACAGTCAAATGTAAAGATAGACATGTAGACATTCTATTTCTTTCATCCTGCATCTACTCTATTCCTCTCACATCTTCTTCACTTCTCTCGAATCTATTTTCTGCTCCCGAAATCTACTTCCCACATGTGACACATATTTCCTACATCTGGCATCTACTTCCTACATCTGACATCTACTTCCTACATCTGACATCTACTTCCTACATCTGACATCTACTTCCTACATCTGACATCTACTTCCTACATCTGACATCTACTTCCTACATCTGACATCTACTTTCTACATCTGACATCTACTTCCTACATCTGACATCTACTTCCTACATCTGACATCTACTTCCCACATCTGACATCTACTTCCTACATCTGACATCTACTTCCTACATCTGACATCTACTTCCTACATCTGACATCTACTTCCTACATCTGACATCTACTTCCTACATCTGACATCTACTTCCTACATCTGACATCTACTTCCTACATCTGACATCTACTTCCTACATCTGACATCTACTTCCTACATCTGACATCTACTTCTACATCTGACATCTTCTTCCTACATCTGACATCTACTTCCTACATCTGACATCTACTTCCTACATCTGACATCTACTTCCTACATCTGACATCTACTTCCCACATCTGACATCTAGTTCCTACATCTGACATCTACTTCCTGCATCTGGCATCTACTTCCTACATCTGACATCTACTTCCTACATCTGACATCTAGTTCCTACATCTGACATCTACTTCCTACATCTACTTTCTACATCTGGCATCTACTTCCTACATCTGACATCTACTTCCCACATCTGACATCTACTTCCTACATCTGACATCTACTTCCTACATCTGACATCTACTTCCCACATCTGACATCTACTTCCTACATCTGACATCTACTTCCTACATCTGGCATCTACTTCCTACATCTGGCATCTACTTCCTACATCTGGAATCTACTTCCTACATCTGGCATCTACTTCCTACATCTGACATCTAATTCCTACATCTGACATCTAGTTCCTACATCTGACATCGACTTCCTACATCTGACATCTAGTTCCTACATCTGACATCTACTTCCTACATCTGACATCTAGTTCCTACATCTGACATCTACTTCCTACATCTGACATCTGCTTCCCACATCTGGCATCTACTTCCCACATCTGACATCTACTTCCCACATCTGACATCTACTTCCCACATCTGACATCTATAATGAATAATATATTTCATATTTCACCTGATGTTATGCAGCGAAATATGTCAGGCAATAAATCTTTCAGCATATTGTTTGCTGCTTCTGTACTTAAATTCTCTAACGAAATACATTGTTGTTGTTGTTGTTGTTGTTGTTGTTGTTGTTGTTGTTGTTGTTGTTGTTGCTGATGCTGATGCTGTTGCTGCTGCTGCTGCTGTTGTTGTTGTTGTTGTATTAGCTAATGTAGGGAGTCTCTGTGGCGAATGGTCAAGCCGTTTGACTCGTGCTCGGAAGGTTGTGGGTTCGATTCCGGGCCTAACCCTTCGGATTACGAGTTAAATGTTTCGGAGACTCCTGTGGGTCGTCGCTAAAAGCTACGGAGTTCGTGCTTTGTGTGACGCTTTCCGCGCTGCGGAAAGAGACTGAGCCATATGGGATAAAACCCGGTGCGATGAAGTCGACCTTGTCGACTTTTAAGCAACTTTTATTTTTTTTTAACATGTGTATGTGTGTTGAGAAACGTAAGCAGCCAGCACATACGCTCCACGACTTCCTTGTTTCGCCTGTCTGCAGCTTTGCTGAAGAACATGGCCTTGACAATCCTTGGCCTCTTAGGTGATCCTTGCCCAAAACATTGTAATAACCAGCCTGACTGGTGCCTTCTCGATCTGCTGGTCGATGTGTCTGACCCAAGACTGGTCACTCAACAGTGACCAAAGCTTGTCCACATTGGTGGATGGGTGGATGGATTGATGGGCTGTGGAATGTGGTGTTGGTCTTGTGGTAGAATCCCATACCCACTGTGGCAAAGTAACCAGGGGAGTGTTTCTCAGAGTTCATTCTTCGGTGATGCTGGCACTAGCCATACATCAAAGAAGAACTGATACGAGAGCAAGATGATGCCCCAGAAGAAAATGGATTGGATTGGGTCTATATCAGTCATAATATTAAAAGAAGAGACCAGCGGAGGAGGAGGAACGAGGAAGGAAGAAGGGAGGAGGAAGAGGGGAGGAGTGGGTGGAGGGTGAGGAAAAAGAATGATAGGACCAGCATCAGGAAAAGCAGAACAAAACGTGCATGAAGAAGAGAAAGGAAGAGGAAAGTGAAAAAAAGAAAGTGGAGGATGTGGAGGTGTGTGTGAGGGGACGGCAAGGATGAAGACAAAGATGGATAGGACTATTAGCAGAAGATGTAGGCGGAGGAGACGAAGAAAAAGACGAAGGACAAGAACAAAAAAGAAGAAGAAGAAGAGCAAGAAGATGAAGAAGAACAAGAAGAAGAGCAAGCAGATGAAGAAGAACAAGAAGAAGAGCAAGAAGATGAAGAAGAACAAGAAGAAGAAGTGCAATGGTGGACGTTCAATCAATACCAACACGAATTGCCCGCTGCACTCTATTTTTATCACTGCCCCGCTCGTTCCATCCTTATTCTCTCACGCAATCTCATTTCACCGTCCAGTTTTTGCATTTCTTCATATTCTCTACCGTCCCTATCGGCCCCCCTCCCGCCTTCCCTAATTAGGTAGACAGTAAAACTCATATTTTCAAAATCCGTTATTGATTCACGGAAAATTATAGATTAACTTATGAAATACTCATGAATCAAATATTTCTGCCCACTCTGCCCAGAATGATCTAGTATTAATAACGCTGGACAAGTTTTCAGCCAAACCTGAATTTTTGTCCCCCCTTGAAATCGATTCCCGGAAATGGCCCGAGTTATCCTCGTCAGCCCACTGAATGTGGAGCGGCAGTGTGAGTTCTTAATTGTATTATCACCTCACGAATCGACCGCCTTCCTGGGTGCACGACGATACAGCAGCGCGGGGAGGAGGGGGGTGGCGCTGACTTATTTATCACCCTCAAGAACGATGCTAAAATGAGGATTTAATCAGTCTCCCATTCTAATCCGGGAACCGTGGTAGAATGGTGGCCTGCGCACTCGCCTCGCGGTCGGCTGGTTCATGGTTCAAACTCCCTCATGGATGGGTTTTATTGGTGGCCATATATCTCTGGGTTCCAACTAGCAGAAAGATGTGAGTGATCATCCTACCGCAAGTGTGTGATCATCATACGGCATGTGTGTGATCATACTTCGGCAAGTGTGTGATGATCTTACGGCAATTGTGTGATAAATCCTATGGCAATTGTGTGATCATCCTACGGCAAGTTTGTGATTATTCTACGACAAGTATTTCCCAGAAGGTCACTGTTCCCACAGCCGGCTGGAGAGATTCTCGCTCCTTCCTTAGTTTCTCTGCCACATGCCGTTCCTTGCCCAGAATGTCTTTACTATACCGTATCCTGAGCCACGTTAGTCTAAACTGCCTCGACTTCCCAGAACCACATCTTCCTGGACTGTTTGTGCTGTCCCGCGGTTACCATGGCTATCTGGGATGTGATCACAGTATGCAGTCTCGGAGGCGAAGTGGTTAAGCTGCCTGGCCCCCCGCTTCCAAGGTTGTTGATCTGATTCCGAGCTTTGACATCCTGTTCACGCGGCTCCTGGGGGTCTTCGCTGGAGCTACAGAGTGCGTGCCTGTGCGTCGCTTTCTGCAAGCCGCCCTGTGGAAAGAGAACGAACTGTATGGTATAACACCCGGTGCAATTGTAATAAGTAATAAACATTTCCCTTGGTTTCTGGGTATTGAGATCGGACGCCCGTGTGTATTGTTGCGCACGTAAAAAATCCCTTGGCAGCTGGAAATCGAAAAAAGAGTAGCCTAACGGCGCTGCCCGGGAAAAATTTCGAGTTAAAAATCTACCCAAAGTATTTCAGGATCCTCGCCGGTGCTACGGAGCTCGTGCACTGAGCTGAGTTTCTCCAGACTCAGGTTTGAGAGTCTCTGTGGCGAAGTGGTCAAGCCGTTTGACTCGTGCTCCGAAGGTTGTGGGTTCGATTCCGGGCTGCATCCTTCGGTTTACGAGTTAAAATGTTTCGGAGACTCCTGTGGGTCGTCGCTAAACGCTACGGAGTTCGTGCTTTGTGCGACGCTTTCCGTGCTGCGGAAAGAGACCGAGCCATATGGGATAAAAACCCGGTGCGATGAAGTCGACCCTGTCGACTTTTAAGCGACTTTTAAGCACTTATGGGTTACACCCGTGTGCCGTGATGTTGATCCATTGACTAAACTAAAATTTAAAAAAAGCCGGTGCAATGAAATCGATCCTATATAAACCTGTGTAAATGATGAAACTAGTGAAAGGTGTGAGAGAGGACATCTCGATCTGAGCTCGCTGACCAGACAGTCTCAACACCAACTTTCAGAGGTCAGACAGTGGACACGAGTGCGCAATCTGCGGACAGGACATTGAGTATCCACACAAATAAGTCGACAACTTTATACCTGGGAAATTAGAGGACAACTCTATACTTGGGAAATTAGTGTGGCGTCTTTACATCTGAGAAATTATTGGAAAACTATATAAATGAAATATTAGTGGACATCTCTATACCTGAGAAATTAGTGGACATCTTTACATCTGAGAAATTAGTGGAAAACGCTATACCTAAGACATTAGTGGACAACTCTATATATGATAAATTAGTGGACAGCTTTATATGTGAGAAATTAGTGAAAAACTCTGTATCTGAGAAATTAGTGGACAATTCTATATCTGGGAAATTAGTGGACAACTCTGTATCTGAGGGAAATAGTGGACAACTCTGTATCTGAGAAATTAGTGGACAACTCTGTATCTGAGAAATTAGTGGACAACTCTGTATCTGAGAAATTAGTGGACAACTCTGTATCTGAGAAATTAAACTCGGTATCTGAGAAAATAATGGACAACTCTGTATATGAGAAATTAGTGGGCAGCTCTGTATCCCAGAAATTAGTGGACAACTCTGTATCTGAGAAATTAGTGGACAACTCTGTATCTGAGAAATTAGTGGGACAACTCTGTTCTGAGAAATTAGTGGCAAGCTCTGTTATCTGAGAAATTAGTGGACAACTCTGTATCTGAGAAATTAGTGGCAACTCTGTATCTGAGAAATTAGTGGGCAGCTCTGTCTCTGAGAAATTAGTGGGCAGCTCTGTATCTGAGAAATTAGTGGGCAGCTCTGTATCTGAGAAATTAGTGGGCAACTCTGTATCTGAGAAATTAGTGGGCAGCTCTGTCTCTGAGAAATTAGTGGGCAGCTCTGTATCTGAGAAATTAGTGGGCAGCTCTGTCTCTGAGAAATTAGTGGGCAGCTCTGTATCTGAGAATTAGTGGGCAGCTCTGTATCTGAGAAATTAGTGGCAGCTCTGTATCCTGAGAAATTAGTGGGCCAGCTCTGTATCTGAGAAATTAGTGGGCAGCTCTGTATCTGAGAAATTAGTGTGCAGCTCTGTATCTGAGAAATTAGTGGCAGCTCTGTATCTGAGAAGGAGTGGACAACTCTGTATCTGAGAAAGTAGTGGACAACTCTGTATCCGAGAAATTAGTGGACAACTCTGTATCCGAGAAATTAGTGGACAACTCTGTATCCGAGAAATTAGTGGACAACTCTGTATCTGAGAAGGAGTGGACAACTCTGTATCTGAGAAAGTAGTGGACAACTCTGTATCCGAGAAATTAGTGGACAACTCTGTATCCGAGAAATTAGTGGACAACTCTGTATCTGAGAAATTATTGGACAACTCTGTATCTGAGAAATTAAACTCTGTATCTGAGAAAATAATGGACAACTCTGTATCTGAGAAATTAGTGGACAACTCTGTATCCGAGAAATTAGTGGACAACTCTGTATCCGAGAAATTAGTGGACAACTCTGTATCTGAGAAAGTAGTGGACAACTCTGTATCTGAGAAGGAGTGGACAACTCTGTATCTGAGAAAGTAGTGGACAACTCTGTATCCGAGAAATTAGTGGACAACCCTGTATCTGAGAAATTACTGGGAAGCTCTGTATGTGAGAAATTAGTGGCAGCTCTGTATCTGAGAAATTAGTGGGCAAGCTCTGTATCTGAGAAATGAGTGGGCAGCTCTGTATCTGAGAAATTAGTGGGCAGCTCTGTATCTGAGAAATTAGTGGGCAGCTCTGTATCTGAGAAATTAGTGGACAGCTCTGTATCTGAGAAATTAGTGGGCAGCTCTGTATCTGAGAAATTAGTGGGCAGCTCTGTATCTGAGAGAATTAGTGGCCAACTCTGTATCTGAGGGAAATAGTGGACAACTCTGTATCTGAGAAATTAGTGGACAACTCTGTATCTGAGAAATTATTGGACAACTCTGTATCTGAGAAATTATGACAACTCTGTATCTGAGAAAATAGTGAACAACTCTGTATCCTGAGAAAGTAGTGGACAACTCTGTATCCGAGAAATTAGTGGACAACTCTGTATCCGAGAAATTAGTGGACAACTCTGTATCTGAGAAAGTAGTGGACAACTCTGTATCCGAGAAATTAGTGGACAACTCTGTATCCGAGAAATTAGTAGGCAGCTCTGTATCTGAGAAAGTAGTGGACAACTCTGTATCTGAGAAAGTAGTGGACAACTCTGTATCTGGGAAATTAGTGGACAACTCTGTATCCGAGAAAATAGTGGACAACTCTGTATCCGAGAAATTAGTGGACAACTCTGTATCTGGGAAATTAGTGGACAACTCTGTATCCGAGAAATTAGTGGACAACTCTGTATCTGAGAAATTAGTGGACAACTCTGTATCCGAGAAATTAGTGGACAACTCTGTATCCGAGAAATTAGTAGGCAGCTCTGTATCTGAGAAAGTAGTGGACAACTCTGTATCTGGGAAATTAGTGGACAACTCTGTATCTGAGAAATTAGTAGGCAGCTCTGTTTCTGAGAAATTAGTGGACAACCCTGTATCTGAGAAATTAGTGGGCAGCTCTGTTTCTGAGAAATTAGTGGACAACCCCCACTGCCGAGAATCGGCAGCGGTTCGATCCGCTCGGGTAACTTACGGGGGTATGTGAGCCGGTCCTTCAGAAAGCAATGGCAAACTACTGAACGTAAAATCTTGCCTAGTACATCAACAGTAGCTGAAAAATACTGAAGTTGAATGTAACGTCCAATAAGGGATATGCAACATTTTTTTTAAAAAGTAGACAACTCTATATATGACAATTTAGTCGACAGCTCTGTACTCGAGAAATTAGTGGACAACTCTGCACCAGAGTACAACAAAGATTCAGACTTGCCCTGACAGCCAGAAGTTGCTGTAAACAACAGAAGTCACACGTCATGGTCGTTGATGCGGAAGACAAGGGGAGACAGCCTCCCAAGAATCAGTTTACGTGTACGTCACAAATCATTTATCTTGATGTGACATGCAGTGGAGTTCCTGAAATATGTGTGCAAGAAGGGGTGATTCCAGGATATATGTGCATTCAGGAGTGTGTCCTTGATATGTGTGCAAGCAGGGGGTGTCCATGATGTGTGTGCAAGAAGAGGTGTGTCCACGATATGTGTGCAAGAGGGCGCGTGTCCGTGCTATGTGAAAAAGCAGGGGCGTATTCGTGATATATAGTCCTTGATGGTCTAGCATTCCATTTCACATGATGATCTGTAGACTTCTATTTCACATGTTCATCTGTAAACGTAAGTTTTATATGATAATCTGTAAACTTATATTTCACATGATAATCTATAAACTTACATTTCACATGTTGATCTGTCGACTTATACCGAGAGAGAGAGAGAGAGAGAGAGAGAGAGAGAGAGAGAGAGAGAGAGAGAGAGAGAGACGCACACGCGCTCACACACGCGCACACACACGCGCACACACGCAGAGAGAGAGAGAGAGAGAGAGAGATTGATTGATTGATTGATTGATTGATTGATTGATTGATCTTTATTTTAGAAGGGTTACAAATTGGGCACGCAGGCCCGTCTTACATTCAGCCCTTCCAGTCACTCATCTTTCGTTCATCAATAGTGCATGATGCATTCACATATGAAGGGAGTCTTCGTGGCGAAGAGAGAGAGACGAAGCGTATACACGCCAGATCAAATCCACATTACAGGAAGTTGCTTGTAATCACCAACTGAGACTTGGACAAGCGGCGACTGAAGGCGCGACCCTGAAGAACTAAGTGTTTTATTTATTTATTTATAGTTGAAAGATGGTTAAGTTAAACATATCAGACAATTTATGTACTTTCAAATAAAGACCACTTCTGTCGCTTGTACCTTTCTCTCATTCTCTCTCTCTCTCTCTCTCTCTCTCTCTCTCTCTCTCTCTCTCTCTCTCTCTCTCTCTCTCTCTCTCTCTCTCTCTCTCTCTGTCTTTTTGTCTGCCTCTCTCTCTCTCTCTTTTTCTCTCTCTTTCTCTCTCTTTTTATTCATGTCTGTCTGTCTGTCTGTCTGTCTGTCTGTCTGTCTGTCTGTCTGTCTGTCTGTCTGTCTGTCTGTCTGTCTGTCTGTCTGTCTGTCTGTCTGTCTGTCTGTCTGTCTGTCTGTCTGTCTGTCTGTCTGTCTGTCTGTCTGTCTGTCTGTCTGTCTGTCTGTCTGTCTGTCTGTCTGTCTGTCTGTCTGTCTGTCTGTCTGTCTGTCTGTCTGTCTGTCTGTCTGTCTGTCTGTCTGTCTGTCTGTCTGTCTGTCTGTCTGTCTGTCTGTCTGTCTGTCTGTCTGTCTGTCTGTCTGTCTGTCTGTCTGTCTGTCTGTCTGTCTGTCTGTCTGTCTGTCTGTCTGTCTGTCTGTCTGTCTGTCTGTCTGTCTGTCTGTCTGTCTGTCTGTCTGTCTGTCTGTCTGTCTGTCTGTCTGTCTGTCTGTCTGTCTGTCTGTCTGTCTGTCTGTCTGTCTGTCTGCCTGCCTGCCTGTCTGTCTGTCTGCAGACACAAATTAAAAATATATTTGTGTACACACACTAGTACAAAAAGAGTTATCTATACATAAACATAAGACTGTGTCACAGTCTTAGATCTCTAGGGGATCTAAACTCGGGCTCACACAGGCAACAAACTCCGTTCAGATACAATATAGCAACATTTATTAACATGATATATACAGTGCGCTGGCGAAGTGGGTTTTGACAAGCCCGCACTTGGCAAGTTGCGTATCACAGGAGTTTACATTAAACATGATTATAACAAACAACTCTAGCAACTATCTAGCATATGTATACGACCCCTAAATACACATGGGTCTGAACTATCAAGTCCCCCTTAAGGTAAGCCCTGTTGCTTCTTCGATGTCCAGTCCGTCTCTGCCTTTCCACACGTGTCGCAATCCGACACGGGTGGTAACTCTGTCCGAGTTTCTCGTGGACCCCGCAATCGGCGGGCCACATCAGTGTCCACGGGACAGTGGACACACTGACCAGTCCTTCGAGAAGGCTCTGGATTATTCAAGCCTTTGAGTGACTCGCTTCTTTCCCTTAAGCGGGAGTTTTCGCCCTTCGCCAGTATCTCTTACTTTATGTTGGTTACCGCCTCTATGTGAGGCTGTGACAGGAGTCCCCCTCTCCCCCCTGCTTTGATGGGTTATTATAAGGTAATTAGTTTTGTACTAATTCTGTCACAGGATCACATAAAGTCGGTGTTTGTAGTTTGGTGGATAGTAACTTGGCAACCTACACATCTGCATCAACACTCATGTATTCTCCCATGCACCACTTCGCGATGAATATCTGAAGAGGTCTCTCTCTTCTATGTCCTTAAAAATGCTTATCTGACCGAAGTTACGTGACGTTTTCTAGTTGTTTTTACAACCCGCCCTTCTCAAGTATCCCATTGATACCAAGATAATTAAACTCTGTGTAAGAGAGTATTAACAAGACAAAAGTCTTGGCTATTTAAGTACACTTGCAAATCTTGTCCGGTGTATGCATTTCGATACACTTTTACTTTCGTATGTTGTCTAATGCTGAATATGTAGTTATGCTGTTGTTTTATCCCATCTGACTACATGTGTCCCTGTTGGCTTGTTAGTGTATTGACTGATATGTTGCTGTTTCTAATAAAGTGACTGTATTTTAATTGTTAGTGTTCAGTTTTGAGTTTTGTATAAAGTGTGTGCTCATTTGTGTGGTTTATCTCCAAGCGTCACGAGTTGGGATATCCTTTGTCATGAATTACCCCAATGTGTGTAATGCATGATCGGCCATTCCAAACAGTGGCGCTTAGATGTAGTGTCTTAAATACTACACATGTATCAACAATTTAGACAGGTAATACATTTTACATGAAAGACGCAGACAAATTAAAATAAATACGTTTTGCGTACAATTTGTCCGCTCAGTATATCACTCTCTCATTTAATTCATTTACCCTGTCATTCATACATCTTTCATCCAACATAGCATTTTGTTAAAATATATAAATAAAGTTGAGGTAAGTGTTATTGCCCTTAGAAAGACAGATTAGGCGATATGTTCCCTTTATGGTAATAAGTACTTTTTGTACGAGTACTCGAAAAATGGTTTATAATTTAAATAAAGAAAATTGCATAGGAAGAATATTTCGCCTATGAGTGGAAATACCTGTAATATTATGGTAGAAAATATACAAGTTACAGGTTGACATATTTTATATACATAATTCAATACAAGTGTAATACATATTAAATACTACTAAATTAATTAACTAACTAACTAAATCCAACGATGATGTGTGCGTTGTCCTCCTGTTGTCCGTGTGTCATGCCATGAATGTTAACAGTTAATATGGCTGTCTCTTGCATGTTGTAATCGACGTAGTTCTATTCCGGCTGTTTGCAAAGTTTCTTAGCAACAGCAAGTATACAGTGTTCTTAATCTCGAGTATACAGTGTTCTTAATCTTTTCATGATCACTGTCAGTTGACTGGTTGAAATCATTTCACAGATATTATATATCGCTCGGATTGTTTCTAGAGCTTTGGTAATTGGTAGTATAGGGTTGTCACAGTTTCATGTTCGTGGGTGTTATACGTAACCTATTCACTTGGGTGTTAATATTTCTAAATGAAAGTTCTCTAGCAGGTGTAGAGGTACACTGTTCTATGCAACAGATTAAAATATCACATCTTCTTGTATGGCGAATAATTAATGTGTCTAATGTTCGTCTGCTGGTGCATTAGTTTGTCGCGATAAAATATCAGCAATAATGTTATCAGTGCCTCTGATATGGCGGATTTCGAAGTCGAAATCTTGAAGAAGAAGACACCATCTTTGTAAACGATGGTTTTTTGGAACACCTTGCTTAAGTACCAACAATGGCGAGTTATCGGTTAACACAACAAAATGGGACCCCCAAGAGGAACTTAGATAATCGGCGCATACAAAATAGTAGACTTAATGCCTCCAATTCCACTGTGGAATAATGGATCTCTGCCTTTTTCAGCTTCCGGCTTACGTAGAGTATTGGATGTCTCACTCCTTGAAATTCTTGCATCAGGCAACCTCCAATTGCGATAGCACTCGAATCTGTGGTCAAAATAAAGGGTATATCTATGTTTGGTAATCTTAATACGGGTGGGTTAGAAAAAATTGATTTCAATCTGCACATTGCATCCTCTAAGCGGGTACTTTTACAAAAATTTTCTGGATGATCTTTTGTCAACAGATTAGAAAAAACTGCTGTGAGTTCTGCCCAGTTTGGTATAAACTTGGCATAATAGTTTATGAGACCTAATAAGCTTCTAACCTGTTTCTTTGTAGTTGGAACTTCTAGGTTGAGAATTGTCGATACAATTTTATCATCTGTCAACAGTTTACCTTCGGAAATCCTATGACCAAGAAAGTCTATCTGTTTATAGCCTATTTCAACCTTGGAAGGTTTGATAGTAAGTCCAAAAAGAAAGATTTGGTTAAAGACCTGTTGGAGTGTAAGTAAGTGAGAAGTCATATTAGAAGAATGAATGCATATATCATCAATATGAGATTGCACGTCCTCAATGCCGTGCAATAACAATCTAGTTAACCTGACAAATGTGGCGGGAGCGTTCTTGAGACCAAATGGAAGATATCTCCATTCGTACAACCCAAGAGGTGTAGCGAATGCTGTTATATGTCTTGAAGAAGGGTGTAGTGGCACTTGCCAGTAACCTTTCGCTAAATCAACCTTAGAAAATAAGGATGATTGAGACATATTCAAAATGAGGTCTTCACAGCTGTTCATTGGCTCTGCGTCTGTTGTGGTTATAGTATTTAACTTTTTATAATCTATGCACAAACGAATGGTTTTGTCCTTCTTTTTCACCAGGACAATTGGCGAAGAATACTGGGACATAGATTTCTGTATTATTCTATTTTTCTCCAAGTCCAAAATTTCTTTGTCTAAATTTGCTCTATAATGCAAAGGAATCGAATATGGTCTACATTTGATCGGTGTCAGATCTGTCAACACAATTGAATGTGTTATTTTATCAGTCCGTCCAGGTTTGTTTGAGAAGATAGTTTTATAGTCGTTAAGGAGAGACTAAATGTCTTGTCGCTGCTGTTGTGTCACAGTGTCAGAGATTTGTATGTCTTTCATACTACTGTCGTCATTCATAATTGGTACTGGAATTTCCGTATTGTCTACGTCCGTCTGGTTTATTACTGATGCTACTGTTTGTAAATTGTCTTCAATGTCATTGTCGTCGTCGTCGAGACTAATAGTTGTCACTGTGTCGTCAAATTGGTCGTCGTTGTCGTTATCCCATATTGTCGGTACTGTGAATATGTTTTCGTTGTCGCAAGAATGAGTCGTTAACGATGCTTCGTTTGTCGAGGTGTCATTCAGTTGGGTAATTGTCGTTTCGTTTTTGTCATCTGTTATCTGCGTCTGCTTATTCGTGTCACTGTCATTTCTAGAATAGTATGGTTTTAACATATTTACATGGAATATTTTCAACTTTCCATTCAAAGAAATTTCGTAGTCAACTTCCGAAATTCTTCTCACAACTTTAAACGGTCCCTGCCAAGAGGTTGATAGTAAATCTCTCTTGTCAGGTAGCAATAGTAAAATAACCTGATCTGGTTATAATACAATCGTTTTTGCACCTTTGTTGGCGTACTGCCTGTATCTAAAACCTTTCTCCTGTAATGATGTTCTGGCCAGTATACAGGATCTAATGATTTTGTCTCTGGTGTCAGTGTCTAAATCATAGGTGGAAACTGGTAATTGGGTATTTACGGGTTGTGATATTATATCTTTGTAAATAGTGAGAGGTCCTCTTGGGTTCGCTCCATATATCAATTCGAACGGAGAGAACCCTGTGCTTGATTGTGGGACTTCTCTATATGCGAACAGCACCGTTGGGAGAAGTATATCCCAATCGGCTGGATTTTCAGCTGTCACTTTGGATAACATATGTTTCAGGTCCCCATTTAGTTTTTCGCAAATTCCATTCGCGGCCGGTCGATAGGGACTGGTGAAACATTGTTTTATGCCTAGTAACTTAGTTACCGATTGAGTGGCATTAGATATGAACTGTGTTCCTCTATCTGAAATTATCTTCTCCGGGAAGCCAAAACGGGAGAATATCTGTAAAAATACGTCCGTCACATCCTTAGAGGAGATAGATTTTAATGGGATCATTTCTGCCCACCTCGAACATAAATCAACAAGTGTAAAAATGTATCTATTTCCTTTGTTTGAGATGCGGTTCAAAGGACCTACTAAATCAACTGCCACGATTTGAAATGGCCTCGAGGCAGTTGTGGTTGATTGAATTTCTGCCGTAGGGTTTTTTCCCTTTTTGATGAGTTTCTGACAAGTATCACATGATCTACAATAGGTTTTTATGTCTTGGCAAAATTTCGGCCAATAAAATTGGCTCAGGACACTGGCCCTGGTTTTTTCGTAACCCATATGACCTCAGAAAGGTGAGTCATGGGCTATATTTAGTACCTTCTCACGATGTGATTGAGGTAGAACCACTTGCTGTATCGTGGTTTGATCTCTGGTATATAATCTAGTTAGAACATTGTTCTTTAGTTTAAATGTCCAAGAAGCATTTTTAGTCAATTTTGGCTTAAGTCCTACTAACCGAAAATATTGTGAAAGTGTTGGATCTGCTTTTTGTTTTTCTACAAAATCGGTGGTGGTAGTGTTAGGTGATATGATTTCTAGCGACACCTGAAGTTGGTCGGTGTGAGTTTTGTGTGTTGTTTGTCGTGTTATTACATTAGTGTGTTGTGTGTGTTGTTGCACATCTACAGGCTCCGTAATTTGTGGATCGATGGCATCCTCAGTTCGAGGTTTTAATTTGATGGTATCACTGACAGATTCAACCGCCCCTGCATTATGCACCTCGGTGAATTCAATTTGAATTACGTCATCGGTTGTCTCCCTTGTGCTTTTGGCAGTTTGAGACAAGCACGCGTTGTGTTTCCCTTTAGCATCGCTGTTTGGGTTCTGGATACAGTTTTTCTGTTCCCATTCTCTGATTTCCTTTTCAGAGCAAGATCTTATGTTGGGAAGATTCCCAAGGATAATTTCAGCGACAGGATTTTCTAGTACTGCGCATAACACTTGTCCTGATATAAACGGTGTGCGAATTTCGACAAGTGCTAGGGGGTATCTTTCGATCGTGCCTGCGAATGTGCGACAAGTTACGTATTTGTGTGTGTAGTCTTTGTCGTTAACTAATGTTTTCTTAATCGCGTATTAATGTACTCTGTTTGTTATTAACAAAACCTGTTGAGAAATTTAATTTGCCTGTTGATGATAAGGCTGCGTTGGCCATTTCGTTAGAAACTGGGATTGTGTGGCCGCATAACAAAGTTGTATCAAGCTGAAATTTTCTACAGGTGTTACATTTGTTATCAGTGATGGTGTCAATGATTTGCACTGCATTACCTAGCTCACTCAAACTTTCATTCTGGTTGTCACATTCGTTCTGTTGTTCAATCTCTGCATCTGAGGATGTGTCAATTAATGCGGCATTGGCCTGCTTCATTATCTTTCGTCCTTCACAAAATTTTGAATAATGTCCATAGCTGAAACAAAAATAGCATTTGACCGCTCTCTGATACGCATTTCTTTTGTTCTTTTGTTTTTCCACTATCATTTGGAGATGATGTGGATAATTCGGTGATTTGTCACACATCGCGTACTCTTCGTGTGTCAGATGACAATACTGGCACTTGACTGGTTTTGGAAACTTAGAGCGTTGTTTGAACCTATTTTCAGTTGGTTTTGAGTACTTAGTGTTTGTAACTGCTGCTGTCTCATTTTGGCTCATGTTTAACTGGAAAATATCGCGGTTCGCTGTAAAAAATACGCTCCCCTTGGTTTCTACCTCTTGGATAGTTTTACAATCCATTTGTTTCAAAAATTTAGAAAAAGGTGTTGGAATTGAACTAATAATTTTATCAATTATAATGAGTTCTTTCAGTTTGTCATGGTTGTTATTTGTTTTTGCTGAGGTTATCCACTTTGTACAAATATCCTGAACTATAGACACGTAGTCTATGAAAGTTTGGTTAGGTTGTGGGGCTAATTTTGCGAACTGTTGTTGATAGCCTGCTGTATCTAGTGAGAAATGTTGGAGTATTCTTTGTTTTAAATAATCATAATCTTTCCTCATATCTTGTGGAACTGTCTCTATCACTTTTAAGGGCTCTAGTGCTAAATTTCTCATCAGAATAAATGACCAGTCGACTTTTGCGACCTTATGGTAGGTCATTAAACACTCAAAGTTTTCTAAGTAAGCGCTGATGGAATCTCCTGAACAAAATGCTTTCACAAGGCCTTTATATTTATTGTATTTTTGTTCATCTTCCTTACTTTTAATTTTGTTTACTGACATTTCTAAGTTGGAGTCAATTTCCATTTGTTTTAGTTTTATTTGTGTCTCAGCATTTAACTGGGCTTGTTTGGCCGCGGCCTCAAGCTCCATTTGCTTCTCTTGAGCCTGCAGTTGCATTTTCTTATCTTCTGCCTGCAATTGCATCTGTATCTTTTTCTCTTCTGCCTCAATTTGCATTTGTATCTTTTTCTCTTCTCTTTCTGATTGTACCCTTTTCTCTTCTCGTTCCATTGCTCTTTCTTCTCGTGCAATATTTTCTGAATGCGTCTTCTGTGCCCATTTTGACAGTTTCTCCTCTTTATATCCTAACCTAATCCCTAATTCAATACATTGTTCTAACGTTGACATCTTGTCTTTTAGTTATTGTTAACTTTATTACAATTAAATCCCTTAGAAAATAGTTGGGGAGTAGAAAATTTAGTTATCTCCCTTAATGTTTACATGAGCAAATATATATGAAAAGGTTTTGTTGGTTATGAGGTTAGCATATACATACAAATCAATGCATAGAGAAAGATATTACATTAATGGATGATGGTAAGTACCGCTTAGGGTTGCAATGAGCATGAAATGAAACTCATCTTATTTTCCCTGAGCTCTCGAATGTAGTCTTGTTCTCTCTCCACTGTTGGAGGATAGGTTACTTACACTCGATACTTCGCGGAACAATCTGATGTTGGAATTAAAAAAAAATTAGTAACAGTCAATGTAATTGTCACAGTCATGTCAAATTTCATAATATCATCATCATTTGAAATATTTCTGAAGAGGGACTAATACTAGTTTATTAATAGATAGCTGCAAAGTTTTTAACTTTGTTCTGTATTAAACTTGATATAATTTTTTTTCTTGGCAACCAAGAGCTGTCTGAAACGTAAAGCTTGTGCCGAAACCGGCGATTGGCCCCCAAATAGCCTGTCATAGTCTTAGATCTCTAGGGGATCTAAACTCTGGCTCACACAGGCAACAAACTCCGTTCAGATACAATATAGCAACATTTATTAACATGATATATACAGTGCGCTGGCGAAGTGGGTTTTGACAAGCCCGCACTTGGCAAGTTGCGTATCACAGGAGTTTACATTAAACATGATTATAACAAACAACTCTAGCAACTATCTAGCATATGTATACGACCCCTAAATACACATGGGTCTGAACTATCAAGTCCCCCTTAAGGTAAGCCCTGTTGCTTCTTCGATGTCCAGTCCGTCTCTGCCTTTCCACACGTGTCGCAATCCGACACGGGTGGTAACTCTGTCCGAGTTTCTCGTGGACCCCGCAATCGGCGGGCCACATCAGTGTCCACGGGACAGTGGACACACTGACCAGTCCTTCGAGAAGGCTCTGGATTATTCAAGCCTTTGAATGACTCGCTTCTTTCCCTTAAGCGGGAGTTTTCGCCCTTCGCCAGTATCTCTTACTTTATGTTGGTTACCGCCTCTATGTGAGGCTGTGACAGACTGTGAACGTGTGTGTACGTAAGAGCAACTTCGGAATCTGTTGATATAAATATTTATATATACATACATACTGTGAAACAGAGAACTGGTCCATGTCTGCACCAGCACATAGAACGCGGGTGTATGTTGTATAACTACACGAGAAGGAGTAGAGAATTAGTGTGTGCGCGCGCAAACATAAGCGACAAATACACAGCTGAGTTATCTATGTCTGATATACATATATATCTATTCATATCATACTATATATCTATTCAGTCATATCTGACTAAGACCTGACTGACATATATATATATACGCAAGCACGCGCGAGGGAAAGTCATTAAGTAGCCAGAAATACTATTGTAAAGTGCATGGAAGAGTTAGGATAACGGAAAATCTTATTTCAGGACACAAACTGGCTCTTAAGCAATACCTCATGTAGGGGTCCTGAGGATCAAGCAATTTGTGCATGCGCAATAGTGATTACAAAATGGCTGCCTCAATAACGACTTTCACCGTGGGAGAACAATGATGCATTATCTGTTTTTTGTGGTCAGTGTCTGAGAAATGGGAAATCTATAGAAGAATGATGGTTCAGGGCAGAGAATACAGATTTTAGTCAGGGCGATAATACAGAGTTGAGTCCGGGCAGAGAAAACAAAGTTGAGTCAGGGCAGAGAATACAGAGTTGAGTCAGGGCAGAGAATACAGATTTGAGTTAGGGCAGAGAATACTGAGTCGAATCAGGACAGAGAAGAAACAAGTTAAGTCAGGGCAGAGAATATATAGTTGAGTCAGGGCAGAGAATACAGAGTTGAGTCAGGCAGAGAATCCATAGTTGAGTCAGGACAGAGAATACAGTTTAGTCAGGGCAGAGAATGCAGAGTTCAGTCAGGGCAGAGAATACAGAGTTGAGTCAGGGCTGAGAATACAGAGTTGAGTTAGGGCAGAGAATACAGAGTTGAGTTAGGGCAGAGAATACAGAGTTGAGTTAGGGCAGAGAATACAGAGTTGAGTAAGGGCAGAGAATACAGAGTTGAGTTAGGGCAGAGAATACAGAGTTGAGTCAGGGCAGAGAATGCAGAGTTCAGTCAGGGCAGAGAATACAGAGTTGAGTTAGGGCAGAGAATACAGAGTTGAGTTAGGGCAGAGAATACAGAGTTGAGTTAGGGCAGAGAATACAGATTTAAGTCCGGGCAGAGAATACAGAGTTGAGTCAGGGCAGAGAATACAGAGTTGAGTTAGGGCAGAGAATACAGAGTTGAGTCAGGGCAGAGAATGCATAGTTCAGTCAGGGCAGAGAGTACAGAGTTGAGTCAGGGCAGAGAATACAGAGTTGAGTTTGGGCAGAGAATACATGGTTGAGTAAGGCAGATAATTCATAATTGAGTCAGGGCAGAAAATACAGATTTGAGTCAAGACATTGAGTATGAATCGGTAGATGGATTTCAAAATGGAACAATTACTGAACCACGTATTGGGTGACCTGCAAGTGTGGCAAGTGACACAATGGTACGGCGGCCCGACCAGCTAAGCCATGACACCAGGCGACTCACTATTGATGACATAGACCTGGATGCAGCATCAAAATCAAATCAAATCAAATCAAATCAACTTTATTTTAAAAGGGTCACAAATTGGGCACGCAGGCCCGTCTCACATTCTACCCTTCCAGTCACTCATCTTTCGTTTATCAAGAGCATTATATATTGTGAAATGAATGTTGTAAACGTAAACAAGGCAAATTACCATGTTATGAGGCCCATATCCCACCTACCCACACATCACCCCACCCACACAACACCCACCTACCAACACGCATACACACACACGCGCACACACACCCAAGGACACATAAATACCCCACCAACCGACCCATCCACCTCCCACACATCCCCCACCCACACACACTGCCCTCACCTGTTCCCCCAACCCAAACACACTCGCCACCCACACAAACATTCCCCACCAACCCACACATCCCAAGCCAACCCACATACACATCCTAACCCACACACCCATTCCCCCACCCACACATTCTCTCCCCACCCACACCTTCAACCACCCATCCCCCAACCACACCTCCATCGACCACATATTCCCCACCCACGCACACACATCCGCCACCAACCCACACATCGCACATCCACTCACACATCTCCAAACCATACACACACATCCCCATCAACTGACATCTCCCTACCCACACACACACACACACACACACACACACACACACATCTCCCTAACCACCTATACATCCCCAATACAACATGATCAGGGTGCTGCCTACAGCTGTCCACGATGACCTTGGTTATGGGGAAGTGTGGCCGATGGGTCCCAAGACAGCTCTTCGATTATCACAAACGTGGACAGAAGACGATTTGTTGGGAGCACAAAGATCGTCATGCTCAAGAAGGGGGTGCCTTTCTCCATCAAACTCTGTCAGGAAACGAGTCCTGGGTGCACCATTACGAATCAGGGATGAAGAGGTATCGGATGCAATGGAAACACCCGTTGTCTCTGGGTTACAAAAACAGTCAAGACGCGGGGAACCGCTGGGAAAGTCTTGGTGGCCATCTTGTGGGACATCGTAAGCCCTATGTTGGTGACTTTCCAGGAAAGGGGTGAGACTGACCCCCGTGGTGGTTTCATCAGTGCCATGAGAGAATTCCCACCAATGCCGTCAAAGGTTTGTCCAAAGCCCACATCACCGAGTGTCTGGACAGGGCGTGGGCGATCATGCTTCTCCACATCTTGTGATCATCACCAACGGCACATATCACTTCATATGCTGGCCCTCTTCCGTGGCATGAAACAAGACAGTTCATATTTTTCTCTCGCTGTCCCTCGTCTCTGTCTTCCTAAATATTTGTCCAATTGTCACAACATGTTCCAGTTTTTGTCTTCGCATATTGTGACCACAAAATGAAGACTGTCACATTCTAATGTTTGTGACGAGTCATCTTTGCGACTTGAACTTCCTCACAATGTCCAGGTGGCTCGTGTTGACTGTCCCAGGAATGTTCATCTGTAAAACCACATCTCCCGAGACTGCAGCCCACAAACCACATATCAAGTAATGAATCTATTTCAGTGAGACCTTGCATGCATTAACATCATGTAAATGGGCTTGAACAGGGCAGTGTCTGTGCGTCTGAGCTAAGAATAATTATCATGTAAATGAAGTGACTTCATTCACTTTACATCTGAGTCTCTCGTCTGTTAAACTTCCTAGTTGTGTGTATGCACGTTTTCCCGCACTGTTTATTTTGTTGAAGTGGAATGCTCTGCTTCAGATGTTCATTTCCAGTTTTCTCAACACTTAGTTTTCATTATATACATTTTTTATTCATCATTAACGAAATGTCGATCATTGTTTTGCATATTTGCAATGTAAATACCTCAAATGCTGCCCTCGCCTGCTCATCGTGTATTCAGCGCTAATGATGATTAACGAGTACTTGATGTCTTCCATTGAGACGACCGTAGCGTCCTGCCGGAGTCTGTTGTTGGTGTGGAGATTAATTGCCGCGCTTCTCCTTGCATTCTATTCAACACAAATCATTTAAAACGCATTCTAAACATTATTAATTTGTATTACCGGTATCCTCAATGAAGCGTTTAACATGTCAATTTGTCTTATCAAACAGCACATTACATATACACTGTGTACATCTGTCAATCATTCGTTCATTCGTCCACATTTCTCATCAGGCCAGTGAAGCGTTGAAATGTCCACCCACTCATCGTCCGATGTCGTCATTGTTGTCGTCAGCAACACCCTTATCATTATCCTCTTGTGCTACCTCAGGCATGAGGCTTTAGTCAGATATGACTGCGCTACCGTATGACAGTAGACGTTACTACCTTCTTTCTGTTAGCGCCAAATGTTGGCCAGTGCTCACCAAACCCGACACCTCATATTGTGTCAAGGGCTTCGGGTGGAGGAAGGCATTTGGGAGGGTACAAGCCGTACCTTAGTGCGAGGACATGCAACCTTAAGACTAACTGGCATGGCAGGGCAGACGAGACCCTAAGCCTTGGTCGGCAACTGGTATCACACAGCTGTGCGGCAAACTCAACCCTGGGGTCCGCGTACCTACCGAGATAAGCAGACAACACTGTAGCTGAGCAGAGCGGGCGCTCACTTGTTTTCACAGTCGGACATTGCTTTGAAAGGCAGGGTACTCACTTGTCCTCAAAGTTGGACATTGCTTTGAAAGGCAGGGTACTCACTTGTCCTCAAAGTCGGACATTGCTTTGAAAGGCAGGGTACTCACTTGTCCTCAAAGTTGGACATTGCTTTGAAAGGCAGGGTACTCACTTGTCCTCAAAGTCGACATTGCTTTGAAATGCAGTGGTACTCACTTGTCCTCAAAGTTGGACATTGCTTTGAAAGGCAGGGGTACTCACTTGTCCTCAAAGTTGGACATTGCTTTGAAAGGCAGGGTACTCACTTGTCCTCAAAGTTGGACATTGCTTTGAAAGGCAGGGTACTCACTTGTCCTCAAAGTTGGACATTGCTTTGAAAGGCAGGGTATCACTTGTCCTCAAAGTGGACATTGCTTTGAAAGGCAGGGTACTCACTTGTCCTCAAAGTTGGACATGCTTTGAAAGGCAGGGTACTCACTTGTCCTCAAAGTTGGACATTGCTTTGAAAGGCAGGGTACTCCTTGTCCTCAAAGTTGGACATTGCTTTGAAAGGCAGGGTACTCACTTGTCCTCAAGTTGGACATTGCTTTGAAAGGCAGGGTACTCCACTTGTCCTCAAAGTTGGACATTGCTTTGAAAGGCAGGGTACTCACTTGTCCTCAAAGTTGGACAATTGCTTTGAAAGGCAGGGTACTCACTTGTCCTCAAAGTTGGTACATTGCTTTGAAAGGCAGGGTACTCACTTGTCCTCAAAGTTGGACATTGCTTTGAAAGGCAGGGTACGTCACTTGTCCTCAAAAGTTGGACATTGCTTTGAAAGGCAGGTACTCACTTGTCCTCAAAGTTGGACATTGCTTTGAAAGGCAGGGTATCTCACTTGTCCTCAAAGTTGGACATTGCTTTGAAAGGCAGGGTACTCACTTTGTCCTCAAAGTTGGACATTGCTTTGAAAGGCAGGGGTACTACTTGTCCTCAAAGTTGACGACTTGCTTTGAAAGGCAGGGTACTCACTTGTCCCTCAAGTTGGACATTGCTTTGAAAGGCAGGGGTACTCACTTGTCCTCAAAAGTTGGACATTGCTTTGAAAAGGCAGAGGTACTCACTGGTCCTCAAAGTTGGACATTGCTTTGAAAGGCAGGGTACTCACTTGTCCTCAAAGAGTTGGAACATTGCTTTGAAAGGCAGGGTACGCACTTGTCCTCAAAGTTGGACATTGCTTTGAAAGGCAGGGTACTCACTTGTCCTCAAAGTTGGACATTGCTTTGAAAGGCAGGGTACCTCACTTGTCCTCAAAGTTGGACATTGCTTTGAAAGGCAGGGTACTCACTTGTCCTCAAAGTTGGACATTGCTTTGAAGGCAGGGTACTCACTTGTCCTCAAAGTTGGACATTGCTTTGAAAGGCAGGGTACTCATTGTCCCTCACAGTTGGACATTGCTTGAAAGGCAGGGTACTCACTTGTCCTCAAGCTTGGACATTGCCTTTGAAAGGGCAGGGTACTAACTCGTCCTCAAAGTTCGGACATTGCCTTTGAAAGAGGGTACCCTTGTCATAAAGTGGACATTGCTTTGAAAGCAGGTACTCACTTGTCCTCAAAGTTGGACATTGCTTTGAAAGGCAGGGGTACTCACTTGTCCTCAAAGTTGGACATTGCTTTGAAAGGCAGGGTACTCACTTGTCCTCAAAGTTGGACATTGCTTTGAAAGGCAGTGGTACTCACTTGTCCTCAAAGTTGGACATTGCTTTGAAAGGCAGGTGGTACTCACTTGTCCTCAAAGTTGGACATTGCTTTGAAAGGCAGGGTACTCACTTGTCCTCAAAGTCGGACATTGCTTTGAAAGGCAGGGTACTCACTTGTCCTCAAAGTTGGACATTGCTTTGAAAGGCAGGGTACTCACTTGTCCTCAAAGTCGGACATTGCTTTGAAAGGCAGGGTACTCACTTGTCCTCAAGTTGGACATTGCTTTTGAAAGGCAGGGTACTCACTTGTCCTCAAAGTTGGACATTGCTTTGAAAGGCAGGGTACTCACTTGTCCTCAAAGTTGGACATTGCTTTGAAAGGCAGGGGACTCACTTGTCCTCAAAGTTGGACATTGCTTTGAAAGGCAGGGTACTCACTTGTCCTCAAAGTTGGACATTGCTTTGAAAGGCAGGGTACTCACTTGTCCTCAAAGTTGGACATTGCTTTGAAAGGCAGGGTACTCACTTGTCCTCAAAGTTGGACATTGCTTTGAAAGGCAGGGTACTCACTTGTCCTCAAAGTCGGACATTGCTTTGAAAGGCAGGGTACTCACTTGTCCTCAAAGTTGGACATTGCTTTGAAAGGCAGGGTACTCAACTTGTCCTCAAAGTTCGGACATTGCTTTGAAGGCTATGGGTTATTTATCACTTGTCCTCAAAGTCGGACCATTGCTCTGAAAGGCAGGGTACCTTCACTTGTCCTCAAAGTTGCGACACTTGCACTTTCAAAGGCTAGGGTACTCACTTGTCCTCAAAGTTGGACATTGCTTTGATAAGGCACAGGGTACTCAATTTGTCCTCAAAGTTGGACATTGACTTTGAAAGGCAGGGTACTCACTTGTCCTCAAAGTTGGACATTGCTTTTCAAAGGCAGGCGTACTCCACTTGTCCTCAACGTTGGACCTTGCTTTCAAAGGCAGGGTCACTCACTTGTCCTCAAAGTTTGGACATTGCTTTGAACGGCAGGGTACTCACTCTTGTCCTCAAAGTTGGACATGCTTGAAAGGCAGTGTTACTCACTTGTCCTCAAAGTTGGACATTGCTTTCAAAGGCAGGGTACTCACTTGTCCTCAAGTTGGACATTGCTTTGAAAGGCAGGGTACTCACTTGTCCTCAAAGTTGGGACATTGCTTTGAAGGCAGGGTACTCACTTGTCCTCAAAGTTGGACATTGCTTTGAAAGGCAGGGTACTCACTTGTCCTCAAAGTTGGACATTGCTTTCAAAGGCAGGGTACTCACTTGTCCTCAAAGTTGGACATTGCTTTGAAAGGCAGGGTACTCACTTGTCCTCAAAGTTGGACATTGCTTTGAAAGGCAGGGTACTCACTTGTCCTCAAATTTGGACATTGCTTTGAAAGGCAGGGTACTCACTTGTCCTCAAAGTTGGACATTGCTTTGAAAGGCAGGGTACTCACTTGTCCTCAAAGTTGGACATTGCTTTCAAAGGCAGGGTACTCACTTGTCCTCAAAGTTGGACATTGCTTTGAAAGGCAGGGTACTCACTTGTCCTCAAAGTTGGACATTGCTTTGAAAGGCAGGGTACTCACTTGTCCTCAAAGTTGGACATTGCTGTCATAGTCAAATTTAGAGATAACGTATCCCTGGGTGGATGTGGAGGACAGGGGAAACTACGACATTATGTTCTTAATCAAAGCAGATCACAATCAGAGAATGAGATTAGTGGTTGTCTTAGGATATCCTCGTCAAGGCAGGGACAGTAACCAGCCTCGGGTGGCACCTGACCGTCACCAAATTACTGATGGCAAAGTCAAGACGTTTAGAATAGTTGAGGAGATGGACACGAGGAAACGGAATATCCTATGAATGAGTGAAATTAGCAGAAAGGGACTTGGTAAAATAGCAACGGACACATACACCATAATAATTCAGTAAGTGATAGACACGAACAAAAAGTAGGGCTACTTATTGACGAGGGAACAGCGAAATAAATTAATCTTTATTGAAGTATTTCAGATAAAATTGTTACGATTACAATCACAGACAACGCGAGACATATAAATAAAATGCAAGTGTATGCATCAAACACGAGCAGTATAGTGAAGAATAAACACAAAGATGTTATTGTAACTTTGAAGTCAGAGTGGTTTCGCCTGATTCTAAGAAATACGCTTTTATACCCGCGAGGATCTAGCAGTTTGCGCATGAGCAATAGCGATTACAAAATGGTTGCCCCACTATCGACATGCACCGTTTAAGAACAACGAGACGATCTTTGCTTTTGTTTAGAGTGTGTGAAATCGTGTGGCATCTAGACAAGGACGATGGTTCAGTATGGCGACAGTTGTTTACTTCAGGGAAGAGTGTATTAATGGCTAGAAAGATTTAAAGGAACACACGTTGTCTCCGGTCAAGAAAGAAACGACGCAAGAATCCGCTGGGGAAATCGTGATGACCATCTTTTGTGATATCAAGGGCACGATATTGGTGTATTTCCAGGAAAGGGGTGACACTGTGACTAGTGCAGGGTAAAGTGACATGTTAGTAAACAAACTGAAGTCCGTGATACAATTGAAACGCCTTGGACGTCTGTCAAAAGGAGTACTATTGCTGCACGGCAACGCCATTCCTCAAACGGCTGCGCATACAGTGGATACACTACATGATCTGAAATGTGAGGTCTTGAAACATCAAGAATCCAGTCCAGACTTGGCACTATCAGTCTTCTACTTGTTTGCACATTTGAAAGAGCATTTGCGGTGTCCAAGGTTTGCAGATGACAACCAGGTCATGGTGGCTGTGCAAAATTGGTCTAAGGCCGAATTCTGTTTGTTATAGAAGGCATAAACAAGCTAGTAGGCATGCCAACCAAGTGTGTTGCTAGGCAGGGTGACTATGATGAGAAATAACACAATACCAACAACAACAACAACAACAAAAATATGGCTCTCTATATTGCAGAAAATGTATTCTTAAAATGTAGGTTACTTAATGAGTTTGCCCCGTACATGTTTATTGACGGCTTGTGCCAAGTTCAAGAATTGACTGAGCGCATGAAATTAGATGAAGCCCAAGATCACCTGCCTGCCACACCTGGAGATATTCTCTCAAATGGCCAGGCAGTGTGCCGGTGGATGAGTGTACACATAAGAACACTCCCAGGGTGTGCAGCTGGGCAGGAATCAACACCTGACTGTGTTCAGGTCAGTGATGTCAATGTTCTTAAGGAGATAAGCCAACAACAGGTTGCTACAACAGCCAGCGGGTGATAGTTGCTCGGACAGTGACGAGAAGAAGACAACAGACTAGACCCTGTAACTAGTGGGAACATATTCAGAGAAAGGCAAGGAAAAACACTATTACACATTCTGACATTATAAAAAAATTTTTTTGAATGGGTGTGCTGGCCAACGTCAGTCGGCGAGACAGTTCAAGGCCAGACGAACTATTGAAGGTATAGATCGACGGCAGTAAGAGGGTTGTAGCCAACACTTGTATCCACACCTTGAGACGAGGGCAGTAAGAGGGTTGTAACCAACACTTGTATCCACACCTTGGGACGAGGGCAGTAAGAGGGTTGTAACCAACACGTGTATCCACACCTTGAGGCGAGGGAGTAAGAGGGGTTTTTAACCAACACTGTATCCACCCTTGAGGCGAGGGGAGTAAGAGGGTTGTAACCAACACTTGTCCCACCTTTAGGGGAGGGCAGTAAGAGGGTTGTACCACACTTGTATCCACACCTTGAGGCGAGGGCAGTAAGAGGGTTGTAACCAACACTTGTACCACACCTTGAGGCGAGGGCAGTAAGAGGGTTGTAACCCAAAACTTGTATCCACACCTTGAGCGAGGGCATAAGAGGGTTGTAACCACCACTTGTATCCACACCTTGAGGCGAGGGCAGTAAGGGGGTTTTAAACCCAAACATTGTATCCACACCTTGAGGCAGGGCAGTAAGAGGGTTGAAACCCAAACACTTGTATCCACACCTTGAGGCGAGGGCATAAGAGGGTTGAACCAACTTGTATCCAAACCTTGAGCGAGGGCAGTAAGAGGGTTGAAACCAACACTGATCCACACCTTGAGGCGAGGGCAGTAAGAGGGTTGTAACCAACACTTGTATCCACACCTTGAGGCGAGTGGCAGTAAGAGGGTTTGTAACCAACACTTGTATCACACACCTTGAGGCGATGCCGGCAGGCAGTAAGAGGGTTGTAACCAACACTTTGTATCCACACCTTGAGGCGAGGGCAGTAGTAGAGGGTTGTAACCAACACTTGTATCCATACCTTGAGGCGGAGGGCAGTAAGAGGGATGTAACTGACACTTGTATCCACACCTTGAGGCGAGGGCAGTAAGAGGGATGTAACCAACACTTGTATCCACACCTTGAGACGAGGGCAGTAAGAGGGTTGTAACCAACACTTGTATCCACTACCTTTGAGGCGAGGTCAGTAGAAGAGGGATTGTAACCAACACTTGTATCCACACCTTGAGGCGAGGGCAGTAAGAGGGTTGTAACCAACACTTGTATCCACACCTTGAGGCGAGGGCAGTAAGAGGGATGTAACCAACACTTGTATCCACACCTTGAGGCGAGGGCAGTAAGAGGGTTGTAACCAACACTTGTATCCACACCTTGAGGCGAGGGCAGTAAGAGGGTTGTAACCAACACTTGTATCCACACCTTGAGGCGAGGGCAGTAAGAGGGTTGTAACCAACACTTGCATCCACACCTTGAGGCCGAGGGCAGTAAGAGGGTGTAACCAACACTTGTCATCCACACCTTGAGGCGAGGGCAGTAAGAGGGTTGTAACCAACACTTGCATCCACACCTTGAGGCGAGGGCAGTAAGAGGGTTGTAACCAACACTTGCATCCACACCTTGAGGCGAGGGCAGTAAGAGGGTTGTAACCAACACTTGCATCCACACCTTGAGGCGAGGGCAGTAAGAGGGTTGTAACCAACACTTGCATCCACACCTTGAGGCGAGGGCAGTAAGAGGGTTGTAACCAACACTTGCATCCACACCTTGAGGCGAGGGCAGTAAGAGGGTTGTAACCAACACTTGTATCCACACAATGAGGTGTTCGTTCCATGCGTGTTATAAACTCACCTGCTTCGATGTGACGTGCTCAGTCTCACACAGGCCTCCTTTATTTCCCAGAACATTTGCTGGTACTCTCGTATGCCAGGGTATACCTCGGAGAAGAGGGCAATGTGTCAAACATGCCCGTCTCCATGGGGACGCGAACATATGAGCACCCGGCCGGCGAAAAAGAGAGCTAGCCTCTGGGCTTTCACGAGGGTTGGGTGATATACAAGGATGGGCAAGAGAGCTAGCCACTGGGTTTTCAGGAGGATTGGGTGATATACACGGACGGAAGTCTCCATTTGGGGATTATTGTATGGATAATTGTATGGATTATTGTACTGGTTATTGTATGGATTATTGAATGGGTTATGGTGTGGATTATTATATGGATTAATGTATGGATTAATGACTGGATTACTGTGTGGATTATTTTAGTTCATGTCAGTTCAGATTATTATCAGTGCACTCCGGGCACAGACATAAGTGCTCCGATCCCCCTACACAGCAAATTCATCAGCCGACAGCGGCTACCTGTGCCAATCAGTGCTGACTGGCCGGGCTCTTGGTGCGTTCGGTGCACTGCTTCCGCTCCCTGCCCCGTCGATCCAATGTGTTCCTCGGTAGCTCTTGTCCTCGGTAGCTCTTGTCCTCGGTGGCTCTTGTCCTCGCTGGCTTAGGATTGTGCTTTCCATCATTTTCTCTAATGGAAATTCTTGTTTCTAGGTTTGTCCCGGTCGCGTGAACTTTGTCCTTACACGTGCAGGGAACAATTTCATTATATCTCCCTGGGTATTATCGTTTATCTGTATTGTATGTGTGTGGTGTGTGTGTGTGTGTGTGTGTGTGTGTGTGTGTGTGTGTGTGTGTGTGTGTGTGTTGTGTGTCTCATCTCATCTCGTCATGTTCCTCTTGTACCTTGCGGTGTCGAGGTGAAGTATAAACAGCGGGAGAGTGCCCCTTATGGGTTTCATGTATAGATATGAAGTTTGTGTGTGTGTGTTCGGTTTTCCTAGCCGATGCTATGCCATTGTACCCAGTACACCACAGCCTGTATGCCTCTAGTCATTTCGACTGAGAAGACAAAACATTGAACACGACTGAGAAGACAAAACATTGAACACGACTGAGAAGACAAAACATTGAACACGACTGAGAAGACACAACATTGTACACGACTGAGAAGACACAACATTGTATACGACTGAGAAGATCTATGTTCGTCCATCATGAATGACGAGGACCATTCATTACACTGCATCTTTTGATGAGGAACGAATGACTTGCGCTTTAGTTTTATATAGCGAGGGAGCGGTCGCGCAACTCCGTCGCTCCCGCTCCCTCGTCTGTGTCCGTCTGGCTCCAGTGGCGAGCATGACAAGACGATTGGAAGACGGACACAGATGCAGTGGACGTTAGGCTGCCACGGCCAATTATCCCTGTATATATTGGCTCTCGAGAGCCTCGTGCAAACGGCCCTTCCGTGAATTCCTTTAATTTCAGTTTTAAGACAAGCGTAGCGACAAGCAATGAGCGTATGATTACTGATAGGATCCACAAGATTTCCTTCGCCGAAGACGGACTGACCCCCAGAGCAGACCACACACATATGAGGCTGAGAAGCTGCCCACAGAAGATACTGCTCGTCTAAGTTGCGATCAGATCTCCCGATTTACGGTTGAGCCTCACCAGCGCACAAGTGCACATGGCGACTGACAGGACAGCTGTTCACGCACAAGCCAAGAGTAGCATCGCTAAAGCGCGCCCTCCCGGTACAAGGTGATACATGCAAAACCACTGGACGCCTACCGACGAGCTTTCAAGCTACGCCGGCAGGACTGATGGAAAAAAAAGCTATACTAGCTTACTGACTGCAGGCCCACTACTCATCGAGAGAGAGTGGGCGCTTATCGAGACTTTGTCGAACGGTCGTACACATTTTGCTCTTTTGCCCGCTCAAAACCGACTGAGAAGATAAAACATTGAACACGACTCCGCACTGACAACACGGTTTATGTCCTTACGTGCCCTGCCGCTGTCTGCCCCCTTCTTCCACAAGCTGTATGTTTCCATCTAAAGTCATGTCTGGACTAAGAGCAACAGAAGAATAGCAAACAGGCAGAAACATGCAAATGACAGGGTGTTACTGGAAGGGAGTCAAGAGAAGAATTACACACAGCCCGAGACAAGCAAATGACGCGGTGTTACTGGAAGAAAGTCAACAGAAGAATAACAAACAGGAAGAGGTAAACAAATGACGCGATTTTGCTGGAAGAAAGTCAACAGAAGAATAACAAACAGGAAGAGACAAGGAAATGATACTGTGTTACTGGAACAAAGTTAACAGAAAAATTACACACATCCCGAGACAAACAAATGACACTGTGTTACTGGAAGAAAGTCAACAGATTCTGCGGGAACTTGTGAAGCAAGTAAACAAACGAAGTGCAAAATTGGCTTAGAAATACAAACTGGAAAAGCTCAGGCTATGACAATAAGTATTAAAAAGTAGAAGCTAATAATGACTATTAAACTAAACGAAAAAATCGCAGACCATACAGGACGATTGTTCTGTATTCGACACGTCATAACAGATGAGAGCAAAGAACAATAAGGAAAGCAAACAACGGAATGGTCTATGTACATTTAATACTATCCAATCTGTTAATTCACAAAAATGTATATTCTTAGTGAAATCACACACAGAAGCTACAAACAATATGTTGCACGATTTATTGCCTGGTATATTTCGCTGCATCCCGTCAGGTAATGGATACTGCAGAGTTATATGTTATGTGAAGTGAATACATGTATAATACTATGGATAATGTACATAGAAAAACATAATCATAGGTATTGTTCCAATGTGTTATCCCCACTGTAGTTTCAGTCAGCAAGACAATATACATGACACTCTTCTCTCTCATCCTCTCCCTTACTCTCTCTCTCTCGTAATTCCGCATACCCGTGTTTGAAACACAGCTGCGCGCAAGTTGGCAGCATACCATGTTGCGCTGGTTTTTTACGAAATGGTATGGATGCCGGTCGTTTAGAAAGCAATGGCAAACTACTGAACGTAAACTTGACAAGACATCAACAACATCAAACAATGTTGGTGTTGACTGCAAACGTCCTGTAAAGGATATGCAAGTAACTTAATAGTATGTTGAAATCGCCCCTGAACATACAAGTGACGCCATAATGGAAATATTGCAGACACATCATTGTGCAATACACTGTCTGTTTTCTTCATTATTCTCATTCTATAAAACATGACCACAAACACATCACAAACATCACAAGTCAAGTCGTAGCTTTTGACGAATAATGATGCAGATATCACATGTGTTCATTTGTATTTCTTCTCCAAAATAACTTCTAAATTCTTATTCCCTAGTCACATTCGGTTTCGAAATTCGTGGCGCCATTTTCATCTGTGCACAAGCGGTCTTACAAGACACTTGTTAATTCTGTTTTCTAGCCAGGGTATGGGCACCCTGTTTTGATTTACATCTTCGAACTAGCAGACGACACGATCACGTGATCAGCACAAGAAAGTGACCAAAACGAGAGCGCAAATATTGACCGCAATCATGGCTACTTCAGACCGTAGACACAAGTACAGGAGGCAGCAGAAAGCTGTTCTGTTGCTTGTCCACACAATTTTCCCAATGTCTGAATCGAGCTAGAGATTAGGAACTGTTGCATTTCAGAGCACGGAACGCAACCATAATGTCTGCCTTGCTTGAAATGCAACAATTTACTGTTGCGATAGAAATCAGGAATGTTGAGGAGCATTCATTACTCTCTTTTTTTTTAAACAACGGTTTTTTAACTAGTACAGAAACTTGATACACCAGCTCAGTATATGATGAAAGATTAACTCGTCACACCTGGAAGACACTGCTGTAGGAGAAATACTAGTTAAAGTATATCAGGTAAAAACTGTTTTGGACTGAAAGAGTTAAAGTATAATCAACGACAAAGTAATTAAAAGTAACAGCAAGTTAAAATAACATCACGTTAAAGTGATATACAGTGAAAGTAACAGCACATTAAAGTGACGTTAAGATAAAGTAACATTAAGTTAACAGGAACATTAAATTAAAGTAACATCAAGTTACGGTAACATAAAATTAAAGTAACATCCAGATAAATTCACAACACATTAAAGTAACGTTAAGATAACGTTACATCAAATTAAAGTAACGTTAAGTTACAGCAACAACAAATTAAAGTAACATCAAGTTACACTAACAACAAACTAAAGTAATGTTAGGTTAAAGTAGCATTAAATTAAGTAACTTCAAGCTTAATTAACAACACATGAAAGTAATGTCAGTTTTTTTTTTCTTATTTTTTTTCTTTCTTTTTTCTGTAAAAACATAACATTAAAGTAACATAAAGTTAAATTAACAGACATTACAGTAACATCAAGTTACACTTACCACATGTTAAATTAACAGGGCATTAAATTGACGTCAAGATAAAATACCATCTAGCAACATTAACATCCAGTTACAATTACACTAATGTTACAGTAACTGTTGAAGAAACACCACATTAAAGTAGCATTCAATTAAATAAACAACACGTTAAATCAATACCAAGCCAAAGTAATATGAAATTAAAATAAAAGCATATTAAAGTAATGTTATGTAAAAGTAACATTAAGTTAAAGTCACAGAACATTAAACTAACGCCAAGTTAAAGTAACATCAACTTAAATTAACGCCAATTAAAAGAACATAAAACTATAATGTTAAGTTAAAGTAACATCAAATTAAGGAAACATCGAGTTAAAGTAACATCATGTTAAGGTAACATCAAGTTAAGGTAACATCGAGTTAAGGTAACCTCGAGTTAATGTAACATCACTTTAAGGCAACATCAAGTTAATGTAACATCACTTTAAGGCAACATCAAGTTAATGTAACATCACTTTAAGGCAACATCAAGTTAATGTAACATCACTTTAAGGCAACATCAAGTTAATGTAACATCACTTTAAGGCAACATCAAGTTAATGTAACATCACTTTAAGGCAACATCAAGTTAATGTAACATCACTTTAAGGCAACATCAAGTTAATGTAACATCACTTTAAGGCAACATCAAGTTAATGTAACACCGAGTAAAAGTAACATCGAGTTAAGGTAAAATCAAGTTAAGGTAGCATCGAGTTAATGTAACCTCAATTTAAAGTAACATCAACTTAGGTAATACTGAGTTAACGTAACATCAAGTTAATGTAACCTCGAGTTACAGTAACATCAAATTAATGTAACATCAAGTTAAGGTATCAGCTAGTTAAAGTAACCTTGAGTTAAAGTAATATCAAGTTAAGGTAACATCGAGTTACGGTAACCTCTATTTCAAGTAACATCAACTTAAGGTAAAGTCGAGTTAACGTAACATCGAGTTAAATTTACATCGAGTTAAAGTAAAACATTAATGTTACCTAAACTTAAAGTAGCATCAATCTAAAGGAATATCAGATTAAGTCAACATAAAGTTAATGTCCCATCTTGTTGAATTAACAGCGGGTTAACGTCAAGTTAAAGTGACATTAAGCTAACGTAACATCGAGATAAAGTAATATCATATTGAATTAATATCAAGTTAAAGTAACATCAAGTTAAAATAACTTTAAGTTAAAGTAACATCGAGATAAAGTAGCTCGATTTAATATAACATCGAGTTAAAGTAATAGCATATTAAAGTAACATCAATTTAAAATTACATGAATTTAAAATAACATTAAGTTAAAGTAACATCGAGATAAAGTAGCTCGTATTAAAATAACAGCCAGTTAAAGTAATAGCACATTTAAGTGTTTCTTTTTTTCATTTCCTTTACAGGACATCGCTGTCATCACCAGCATCTTTCAGCTGTATGTTGATTTCTTGGCAAGATTACGCTCAGTAGTTTGTCATTGCTTTCTGAGCGCTGGCTCACATACCCCGTAAGTTACCGATGCGATTCGAACCACTGCTGATTCTCACCGTCATCACGTCACCGACGAGAGTATACGAGATTACGGAGAAAAATCATAACCTCTAAGCCACGAAGCCGGCACATTTAAGTTAAGTTACGTTAAAATAACATCAAGTTAAAGATACATCGAGATAAAGTAGCTCGATTTAATATAACATCTAGTTGCAGTAATATCATATTTATGTAACATCAAGTTCAGATAACATCAAGTTAAAATAACATTAACTTAAAGTAAAATCGAGATAAAGTAGCTCGAGTTAAAATAACATCGAGTTAAAGTAATAGCACATTAAAGTAACATTAAGTTAAAATAACATAAAATTAAAATATCATTAAATTAAAGTAGCATCGAGATAATGTAACAGCATCTTAAAGTAATATCAAAATAAGGTAACGTTAAATTAAGGTAACCTCAAGTTAATGTAACATCAAGTTAAGGTAACATCGAATTAAAGTAACATTGAGTTAAGTTAACATCGAATTAATTCACATCGAGTTAAGTTAATCTCGAATTAAAGTAACATCAAGTTAAGGAGTTAGTTAGTTAGTTAGTTATCAGTTGGGGTATCTTCGTTGCACTCCGGACATGTCCATAGGTGCTCAGATCCTCCCCCCAGCATATGCATCAGCGTCCGGTGGCTAATAGTGCCAGTTCTGTGTTGGTTGACGAGGCGCTTTGTTTTCCCGATGTACCTCTCGCGTCTGGCTGTGCCGATTCTTACTCCCAGGTCTTTCATCCTGGAGAGCGATGTGGAATCACTGGCGTCAAAATCCTCTGTTCTCGCCATATCTTTAAGGGCGTTAATAACATCCGCACGATCCATGGGCTGGCCATCTACAGGGGGTGCAGAGCCAGCCAATTTATCAGCTCGTTCATTTCCCTCGACTCCCGCATGTCCCGGGACGAAGATGAAGGTGACTTTGCGGACAACAGACTTCCGCAGCGACTCAGTCCACTGTCTACGTACAGATCCAGCTTCGACCTTCTGAATCATGCTCATTGAATCACTTAGTACACACACGTTGGTATAATGCTGTGATTCCAGCCATATGAAAGCCTGTGTAACTGCCATCACCTCCATCGTCATGCTGCTCGTGGTCATAGAGTGGGCACCACTGGATTCTTGAACGGTTCGGCCCGCTGAACGGGCTGTAAATGCCCACGCACTTCTCTGCTGCTTTACAACAGATCCATCTGTATAGATGAGCACTTCGGGGCTATCTGAGTGATCATAAATGAGCGCGTTAACCTCTGCATCAAGTTAAGGAACATCAAGTTAAGCGGACATCGAGTAAAGTAACATCTACTTTAATTAACATCGAGTTAAAGTAACATCAACTTAAGGTATCATCGAGTTAAAGTCACATCTACTTAAAGTAACATTGAGTTAAAGTAACACCGATGAAAAAATGTCCAACACTCCTTGGACAAACGTTAAATATTCCTTGGACAAATGTCCAGCATTCCTTGGACAAATGTCCAACATTTCTTGAGCAAATGTCCAGCACACAAGAAATGCCTTGAAACCAAAGAAATGTGAGGTTACAGAAAAATACTAAACATTCCATGGACGATTGAATTGGATGTTTAAATGTGAGGTTACAAAACAATGCTAATTAATTCCTTGGATAATGGGGGACAAAAATGTTGGATAATGGAACTGGGTGTTTAAATTTGAGGTTACAGAACAATACTAAACATACCTTGGACAATCAAACTGGGTGTATAAATGTGAGGTTACAGAACAATACTAAACATTCCTTGGATAATCAAACTGGGTGTTTAAATGTGACGTTACAGAACAATACTAAACATTCCTTGGACGATTAAACTGGATGTTTAAGATTTAGCTGCAAGTTCTTTACAGGAGGTCGAAATCAGCTTCGGCGTGTTTGGCTGTTTATAATTTTCGAGGCAATTTTACTTTCAGTAGTTTACCGTTATTAGGAAGAACTTAGAAGCAACAGAGATGTGGTTTTTAAGACGAATGCTGCGAATTCCTTGGACTGCCAGAGTAACTAACAACTATTGTCTGAAAGAGGTTAATGAAACTAGAACACTATACACAAGATTAAGAAAGAGACAAACAGCTTTCTTTGGTCATGTGATGAGAAGAGAGGCATTGGAGAACATCATGACAACTGGAAAGATCGAGGGGAAGAGAGACAGAGGCAGACCAAGAGAAATGATGCTGGACGGATTGAGACGGTGGCATGGAGGAATATCATCAGCAGAATTGATCCAGAACACCAAAGACAGAGATCTGTGGAGAGCCAAGAATGCCTACGCGAGCCGGCACGGAATTGATGATGATGAGTTTACCGTTGCTTTCCGAACAGCCGATGCTCACGCTATTTTGAAACTAAACACAAGGCGATCTACTTCCACATTGCATGTGTCTGATGCCGGACTCAAATTTGAAAGTGTGTTCACTGCCCCAAGCCACAGCCGCCGGCCAAACTGTCTGAACTAAATGTGGTGCAATCGGGCAAGACACCAACTTTTTATAAACATCAAAACGAGGCAATCTACGCGCGTAGAAAACGATGACAAACACAGAAACATAGAGACAGAAACATAGAAACATAGAAACACAGAAACATAGAAACACAGAAACATAGAAACACAGAAACATAGAAACATAGAAACACAGAAACATAGAAACACAGGAACACAGAAACATAGAAACACAGAAACACAGAAGAACTGAATGCAGGAGTAGGACCCGAATGAAGGCATGGGAACACATTGAGAAGTGAATTAATTACATTCCGTTGAAGATCGGGAGATGCAGGCATGCGTGATCGACCACACCATTTGCGGAGATGTTGATTGATGAAGATGAATCATTCTGACAGTGCAAATCAAATTTATAGAGCCATCCACAGAAGTGGAGGAATGGAGAAATTAGCATAGTGTGGGAAAATACATGGCAAGCCAACGAAGGGGCCATTTGTTTTACAGGATCACAAAAAGTGACGCAGACATGGCTTACGTCCGTTACATTCATCTTTCACACAGACACTATACACTGCCAGGTATTTTTTTTTAATAATGCAGGTCATTGGGCCACTGACATAGAGGTCCCACGCCTGGATCCCTTTTACGGTACTTTCCCTGGGAATACACTCTCCTTGGGGCTGAACACTCTTCTTGGAACCACACACTCTCATTGGAACCACACACTCTCCTTGGAACCACACACTCTCATTGGGACTGCACCTTCTCTTTGCGGTTGCACACTCTCCTTGGAATCACACACTTTCCTTGGGACTACACACTCTCCTTGGGACTACACACTCTCTCTGGGACTACACACTCTCTCTGGGACTAGACACTCTCCTTGGGACCACACACTCTCCCGGGGACTACACACTCTCCTTGGGACTACACACTCTCTCTCCCTGGGACTAGACACTCTTCTTGGGACCACACACTCTCCTTGGGACTACACACTCTCTCTCCCTGGGACTACACACTCTCCCTGGGACTACACACTCTCTCTGGGACTACACACTCTCCCTGGGACTACACACTCTCCCTGGGACTACACACTCTCTCTCTCCCTGGGACTACACACTCTCCCTGGGACTACACACTCTCTCTCCCTGGGACTACACACTCTCCCTGGGACTACACACTCTCTCTCCCTGGGACTACACACTCTCCCTGGGACTACACACTCTCTCTCCCTGGGACTACACACTCTCCCTGGGACTACACACTCTCCCTGGGACTACACACTCTCCCTGGGACTACACACTCTCTCTCCCTGGGACTACACACTCTCCTTGGGACTACACACTCTCCTTGGGACTACACACTCTCTCTCCCTGGGACTACACACTCTCCTTGGGACTACACACTCTCTCTTGGGACTACACACTCTCTCCCTGGGACTACACACTCTCCCTTGGGACTACACACTCTCCTTGGGACTACACACTCTCTCTCCTGGGACTACACACTCTCCCTGGGACTACACACTCTCTCCCTGGGACTACACACTCTCCTTGGGACTACACACTCTCCTTGGGACTACACACTCTCTCTCCTGGGACTACACACTCTCCTTGGGACTACACACTCTCTCTTGGGACTACACACTCTCTCTTGGGACTACACACTCTCCTTGGGACTACACACTCTCTCTGGGACTAGACACTCTCTCCCTGGGACTACACACTCTCCTTGGGACTACACACTCTCCTTGGGACTACACACTCTCTCTCCCTGGGACTACACACTCTCCTTGGGATCACACACTCTCCTTGGGACTACACACTCTCCTTGGGACTACACACTCTCTCTGGGACTAGACACTCTCTCCCTGGGACTACACACTCTCCTTGGGACTACACACTCTCTCTCCCTGGGACTACACACTCTCCTTGGGACTACACACTCTCTCTCCCTGGGACTACACACTCTCCTTGGGACTACACACTCTCCCTGGGACTACACACTCTCTCTGGGACTAGACACTCTCTCCCTGGGACTACACACTCTCTCTGGGACTAGACACTCTCTCCCTGGGACTACACACTCTCTCTGGGACTAGACACTCTCTCCCTGGGACTACACACTCTCCTTGGGACTACACACTCTCTCTCCCTGGGACTACACACTCTCCCTGGGACTACACACTCTCCCTGGGACTACACACTCTGTCTGGGACTAGACACTCTCTCCTTGGGACCACACACTCTCCTTGGGATCACACACACTCTCTCTCTCCCTGGGACTACACACTCTCTCTCCCTGGGACTAGACACTCTCCTTGGGACCACACACTCTCTCTCCCTGGGACTACACACTCTCCTTGGGTCTACACACTCTCTCTCCCTGGGACTACACACTCTCCTTGGGACTACACACTCTCTCTCCCTGGGACTACACACTCTCCCTGGGACTACACACTCTCCCTGGGACTACACACTCTCTCTGGGACTAGACACTCTCTCCTTGGGACCACACACTCTCCTTGGGATCACACACACTCTCTCTCTCCCTGGGACTAGACACTCTCTCCCTGGGACTACACACTCTCCTTGGGACTACACACTCTCTCTCCCTGGGACTACACACTCTCCTTGGGACTACACACTCTCTCTCCCTGGGACTACACACTCTCCTTGGGACTACACACTCTCTCTCCCTGGGACTACACACTCTCCTTGGGACTACACACTCTCTCTGGGACTAGACACTCTCTCCCTGGGACTACACACTCTCCTTGGGACTACACACTCTCCTTGGGACTACACACTCTCTCTCCCTGGGAATACACACTCTCTCTGGGACTAGACACTCTCTCCCTGGGACTACACACTCTCCTTGGGACTACACACTCTCCTTGGGACTACACACTCTCTCTCCCTGGGACTACACACTCTCCTTGGGACTAGACACTCTCCTTGGGACTACACACTCTCTCTCCCTGGGACTACACACTCTCCTTGGGACTACACACTCTCTCTGGGACTAGACACTCTCTCCCTGGGACTACACACTCTCCTTGGGACTACACACTCTCCTTGGGACTACACACTCTCTCTCCCTGGGACTACACACTCTCCTTGGGATCACACACTCTCCTTGGGACTACACACTCTCCTTGGGACTACACACTCTCTCTGGGACTAGACACTCTCTCCCTGGGACTACACACTCTCCTTGGGACTACACACTCTCTCTCCCTGGGACTACACACTCTCCTTGGGACTACACACTCTCTCTCCCTGGGACTACACACTCTCCTTGGGACTACACACTCTCCCTGGGACTACACACTCTCTCTGGGACTAGACACTCTCTCCCTGGGACTACACACTCTCTCTGGGACTAGACACTCTCTCCCTGGGACTACACACTCTCTCTGGGACTAGACACTCTCTCCCTGGGACTACACACTCTCCTTGGGACTACACACTCTCTCTCCCTGGGACTACACACTCTCCCTGGGACTACACACTCTCCCTGGGACTACACACTCTCTCTGGGACTAGACACTCTCTCCTTGGGACCACACACTCTCCTTGGGATCACACACACTCTCTCTCTCCCTGGGACTACACACTCTCTCTCCCTGGGACTAGACACTCTCCTTGGGACCACACACTCTCCTTGGGACTACACACTCTCCTTGGGACTACACACTCTCTCTCCCTGGGACTACACACTCTCTCTGGGACTAGACACTCTCCTTGGGACTACACACTCTCTCTGGGACTAGACACTCTCCTTGGGACTACACACTCTCTCTCCCTGAGACTACACACTCTCTCTGGGACTAGACACTCTCCTTGGGACCACACACTCTCCTTGGGATCACACTCTCTCTGTCTCTCTCTCTCCTTGGGACTACACACTCTCCCTGGGACTAGACACTCTCCTTGGGACCACACACTCTCCCGGGGACTACACACTCTCTCTCCCTGGGACTAGACACTCTCCTTGGGACTACACACTCTCCTTGGGACTACACACTCTCCCTGGGACTAGACACTCTTCTTGGGACCACACACTCTCCCGGGGACTACACACTCTCTCTCTCTCTCTCTGGGACTAGACACTCTCCTTGGGACCACACACTCTCCTTGGGACTACACACTCTCCTTGGGACTACACACTCTCCTTGGACCACACACTTTCCTTGGGACCACACACTCTCCCGGGGACTACACACTTTCTCTCCCTGGGACTAGACACTCTCCTTGGGACTACACACTCTCCTTGGGACTACACACTCTCCTTGGGACCACACACTTTCCTTGGGACCACACACTCTCCCGGGGACTACACACTCTCCTCGGGGCTACACACTCTCTCTCCCTGGGACTAGACACTCTCCTTGGGACCACACACTCTCCTTGGGACTACACACTCTCCTTGGGACTACACACTCTCCTTGGGACCACACACTTTCCTTGGGACCACACACTCTCCCGGGGACTACACACTCTCTCTCTCCCTGGGACTAGACACTCTCCTTGGGACCACACACTTTCCTTGGGACCACACACTCTCCCGGGGACTACACACTCTCTCTCCCTGGGACTAGACACTCTCCTTGGGACCACACACTCTCCTTGGGGCTACACACTCTCTCTCCCTGGGACTAGACACTCTCCTTGGGACCACACACTCTCCTTGGGACTACACTCTCCTTGGGACTACACACTCTCCTTGGGACTACACACTCTCCTTGGGACCACACACTCTCCTTGGGACTGCACCCTCTCCTTCGGACTACACACTCTCCTTGGGACCACACCCTCTCCTTGGGACTACACACTCTCCTTGGGACCACACACTCTCCTTGGGACCACACACTCTCCTTGGGACCACACACTCTCCTTGGGACTACACCCTCTCCTTGGGACTACACACTCTCCTTGGGACTGCACCCTCTCCTTGGGACCACACACTCTCCTTGGGACTACACCCTCTCCTTGGGACTACACCCTCTCCTTGGGACTACACACTCTCCTTGGGACTGCACACCTCTCTTTGTGGCTGCACACTCTCCAACCTCCCTGCCATTGTTGCAATCATTTCCGGATGATCTCTTTACGAACTGAGCACAGCGGTGGTGCTGCGCTCCGCATGTCTTCTTGTGACTCAGATCCGTCCCCTTGTGACTCAGATCCGTCCCCTTGTGGCTCAGATCCGTCCCCTTGTGACTCAGATCCGTCGCCTTATGACTCAGATCCGTCCCCTTGTGGCTCAGATCCGTCCCCTTGTTACTCAGATCCGTCCCCTTGTGACTCAGATCCGTCCCCTTGTGACTCAGATCCGTTCCCTTGAGCGGCAAGTTCAGTTTGGGAAACTACCAAAACACTAGCCAACGTTCATGCCTGGGGAGTAGGAAACCAGATTAACCAGGGCAATGTTGTAATTGTTCATGAAAGTCTGAGCCATCACAATCCTGATGCTAGTCGTTAGTGGCGGTTCTTCGCGGCAAAGGGTCACCCCATAATGCACCGTTTCTGTGCCAGTGAATATCACACAAAATGTCCCTCACTGTCCCATATAAAAAGTAGAACAGACAGCAGTAGTTGCTATGCAACACAAACGAACGGAAATTCCAACACGTAACCTCCCAATCTTCCTGTTTGAATCAGACGTTCGTGGCCAGAGACGATATTGCTCTGGTTCGTCGGGATCTCTGCTCTGCGGACATTTTGTTCTCCTCATCTCTCTTTCCTTGTTTGCTGGGACAGTGACACAAAATAGAATGAAGTAAATACAAATCTAACAGGACATAAAGAATTGTTCTTGTATGTGTCACATGTGTTTCAACTCCCAGTGTGGTCTCATCCAGGGTTGATATTCTCTAAACAAGTCTTCAAAGTCCAGATGATCGACTTCATTGCCCCGGGTTTTATCCATATGGCTTGGTCTCTTTCCACATGACGGCCTGTCGAAAACTTCACATAAAGCACGAACTCAGTAGCTCCAGCGACGACCCCCAGGAGTCTAAGAGAAACATGCACTCGTCAACCGAAAGACGTACCCCGGAATCGAACCCACAACCTTCGGAGCGCGGGCAGATGGCTTAACCACTTGACCACGGAGACTCTCAGTCAGGCTGTTGAGTTAGGCATCTACAGACGCATCCACAACTATACCGATGTTATCCGTTGTTATTTAGTATATATCTACACACGTATCCACAACTATACTATTATCCATTGTTATTTAGTATATAACACGTATCCACAACAATGCTGATATTATACGTTGTTATTTATAAACGATATCGAGAAACAATAGGCTTGCTAAAAGTCATGGATAATGACAACGATAGTCGTCAGGAACATTGGAAATATCGGCCATGAGTTTTGGATTTAAGTCATTGAAGATATTGATGTCTGCACTGTTTGAATAACGAAGACACAAACAATAGATTGCACGATTTATTGCCTGGCATATTTAGCTGCATCTCGTCAGGTACATACTGCAGAAATCACACAACTTACGTCTGCACTGTTGTCATTTGTGGTTATAAGTACCCTGTGTCTTATATGTGCACTGTTGTTATTTGTGGTTATAAGTACCCTGTGTCTTATATGTGCACTGTTGTCATTTGTGGTTATAAGTACCCTGTGTCTTATATGTGCACTGTTGTTATTTGTGGTTATAAGTACCCTGTGTCTTATATGTGCACTGTTGTTATTTGTGGTTATAAGTACCCTGTGTCTTATATGTGCACTGTTGTTACTTGTGGTTATAAGTACCCTGTGTCTTATATGTGCACAGTTGTTATTTGTGGTTATAAGTACCCTGTGTCTTATATGTGCACTGTTGTTATTTGTGGTTATAAGTACCCTGTGTCTTATATGTGCACTGTTGTTATTTGTGGTTATAAGTACCCTGTGTCTTATATGTGCACTGTTGTTATTTGTGGTTATAAGTACCCTGTGTCTTATATGTGCACTGTTGTTATTTGTGGTTATAAGTACCCTGTGTCTTATATGTGCACTGTTGTTACTTGTGGTTATAAGTACCCTGTGTCTTATATGTGCACTGTTGTTATTTGTGGTTATAAGTACCCTGTGTCTTATATGTGCACTGTTGTTATTTGTGGTTATAAGTACCCTGTGTCTTATATGCATATCTTGTGCAACACTTCTGACTTGTCCTTGTTCAAATTAGCTGGTGAGTGCCCTGTCAATCAATGTCCTTTCTTGGAGGTTGGCGTGGCCGAAAAGATTAAAGCGTTCGCACTTAAACTCCCGGTGTGGAGATGGCGACGTAGTGGGTCAGTTGGATGTAAATGTTGACTTCTCTTCCTTGACTTTGGTTAGTTGCATATCCTTTACAGGACGTTGAAGTCAACCCCAGCATTTTTGACTGATTTCTAGGCAAGTTAACGTTCAGAAGTTTCCATTGCTTTCTAAACGGCCGGCACTCATCCCATTTTATAAACACCAGCGCAAAGTGGTCTGCTTCCAAATCGCCCGCAGCGGTGTTTCGAAAGGGGTATGCGGCTTTACGAATTGGTCTGTAACCCCTTCACTACAGTGCCGGCTTCATTGACCTGGGGACGTAAATTAAAAGTTCCTCAGAAGTTGAAGTGGGTTCATCTGTTGGCAAAATCAGTCCAGTGCACTAGTAATAGTAGTAGTGGTAGTAGTAGTTGTAGTAGTAGTAGTAGTAGTAGTAGTAGTAGTAGTAGTAGTAGTAGTAGTAGTAGTAGTAGTAGTAGTAGTAGTAGTAGTGGTGGTGGTGGTGGTGGTGGTAGTGGTGGTGGTGTTGTTTATAGTAGTAGTAGTAGTAGTAGTAGTAGTAGTGGTGGTGGTGGTGGTGGTGGTAGTGGTGGTGGTGTTGTTTATAGTAGTAGTAGTAGTAGTAGTAGTAGTAGTAGTAGTAGTGGTGGTGGTGGTGGTGGTGGTGGTGGTAGTGGTGGTGGTGTTGTTTATAGTAGTAGTAGTAGTGGTAGTAGTAGTAGTAGTAGTAGTAGTAGTAGTAGTAGTAGTAGTAGTGGTGGTGGTGGTGGTAGTGGTGGTGGTGTTGTTTATAGTAGTAGTAGTAGTAGTAGTAGTAGTAGTGGTGGTGGTGGTGGTGGTGGTAGTGGTGGTGGTGTTGTTTATAGTAGTAGTAGTAGTAGTAGTAGTAGTAGTAGTAGTAGTAGTAGTAGTAGTAGTAGTAGTAGTAGTAGTAGTAGTGGTGGTGGTGGTGGTGGTGGTAGTGGTGGTGGTGTTGTTTATAGTAGTAGTAGTAGTGGTAGTAGTAGTAGTAGTAGTAGTAGTAGTAGTAGTAGTAGTAGTAGTAGTAGTAGTAGTAGTGGTGGTGGTGGTGGTGGTAGTGGTGGTGGTGTTGTTTATAGTAGTAGTAGTAGTAGTAGTAGTAGTGGTGGTGGTGGTGGTGGTGGTAGTGGTGGTGGTGTTGTTTATACTAGTAGTAGTAGTAGTAGTAGTAGTAGTAGTAGTAGTTGTAGTAGTAGTAGTAGTAGTAGTAGTAGTAGTAGTGGTGGTGGTGGTGGTGGTGGTGGTGGTAGTGGTGGTGGTGTTGTTTATAGTAGTAGTAGTAGTGGTAGTAGTAGTAGTAGTAGTAGTAGTAGTAGTAGTAGTAGTAGTAGTGGTGGTGGTGGTGGTGGTGGTAGTGGTGGTGGTGTTGTTTATAGTAGTAGTAGTAGTAGTAGTAGTGGTGGTGGTGGTGGTGGTGGTGGTAGTGGTGGTGGTGTTGTTTATAGTAGTAGTAGTAGTAGTAGTAGTAGTAGTAGTAGTAGTAGTAGTAGTAGTAGTGGTGGTGGTGGTGGTGGTGGTAGTGGTGGTGGTGTTGTTTATAGTAGTAGTAGTAGTAGTAGTAGTAGTAGTAGTAGTAGTAGTAGTAGTAGTAGTAGTAGTGGTGGTGGTGGTGGTGGTAGTGGTGGTGGTGTTGTTTATAGTAGTAGTAGTAGTAGTAGTAGTAGTAGTAGTAGTGGTGGTGGTGGTGGTGGTGGTAGTGGTGGTGGTGTTGTTTATAGTAGTAGTAGTAGTAGTGGTAGTAGTAGTAGTAGTAGTAGTAGTAGTAGTAGTAGTAGTAGTAGTAGTAGTAGTGGTGGTGGTGGTGGTGGTGGTAGTGGTGGTGGTGTTGTTTATAGTAGTAGTAGTAGTAGTAGTAGTAGTAGTAGTAGTAGTAGTAGTAGTAGTAGTAGTAGTAGTAGTAGTAGTAGTAGTAGTGGTGGTGGTGGTGGTGGTGGTAGTGGTGGTGGTGTTGTTTATAGTAGTAGTAGTAGTAGTAGTAGTAGTAGTAGTAGTAGTAGTAGTAGTAGTAGTAGTAGTAGTAGTAGTAGTAGTAGTAGTAGTAGTAGTATGTTTCGACTACGCTGGAGATCAAAGAGAGACATTTAATTTCTTCAGAATAAAAGGTACACACATTTACAGGAGTTAGTCTTCTTGCAATGAAATTATCTCCCCCTGAGAAAATATGGACTTCCGCTGGATCGACCGGTGCCAGTTCCGCGGGGTAAAAACATTGAACACTAGAAAATGGTGTGTTTACAAGAAACGGAATAAATTACAAGTATTTCTGACACCCTGGCTGAGAATATGAGCAACGATTTTCCAATCAGAAGCCATGATCTAAATTCTGAAAGCCAGATAATGGATCTAGGTGGAATGAATAGGCCCGCCCGGTCATTTCTCTGGGTTGTTTTATGAGCAATTTGCCCACATCACGTGCAGTGACCGCGAGAGCAGAGCGAGACATCATTGGCGGTGATTTCCTTATCTGGGCCATCGGTACATGGGTGTCGTGAGACGGTGGCAGTTTATGGAGACGGCTGCCTCCCCCTGGGACCTCGCGGAGGATTACATATGCATGGACAAAATTGGAGGCTTGTTTAGGGGCAAGCTGTAGAGAACAAAACAGAGATAAGACTGAGGGATTCCTGTGGGGATCTAAATACTGTTTTAGACCATATCAGCAGCCGCACTGACGTGGTGCGTAGTCCTCAAACTTTCCAGGGAAGAGATTGGGTTTAAACCTCGGTATGCAGGGAGTTGCGTTTCAAAGACGGTGTAACTTTGTCTAGAGATCTTAGGAGGTAAGAAAAGAAACTGGTTGCCGAATATCACAAGGCAATCATCTGAACTATAGGTCTCTGTACTCACATTCCGTTTCTACACTAGCCTATCACGGGCATAGGTTTCGGGTCAATATTAACAACTCATATATCCATCATCATCGTGTGCCATACTGATAAGGACGAGGGGTCATGATCGGTCATCTCACACGATCACCAATGTCTAAGAGCCAAGGTGGTTGAGGGGCTAGCGCTCTTCCATGCCGAACAGGTGGTCAAGGATTCCAATCAACATCCTCACGGCGTTCTAGCCGGCATTAGGTTGTGGCAAGACAGGAGGATGGACAGTTCTAGTAAACATTAGGTGTGGCATGACAGGAGGAGGGACAGTTCTAGTAGGCATTAGGTTGTGGCATGACAGGAGGATGGACAGTTCTAGTAAACATTAGGTGTGGCATGGCAGGAGGAGGGACAGTTCTAGTAAACATTAGGTGTGGCATGACAGGAGGAGGGACAGTTCTAGCCGGCATTAGGTTGTGGCATGACAGGAGGAGGGACAGTTCTAGTAAACATTAGGTGTGGCATGACAGGAGGAGGGACAGTTCTAGTAGGCATTAGGTTGTGCCAAGACAGGAGGAGGGACAGTTCTAGTAAACATTAGGTGTGGCATGACAGGAGGAGGGACAGTTCTAGTAGGCATTAGGTTGTGGCATGACAGGAGGATGGACAGTTCTAGTAAACATTAGGTGTGGCATGACAGGAGGAGGGACAGTTCTAGTAAACATTAGGTTGTGGCATGATAGGAGAAGGGACAGTTCTAGCCGGCATTAGGTTGTGGCATGACAGCTGGAGGAACAGTTCTAGCCGGCATTAGGTTGTGGCATGATAGGAGGAGGGACAGTTCTAGTCGGAATTAGGTTGTGGCATGACAGGAGGATGGACAGTTCTAGTAAACATTAGGTGTGGCATGACAGGAGGAGGGACAGTTCTAGTAAACATTAGGTTGTGGCATGATAGGAGAAGGGACAGTTCTAGCCGGCATTAGGTTGTGGCATGACAGCTGGAGGAACAGTTCTAGCCGGCATTAGGTTGTGGCAGATAGGAGGAGGGACAGTTCTAGCCGGCATTAGGTTGTGGCATGACAGGAGGAGGGACAGTTCTAGTCGGAATTACGTTGTGGCATGACAGGAGGATGGACAGTTCTAGTAAACATTGGGTGTGGCATGACAGGAAGAGGGGCAGTTCTAGTAAACATTAGATGTGGCATGACAGGAGGATGGACAGTTCTAGTAAACATTAGGTGTGGCATGACAGGAGAAGGGGCAGTTCTAGTAAACATTAGGTGTGGCATGACAGGAGGAGGGGCAGTTCTAGTAAACATTAGGTGTGGCATGACAGGAGGAGGGGCAGTTCTAGTAAACATTAGATGTGGCATGACAGGAGGATGGACAGTTCTAGTAAACATTAGATGTGGCATGACAGGAGGATGGACAGTTCTAGCCGGCATTAGGTTGTGGCATGACAGCAGGAGGGACAGTTCTAGTCGGCATTAGGTTGAGGCATGACAGCAGGAGGGACAGTTCTAGCCGGCATTAGGTTGTGGCATGACAGGAGGATGGACAGTTCTAGTAAACATTAGGTGTGGCATGACAGCAGGAGGGACAGTTCTAGCCGGCATTAGGTTGTGGCATGATAGGAGGAGTGACACTTCTATTCGGAATTACGTTGTGGCATGACAGGAGGATGGACAGTTCTAGTAAACATTAGGTGTGGCATGATAGGAGGATGGACAGTTCTAGTCTAGTAGGCATTAGGTTGTGGGATGACAGGAGGAGGGACAGTTCTAGTAGGCATTAGGTTGTGGCATGACAGGAGGAGGGACAGTTCTAGTAGGCATTAGGTTGTGGCAGGACAAGAGTTGGTACAGTTCTAGTAGGCATTAGGTTGTGGAATGACAGGAGGAGGGACAGTTCTAGTAGGCATTAGGTTGTGGGATGACAGGAGGAGGGACAATTCTAGTTGGCATTAGGTTGTGGCATGACAGAAAGAGGGACAGTTGTAGTTGGCATTAGGTTGTGGCATGACAGCAGGAGGGACAGTTTTAGTAAGCTTTAGGTTGTGACTTGACAGAAGGAGGGACAGTTCTAGTATGCATCCGGTTGTGGCATGACAGCAGGTAGGGCAGTTCTAGTAGGCATTAGGTTGTGGCAAGACAGCAGGAGGGACAGTTCTAGTAGGCATTAGGTTGTAGCATGACAGGTGGAGGGAAAGTTCTAGTAGGCATTAGGTTGTGATATGACATAAGGAGGGACAGTTCTAGTATGCATTCGGTTGTGGCATGACAGCAGGTAGGGCAGTTCTAGTTGGCATTAGGTTGTGGCTAGACAGCAGGAAGGACAGTTCTAGTAGGCATTAGGTTGTAGCATGACAGGAGAAGGGACAGTTGTTGTGAGATGATAGATAGAGGAACAGTTGTCGGCATTAGGTTGTGAGATGATAGATAGATGGACAGTTGTAGTTAGCATTAGGTTGTGAGATGATAGATAGAGGGACAGTTGTAGTGTGCATTAGGTTGTGAGATGATAGATAGAGGGACAGTTGTAGTGTGCATTAGGTTGTGAGATGACTGGAGGAGGGACAGTTGTAGTTGCTGTTGTTGTTGTTGTTGTTGTTGTGTCTTATCGACGCCTCCATATAGTCCAGGACCGGCGGACGGTCCTTTAAGATGTGAGTTATACATGGGCTAGCGACATCCGGTGGCGTGATGTGCCGCACCAGGCAACAATAACATACACCAGTGTGACAGCGCAAGTGTGCCTGCGTAAGTGTGACTGTGGAATTGTGACGTGTTATGTCTGTGAGCGCGTGAGTCTGTGTGTATGTGGGTGTTTGTGTTTGTGTGTGGCTGTGTGGACGGATACCACACAGTTGTGTTGCAACCGCAGCTCTGGTATCCCTGTATTCCCCAGTATATGCGAACAGCCATGCGATTGAACACATCAGGATACCCAGTTGTCGTGACAGTCGCAAATTACTATCACAGTCACAGACAGCATACGCACATCTGAATGAAGGGAAAACCACCACATTATCTTCCAAAAAATTTTTTTAAGCCAATCTGAGATGTAGAACGAGGTTAATAGTTGTCTGATGACCGCCTCATCAGTTAGGTGATCTCACGAGCCAAAATTAATATCTTGGGCAGCTGATGGCAAAACCATTACCAACAAATTTAGAAAGGGCACTTGAAATGCCAGCGCATTAGCGGAAATAATGAAATTAGATAATGTGATAAAGTAAATGTTAAAAATAAAGCTTAATATCATAGGAATCAGCAGTTTGGATGGACGCGATGTTGTTTACTAAACGAAAAAACAAACTCAGAATAACATATTCAGAGATTAAAAACAGAAACATGTATGTATATATATATAATAACATTAAGACAAACCCGTCACAAGAATCCATCACTGCCGAAAGTCATATAATTCTAACACATCAAGTGGGACATAAAGTCTAATTTTCTAACCCACACCAAGATTTATATAGTGCTAGTTAAACTGCCAGTAAATTACATCAAATGGGGCGAAATAGCTAATGAGTTGACGCATACCGAGATATCTGTAGTGATTGTTAAACTTCCTGTGAATCACATCAAATTTGACAAAAATCTAGTGCTAGTTACAGCGCCAGTGGGTCACATCAAGTGGGACAAAAGGTCTAATGCTTTAACCCACACCGAGATATCTGTAGTGTCAGTTACACTGCCAGTGAACCACACCAAGGGGGTAGCTAGATAACATGGACGACAGCTGGCTCGCTAACATCATCATATCTGGGACACACAGATGCCCTGAGAGTGGCTCAGAGAGAACAGTCATGGAAGGCATGGTTCCATGGAGGAGAGGCAGAGGTCGTCCTGCACGATGGTGGAAATCGGACATTCAAGATACCCCGAGAACGGACATTCAAGATACTCCGGACACGGACATTCAAGATTCCCCGGGCACGGACATTCTAGATACCCCAGGCACAGACATTCAAGATTCCCCGGGCACGGACATTCTAGATACCCCAGGCACAGACATTCTAGATTCCCCGGGCACGGACATTCTAGATACCCCAGGCATGGACATTCAAGATTCCCCTGGCACGACATTTAAGATACCCCGGGCACGGACATTCAGGATACCACAGGCACGGACATTCAAGATACCCTTGGCACGGACATTCAAGTTACCCCGAGAACGGACATTCAAGATACTCCGGGCACAGACATTCAAGATACCCCGGGCACGGACATTCGAGATACCACGTTCACAGACATTCGAGATACCATGTTCACAGACATTCGAGATACCAAGTTCACAGACATTCGAGATACCACGTTCTAAGACATTCGAGATACCACGTTCACAGACTTTCGAGATACCACTTTCACAGACATTCGAGATACCCCGGACACGGACATTCGAGATACCACGTTCACAGACATTCGAGAGACCCCGGGCACGGACATTCTAGGCAGGGTCACGGGTGAGGTAGCCACAAATTTTTCTCTCTCTTTTTGGAGAGAGCGACTGTCTGCAAAGGAATGCCACATGATAATGATGATGATAATGATGGTGATGATGATGACGATAATCATGATGATGATGGTGATGATCATGATTATCATGATCATGATGGTGGTGGTGGTGGTAATGGTGATGATGATGATGGTGGTGGTGATGGTGGTGGTGGGGGGAGGAGGAGTAGGAGGAGGAAGAGGAGGAGGAGGAGCAGCAGCAGCAGCAGCTAAATTGCCAGTGAGTAAAATGTTACGGTTAGCTTGTTGTCATTGAGTCAAAATTAGTGGGTAGCTGGACTGTCATTGAGTCAGCTTTAGAGGATTGTCAGTGAGTCAAATGGTGTGGGTAGGTTGCCACGAATCTCCCACAGGCGAGCGCACACAGTTCCTTATGAGGAAAGGCCACACGTCCACGGCTGGGTAAATCAGATACGGGACTCTTCTCCACACAACGAGGTCTACCGGCTGTATGGTGCTACCGGCTATATGGTGCTACCGGCTATATGGTGCTACCGGCTGTATGGTGCTACCGGCTATATGGTGCTACCGGCTATATGGTGCTACCGGCTGTGTGCTACCGGCTATATGGTGCTACCGGCTATATGGTGCTACCGGCTGTATGGTGCTACCGGCTGTATGGTGCTACCGGCTGTGTGCTACCGGCTATATGGTGCTACCGGCTGTATGGTGCTACCGGCTGTATGGTGCTACCGGCTATATGGTGCTACCGGCTATATGGTGCTACCGGCTATATGGTGCTACCGGCTGTATGGTGCTACCGGTTATATGGTACTACCGGCTATATGGTGCTACCGGCTATATGGTGCTACCGGCTATATGGTGCTACCGGCTATATGGTGCTACCGGCTATATGGTGCTACCGGCTGTATGATGCTACCGGCTATATGGTGCTACCGGCTATATGGTGCTACCGGCTGTATGGTGCTACCGGTTATATGGTACTACCGGCTATATGGTGCTACCGGCTATATGGTGCTACCGGCTATATGGTGCTACCGGCTATATGGTGCTACCGGCTATATGGTGCTACTCGTTAAGTGGTATGGTCAATATTACATCGGCAGCCTTTACTTCTCACACCATTTCCTGGTACACATTCTACACTGGGTCTATCTGAGATCCCCTGTCAGTGATGAAATATCGCTTAGACAGGACTGGAACACATGACTACCGCGCCGACAGACAAGCCTACTATTCCCTACACTACAGATGCTCCTTCTACTGTAAGAGCTGTACCCAAGCAACACAGAGAAAACGTGTAAGTGTGAAGTTGTACCCAAACAACACATGAGAACGCGTATAAGTGTGAAGTTGTACCCAAACAACGTACAAGAAAACGTGTAAGTGTGAAGTTGTACCCAAACAACACAGAGAAAACGTGTAAGTGTGAAGTTGTACCCAAACAACACACGAGAACGCGTATAAGTGTGAAGTTGTACCCAAACAACACATGAGAACGCGTATAAGTGTGAAGTTGTACCCAAACAACGTACAAGAAAACGTGTAAGTGTGAAGTTGTACCCAAACAACACAGAGAAAACGTGTAAGTGTGAAGTTGTACCCAAACAACACACGAGAAAACGTGTAAGTGTGAAGACAATCATAGCGCCCACGTCATGTCGCAATAATAACAAAAACAGCCGCCGACGTCATCAATAAGAAGACAAATACATTGTGAAGAAGCCAGTTCCCCCAAGTCATTATTATCCTAACCATTTCAGTCGTTGCTCGGGGGACATATAGAAAGTCTTAAAAATGGAAAAGAACAAACGCAGAAAAAATCTATTAGACCAGGGGATCAAGAGATGGCCAGCGTGCTGACAGCTCTAGCCGGGTGTTGCCAAGTTGGTTGTCAATGCCCGCCCAAGAACAATGCACCTTAGAGTGCGAATTGGCAGGATTATGGAACAAGTCTGAAATCTGGCCGAAGCCATTGAACTACAAGACAAGAGTACAGTAACCCCAAATCTGGTTAAATGAGTCAAATAGACCAGGGCATATATTAAGGCTAGCAGATACGCATCTCTCCAGGGGAAGGATATCCCGCCTTCTTCATTTTTCCACAACCCGATCTTGACTTTCACTCGAGAGCTCTTAGCGATTCCTCGGGGTATTAGTTTAAGAGCATTGTGCCAGCCACGCATCCGACGGGCTCAGGGTGGCGAATTGGGGCACAAGTGAAAACAATTCTGGAGTTGGTTCTTTGTTCAACGGGAATTATGTCGCGGGTTAACTTGCGTGCAAGCATGGCGATTATTGTCCTGGATTCGAAAACCATTTGTCATCTAGGGGCTTGTCTGCCGTGACCCATCCATGAACCACTTGACATCTTGGGACCTGTCTCTCGTGACCCATCCATGAAGCACTTGCCATCTAGGGACCTCTCTCCCTTTACCCATCCATGAAGCACTTGCCATTAAGGGACCCGTCTCCTGTGACCCACCCATGAACCACTTGGCATCTAGGGACCTGTCTGCCGTGACCCATCCATTAACCACTTGCCATCTATGGTCACCAGTAGGGAAAAGAAAACGGGGAAGACCAAGAGAGACCCTGCGTAGAACCATCATTAGAGAAGGCTCATTCAATGGCCAAGTAAATATCCAAGATCTACAACAGGTAGCAGCGAACCGCCAAGCATGGAGAGACAGGACTTCTGCCCTATGCGCCGCCTTAGGCTCAAGAGGAAAGACTAACTAACTAACTAACTAATCTAGGGACCTTCTCCAGTGACCCATCCATGAACCACTTGCCATCTAGGGACCTGCCTCCCGTGACCCATCCATGACCCACTTGCCATCTAGGGACCTGTCTTTCGTGAATCATCCATGAACCACTTGCCATCAAGGAACATATCTGCCTTGACCCATCCATGACCCAGGGGTCACGGCCCAGGAGTTTGTTCACGCCTGAAGGTGTTTTGGGTATATGGTGCTAGTCATATAGTTGTGTGGTCACAGTCGGCGCGTGATGTGTGGTGTGGTGTGGTTATGTGTGTTGATGTGATGTGTGTTGATGTGATGTGTGGTGATGTGATGTGTGGTGTTATGATGTTTCGTGTGGTGATGTGATGTGTGGTGTGGTGACTTGATGTGTGGTGTGATGACTTGATGTGTGGTGTTGTGATGTGTGATGTGGAGTGGTGATGTGTGGTGTGGTGTTGTGATGTGCGGTGCGGTGCGGTGACTTGATGTGTGGTGTGGTGACTTGATGTGGGATGTGGTGATGTGTGGTGTGGTGATGTGTGGTGTGGTGTGATGTGTGGTGATGTGATGTGTGGTGAGATGATGTAATTAGTGGTGTGCTGATGTGATATGTGCTGTGGTGACTTGATGTGTGGTGACTTGATGTATGGTGACATGATGTGTGGTGTAGTGACTTTCTGTGTGGTGTGGTGACTTGTTGTGTGGTGTGGTGACTTGATGTGTGGTGTGGTGACTTGATGTGTGGTCTGGTGACTTGATGTGTGGTCTGGTGATGTGTGGTGTGGAGACGTGATGTGTTTTGTGGTGTCTTGATGTGTCGTATGGTGACGTGATGTGTGGTGTGGTGACTTGATGTGTGGTGTCTTGACTTGATGTGTGATGTGGTGACTTGATGTGTGGTGTGGTGACCTGATGTGTGGTCTACTGACGTGATGTGTGGTGTGGAGACTTGATGTGTTTTGTGGTGTCTTGATGTGTGGTTTAGTGACATGATGTGGTGACGTGATGTGTGCTGTGGTCACAGTCACACCGCCGACTGTACTTCTCAGAACATCTCCTGGACCCACGTGACGCTGACTCCACCTGGACGCCCACACCTGGAGGTCCACACATTTATGTTTAACCTCTCCACCCTGAGGAATCGAGCACATGACTACCGTGCATGTGGGCGAGAATGCTGGACACTGGGCTACCTGGGTTCCTGTCTGTCTGTCTGTCTGTCTGTCTGTCTGTCTGTCTGTCTGTCTGTCTGTCTGTCTGTCTGTCTGTCTGTCTGTCTGCCTGTTTGTCTGCCTAAGTGTCTGTCTGTCTTTCTACATGTCTGCCTGTCTGTCTAAGTGTCTGTCTGTCTGTCTGTCTGTCTGTCTGTCTGTCTGTCTGCCTTTCTGCCTGTCTCCATATGTCTGTGAATTTGTTCTTTTCTTTGGTCATATTTCTCTCTCTCTCTCTATCTCTCTCTCTATATATATATCTCTCTCTCTATCTATCTCTCTCTCTTTCTATCTATCTATCTCTCTCTCTATCTATCTATCTCTCTCTCTCACACACTCACACACACATAACTGACAGTAAGATATCTGTCCTTTATGCAATCCTAAGGCCGAACCCACACAGCATGCATGTACACACCCATCCACCGATGCCTACAAATTCCAAGGCCTAACCCACACAGCATCCATGTACACACCCATCCACCGATGCCTACAAATTCCAAGGCCTAACCCACACAGCATCCATGTACACACCCATCCACCGATGCCTACAAATCCCAAGATCGAACCCACACAGCATCCATGTACACACCCATCCACCAATGCCTACAAATCCCCAGGCCAAACCCACACAGCATCCATGTACACACCCATCCACCAATGCCTACAAATCCCAAGGTCAAACCCACACAGCATCCATGTACACACCCATCCACCGATGCCTACAAATCCCCAGATTTCACAAAGTGAACAACCTCCAATATTCTCAGTGTGCTCATCATCTAGTTCCCCGCTGATGTCTATCTCACAATTATTGACTTCAACACAGACGTAGCTCATGTAGCTTGTACAAGGGCTCTGATTGATGCTCCCTGTGCCAGGTTATTACAGCCAATCTCCCGCCATTAGTTATTGCTTGTTTTGCTGTCGTCCCTTCTAAAAAAACATATCCATTGAAATATCAGATTTGTTCTGTGATTTACGGCTGATTCTTCCGACAATTGTACAAGCTAGACGTCTTATTATTATACTGTTTAGATGCTCATTGGATCCTGGAAGTCCGCTTGCCATGCAGTTGTTTTGATACACCAACTGTTGTTTATATAAATGTGTATATGCATGTTTGTGTACGTGTATTTTTGTGTGTGTGTATGTTTACTACATTGTACATATCATTACATCCGATGGCTGTAGAAATGTGGTTTGTGAGCAAAATGCAAAGAATACCATGGACAGACAGAAAAAACAACGAACAAGTCCTTCAAGAAACAAATGAAGAACGTAAACTGATTAGAGAAATTAGACGTAGACAGTCACAATTTTTTGGACATGTTATGAGAAGAAATGAATTGGAGAACTTGGTGACAACTGGCAAGATCGAAGGGAAGAGACCAAGGGGAAGACCGAGAAGTAAATATCTGGATGGCTTCGCCACGTAGCATGGTCAAGACAGGAACACGGAGCTGATCCACGACTCTGTTGATCGAGTGAGATGGTGAAATATGACCGGTCACGCTTATCGGCATGGCACATGATGGATGGATGGATGAATGTTTACTACATGAAAAGTGCTCCCTGTGGCATTATGTGACACTACAGTTAACGGGATATATCTTTCCAGGTTTGGTGATGATGTGTAATATCTTCAGGCATAAGTTTCATGTACAGTCAAAATAGTAGACTTTTAAGATCAATAAAGGAATCATTCAGTCCTGTGGGGAACCAGGAGTTAAATGGCTAACAAGACTTTTTAATATGGCATGTGAAGAAAGAAAAGTCCCAGAAGATTGGAAACAGGCAATAATGGTACCAATATGGAAAAAGAAAGGCAATATGAGAGAGTATGAAACATACAGAGGTATATCACTCCTGAGCCATATAAGGAAAACTTCGCAAAACAATTGGAACAAAGAGCTAGACCCATAGCTCAACAACAGTTAAGCAAAGTACAGTTTGGTTTTCGGAAAGGTACAAGTTGCACTGATGCACTATTTACGCTTAGACAAAAATTTGAAAACAATTGAATATAGTGACCAGCAGAATATTGTGCTTGTAGATCAGGAAAAGGCTTTCGATGGAGTAGACAGATACAAATTATGGACCATCCTTGAAGACTATGGGATACAAGGGCAACTGCTAGAAAACATCATAGCCATATACCACACGAGCTGAAGTGCAGTAAGAACACAAGAAGGTATATCAGATATGTTCACAGTCAATACAGGAGTGAGGCAGGGTTGTGTGCTCTCTCCCCTGCTATTCAATATCTACATGGACAGAATTTCCAAAGAAGCAAGCCTCGACAGAACAGATTAAGAAAAGTTAAAACTCTTTACTTCAGATGAAACAACTGATCCACAGGAAATAAATGAACTTCTATTTGCAGACGATCAGTGCCTGTTTTACAGCGATGAGGGCAGACTATAAAATCATATTAATAATATGAGTTCAACATGCAGCAGATACAATATGAGTATAAATACAGCCAAACCCGAAGTAATGCAAGTTAGCAGATTACGGGGTCCACTAATTATACAGATAAATACTCCAGGATTGCCCAAACTACAACATATCCAGGCGAACCTTCTGGCCTAGAGAGACAACAGTGGAAGATAAACTCTATGGACCGCTGAATGAACTAAAAAAGACTGTTAGATTCATACAAGAGACGACATTGCAGTTGTAGACATGTTTCAAGCGAACGAAAGAAGAAGAAGAAGAAGATACAGATAAATAACACAATTCTGAAACAAGTTAAGAATTTAAATATCTTGGATGCATGATCACAGAAGATGGCAGATTGGACAGAGAAATCGAAATCAGATGTCAAAAAGCTAGTGCACTTACATATCAACTATCACCCTTACTGAAACATACAAATATACAAATGACTGCAAAAGGACAGATAATAAACAGCATATTCACACCAACCCTGTGCTACCCATCTCAAACTTGGACTTTATCCAAATCACACTTTCGCAAAATCAACACCTACGAGATGAGATGCCTGAGGAGAGCTGCCAACTTAACAATCCGAGACCGAGTAAGAAATGCTGTTATTAGACAGACTGTGGGATCAACACCGTGTGCCACATTTATTGAAAGACAGAAGATCAAGTGGTTTGGCCATGTCGTTAGAATGCAACACCAACAACTACCATCACTGGCCTTACACCAAAGATCATCTGCGACGAGACCAAGAGGAAAGAAGAAAATGGATTGACGACATCAAAGACATTGTACAATTACACGGAATGACACTATCCAGTGCCGCCCATCGGGCGCTGGAGCGCAAATTATTCCTCCCCAAGACGCTTGACGGCTGAAGTGGAAGATGATGATGATGGTGATGAAAGAAATCACCTTCTAATGACGTAACATTAAGAATATTGTACACTTAATTATAGAGATTGATAGCATCTTATATCTTGTATCTACCATTTTAACACGGGACCTCAGCCAGACAATGCCAAACCATCCTATCATTTGCTTATCTCAATATGAGAGATGCAGAGGCTACTGCTGTACACGCAGGGAAACCACGATCTTGTTAACATCACATATAATAGCCACCCTAAACCTACCGTCATATCGGTGACACATATGACAATGTGTTTTGTATGTTTCAGTTACAAGGGAGCATTAAACTACTTCGTTGTTTGTCGAACTTGTAATGTTCTTAATTTGACATCTCTTTGTGTTCCACCATCTTTCTCCCACATTGCTACCTAACTAAGGTATAGTATTCCACATCTCAAAGTGTAGTTTCATCAAATGAGATTGCGTTATCTTTTGTTTGATTTATTCTCAATATCTTTGTCTTGCCCTCAAAATTGAAAGACCTAATTGTTGTGAAAACTACTGAGCGCAGTCTTGCCAAGAAATCAACAATCAGCTGAAAGATGCTTATGTTGACAGCGATGTCCTGTAAAGGATATGAGGAAAACAAAAATTGTTGTTAACTCCCATTAAGTGTATTTAGTTGATCTCACATTTGATGCTCTGTGCGGGACAGGGGGGCAACGTGGTCAGTGAAGGCCAGGTCATGGAGTTGATCTACCAGAGACCACAGAGTCACATTTATGGCTGTGGTTATCCATTTATTCATAACCCAGGCTAGTACGTCAGAATAATAATAATGAAAAAAGGCAGCCATGCTTCACTCATGCTCTTAGTTCTAATGTTTCTGTTGGTTTTGTTTTCCCTCGTGAAGACCTCTACATTTCAAGTGTTTATGTGTTGCTCTTATTTGTTGTTGTTGTTGTTGTTGTTGTGTGTTTTTTTTAACTGGCTTTGAACTAGAGCGCAATCCTTGCCAAGCTGATATTTGCGTATGGGATAACTGTTCCTGTTACTAGTGTCCTTCGCCATCAGGCGAACAAACTTCTACTTTTGAGGTAAAAGTCAACTTTTTAATTCAGCTGACTGGTGTAGGGTTGAATCCTTTAACTCGTCATCAGCACACCGGTTTTTTAAGAGCGAACGCTCTTCTCTTCTCGGCCATGGTGACCCTCTGTTGCTCATACTAGGTTAATGATCTTCTGGGGAATCCCAGAGTGGCTCAGCACTTCCCAAAGGAAGATCCTATCAGAATGTTATAAGCTAGTGGTTCTCAACCTTTTTTGACCCATACCCCCATTTACCACATGTTCAGAACGTCATCCCCCCCCCCCCCCCCCATTTCGAATTTCCTCCGTATAACCCCCACCCCCCCCCCCCCCCACCCCACCCCCACCCCCACCCCTTACACAGTATACATAAAAATGGAAGCTAAATGTAATAACACATACTAGAACAAGTCTAGACATCTACATAAAACGTGATTTGCTGGTCGACTTACGTTATAAAACGAATTTCATTAAGGAGAAAAGTACAGAACCGTAAAATTTAGATGGAAAAACAATATCAAGTAACTGGTTCTTATATTAATGTGATCTTGAAATAATATTAATTCCCCACCGGTTGAGAAGCACTTTTATAGGCCTTTGAAGAGCCCACAATGTCAGTGTAACATGGCGAGGCCAGTTCGATGTGTTGCTGGATTGTGATGCGTAATGTGGTTATCTAGTCAAGAAGAGATCTAATGGGTCGGAAGCTGACTTGTTTATCCCTTAGTTGTTTGTCAATAGCATCTCTTGATCTCTCCAAAATGATCCCCTTGAATAATTGTCCAGGAGTTGATGATAAAATTATTAACCTGCAATTCGCACCCCAGCAGGTCCCCCTTCTATAAGGGCTTCACCAGATAACCTTCTCTCCAGTGATATATTTCCTTGGTCTACGAGGCTGTGCCAAATAATGTATGCAGTCATTTGGTTGAGGCGTCTCTTTTGGCTTTAATAGTCTCATCTGTGATACCTTATGGACCAGGAACTTTCCCATCCTTCAGAATTTAGATAGCCTTTCTGATTTATTCTATAGACGGTTTCTCAGTGGATATCAAGCGTCACTACTGCAGGCTGGATATCTGGAAAACAAATTTATTCAAAATTCTTTTTTTTTTTCAAAAAAGTATTGAGCGCAGCTGTCCATTTAATCTTTAACATTGATCAGAACTGTTGCATTTCTATTGTTGATCAGTCCACTTGGTATACTATTCTTTCCTGACATTTTTTCTCATGGTGGTATAAAGGTCCCTAGGGGTTCCAATTGCTGCCGCTACTTCTTCCACTCCAACAAGGTCGTGTAGTTATGGTCTTTTATCCGCACTTGTCCGCTTCCTAATGTATTCATTAGGTGTGTATTTTTGTCATCAGTTTTGGCTTTGGTGTCTCTGGTTTTACGACTTTGTAAATCTGCTGATTTATTGTTTTATTTCCTCTATTTCTCAAGAGTTTCCTGTGTTATCCATGCTTTTGTCGGTTCTGTTTTTTTTTTTTACAGGACTGTTTTGCATGAGTCGCCCCAATTGTTTTGAACCTGTTTCCAGCAATCTTCGGTACTCACCTAGTCTACTTGCAGTTACAAGGCCGGCACATACCGGCGACTGCAAATTTAGATCGTTGCTTAATTTCTTGGTATCTGACATCTGAAACAATGCAGTGATTTCCATGGTTATAGGATGCGACGCATCATTTGAGTATCACGTGAGTAAATCTGAGCGAATCATTTAACAGATTCAGTGAAAAAAAAATAACAATAATTTTGGACCTAACGAAAATGGGGGGGGGGGGGGGGGGGGGGGGGGGGGAAGTGGAAAACAAGAAGTAGGGGGTGTGTCAGATGGATGACTTGAAAGTTAATATGGTAGCAGACATTTTGTATTATATATAAAATAAAGAGGGTTGTTTATGAAACAACTACTGTATATAAGTCCATGACAGATACGGGAAATAGCTGAAGACAATTAATCATCCCATGACATTTAATGAGTTAACTTATTTGTAGTTATAAGCAGATCGTGATATAAAACATGTGTACGTCATGTGGAGGTGATCCACGTGTCTCGTGCATGCAGATGTGGCCCATTTAGTTGTAGGGACTGTGATCTGGTGATACTCCATGTTGCTTTATGTATTCTTTCATGCGGACAAACACTTCCACCCATGACATATTGACTAACTGTACAAGCAGTGGTGAATAATTCTCCTTTGCCATTCATAAGCAATTGTAGATGTTTTGCTACTGTTTTCTGAACTACCCACGCCTCATAAGGCCGAAATCAACACACAGCAGTCTACTACCGAATCGCAACCAAATCGACACACTGCCATTTCTTTGAATACCAAAGTTTTAAAAATAAAGTTTGTCAATGACCGGAATATAAAGGCCGAAGGCCTGCCTCAAGATAGAATACCAACGGGAAGAGTGGTCAACTTCAAGTATAGTAGAGGTGATACAGTGCCCCGATATGAGGGCCGGGTAGATGATAGAATGGGGGACTATTAACTAGTTCTCTCATGAGACACGGAGACGTTGACCAGATAGTTAGCACTCTGGTCACGACAGAATCACGGCGCCTACATGATAGCCACGATTGCCACTCAACAGAAGACAACTAATGTAAGCGTGCAAACAGGTAACGGCACGCAGAAAGCCGAAGGGACACACTCAAGGTCCTTCCGCGTGGTGTGTAGCCACGCGAGCAAGCTAGTCAGACTGGGGACTGACTGTGTAGCGAGCAGATCGTTTAGTGTTGATAGGAGTTTTGTGTAACCAAATAGATAGAGATAGCATTAGAGTTTAGGAAACTAGTGATAGGCAATTCTGTGACTTTGTGTGTGGTTTGATAGCGACTGTTATGTACTTGTAAAGAGCCAACGGCAATAAAATGTATCATTTATTTCCTCTCACACGACTTGCAAGTTTTTGTGTGGTGTGGGAGAAGTAATCTGATTATGCCTCACACATGAGTTGTTGACAGGCAAAGATTAATGTGGTGTCAGAAGTGGTGCTTGGACGAAAGAGCCAAGCTAATACACTCACCCACGGCTAAAGATTAATGTGGTGTCAGAAGTGTGGCTTGGACGAAAGAGCCAAGCTAATACACTCATCCACGGCTCTAGACTAAGTTTACAAATAGTGAAGTAGTGAATTTAATTTGTGTCAGTGACGATGACGTGTGCAGACTAGGACAAGTTGCTAACGAAACTGTGCCTATCGTGACGAAATAATGCTTATTTGTGTTTAGTAAAATATTATATACTTAAATCATGTGTTCTTCAAAGTTGTAAGTATTGATATTATTATTTTCTTTTATGTATTCATGTAATTATTGATTTGTTTACGAATAACTATCAAAAATGATTCTTGGCGGAGCGATACACAGCCAGCAACATTATCGATTTTTGCAAGCTAAAAATAGCGCTGCGCCTCTGACGTGTTACGATTGACAAACAGTTGTGCCACGCCATTGGCATTCAGCATCTGAGTGTTTACAAATCGGCAAGCTACTGCCCGCCTGAATCAGTGCTTTATATTACCTATTATTTGTTTATTTGAGTTAGTAATTGAATATATTTGCTTATTTAAACAATATTAATATATTTTTATTTATTTCAAAGCAGTTATTGAATTTGTTTTTCGTACTTTTTCTTGTGTTTATCCGTCACGACGGCACTACTTTCGGCCATGCAAATTAAACTTGGTCTGCACAACACTTACATAGATTAAACTAGGTTAGGGACGTAAGGCATAATACGTTAGAACGAAGACAGGACATTGACAATTTAATATTAAGTAAACTATATTCTTTTTTTTCGTGGGCATGTCATTGGGGATGTACCAAATTGTCGAAAAATATGTCGTTTGCTATTTGTTAATTGTTGCTGCTCTGTAAACCAGGGTGAACAACAGCTGATAGAAGATTCGTGTGTGTGCCGAAGTGCCAAAAAGGTGACCTAATTAGAAGACTCGTGTCTGTGCTGAAGAGGCAAAGAAGGTGACCCGTGTTACCGGAGTGTGTTCCTCATTCTCGGGAACATTAAGTTGAGTATACTCTATATTTTTGGCATGCAATGTGATTAATAGTGCATCTCTTTTTCAGCTGGTAATGCATTAGCATACTTTTGTGCTCTGTTTTTTCAGAATTAAATTTTTTCAGGTTAAATACAAAGAGTACAATTTGCAGTGCTCAGATATTAATAACCATAGCATATCAAAGAAAAAATAAGTGATTAAAGAGTTCAGTGTAGGTCAAAGCTAGCTGATTACCAAACATCATGGCTACTTTAGCTGATTTCATAAAAGCAGGCAAAGAAATGCAATACACAGGTAAAGAGCTAGAACAATACGCTGATCAGTAATTTAAAGAAGCAAAAGATGCTGAGACAGCTGAACGTATACGAAAAGAGAATGCAGAGAGAGAGAGACGAACGCGCACGAGAAAGACAACAACAGATAGAACTAGCTGAGATAACAAAACAAAAAGAATTGGACATCAAGCTAAAACAGTTAGATCATGATAAGGAGATTAAACAACAACAGTTAGAACAGGATAAAGAGATGAAACAGAAAGAACTAGAATTAAAGCAAAAGCAACTAGATCAGGAGAAAGAACTAAAACAAAAGACATTAGATCAAGAGAGAGAACTAAAGCAAAAAGAGATAGATGAAATGGCAAGAGTTAAGGAAAAACAAATACAAGTAGAATCAGAGACACAGTTAAAGATGAAAGGTATGGATGTAGACTCACATGCAGAGATCTCTGCCACTAAACTAAAAAGTCAACAAGAAGAAAATAAGTTCAACAAATACAAAAATATTATCAAACCATATTGTAAAGAAGATTCCATATCAGCCTGGACAGAAAATGTCGAGTATCAGTTTAAATATCACCAAGTTCCAATAGAAATGTGGGCTATGATTTATATGAAGAACCTGAGTGGTGAGCCCCTTAAAGTGATAGAGTCAATACCAATAGATCTTAGATCTAACTATCAGTACATCCATGATAGGATAATGCAACACTTTTTACTTGATGCCCCTGGGTATCAGGTTCAGTTCTCAAATTTAAAACCTAAACCTAGTGAGACTTTCATTGATTACGTCTCAAATGTTCAGAGTGTACTAAATAGGTGGCTTAAAGCAGCTAACATAGGAACAGACTTTGACTAGACTTAAAAATTTAATAGCCATGGATAAAGTCATATCCACTATACCATCTCCTTTTGCTAAATTTCTGACAGCAGTCAGACATTGAGAACATAGAGCAGTTCGAAAAGAAAGGGTCTGCATATTTTTCTTCTAACAGAGATATTTTTAAGACCTCAAATGACTCTGAAGTAGTTTCTTTTGTGAAAGACCAACCTAAAAACTATCAGAGTAACAGAAAACCCTTTCAGAAAACTGACAAGAAAGATAGAAAAGTGTCAAAATGTATTTACTGTCAACTTTTGCATGACACTTATTCTATGTGTGACAAATCGCCAAACTTATCCGGCGCATCTTGAAAATGTTATTAAGAAGCAACAAAACAAAAGATCTGCATACAGGCGTGCAATCAAATGCTTCTTTTGTTCCAGCTACGGCCATTATTCAAATAAGTGCCTGGGCCGCCAACGTATGAAAGCCAACAATGCTATTTTGATTGATACATCTTCTGATAGTGGTAGTGAGACTGAGTGTGAGGTTGAAAACTGATTTACCTGTTAACCAATTCTGAAGATGTGTGTTGTGTAAACGATATATTAAGTTTTGACAGTTGTGAACGATGTCACCAATTTCATGCAGACGGAAAATTAGAATGTGGACATACAGTACCGTTCTCAACTGAGAATGTGAATGCAGCATTAGCCTCCAGAGGCAATTTGGTGTTCCACAATGCAATGGTCAACGATAGACCATGCCAATGTTTGCTGGACTAGCGGCAGCACCCTTATTGGTCTTAGAAGGGAACTGGTGAGTCCTGATGACTATACAGGTGACTCTGTCAAATGCCGAACCTTTTCGGGTAACATTGAAATTTACCCTTTGGCCAAAGCCCGTATTAACACTCCTTTCCTTTCTGGTACCTTTACTTGTGCAATACTTGACAACCCTTGTACTGATTTAATTTTGGGTTGCTTACCCCAATTGAAACAATGTACTAGCGATAAAATAGCTGCATGGGAAAGATTAAATGCAGCTAACGCAACAACCAGAGCAGACACTGTAAAACATCAAGACACACTACAAGATGAGAGACTACTGTTGCTTTCTCCAACGGGCACAGATGATACCAACAGACAGAAATTCATAGAACAGCAGAAAGCTGATCCTAGTGTGTCTCCATATTTAAAATTATTGAAAGAAAGAGCCAAAGTGACCAAAAACGCATCATGGTTCTTTAGACTTAACAATGGCATTCTTACTAGATATTATACAACTGGTAACCATGAGATTCAGCAAACGGTGTTACCTGTACAACACCGCCTTACTGTGCTAAAGATTGCACATGAGTCACCGTTTGCTGGTCACCTTGCATACGACAAAACCAGGGCCAGAATTCAGGCTCATTTTTATTGGCCAGGTTTTTGCAATGATATAAAATTATTTTGTCGTTCTTGTAATGTCTGTCAACAATTAGTACGTAAGGGTAAACATCCTACAGCTGAAGTACAACCTTCTACACTGGCTTCTAGGCCATTGGAGAGTGTGGCGGTAGATATTGTTGGACCCCTGAATCAGGTGTCCAGCAAAGGAAATCGCTTCATATTAACGATGGTCGACCTTTGTTCAAGGTGGGTCGAGGCAGTAGCTTTGAAATACATCACCTCCAAAGACGTTGCCAATGTATTTCTACACCTGTTCTCACGATTCGGATTTCCACGGACCATATTATCCGATCCTGGAACTCAATTCATATCGGCTGCAACGCAAGCCCTTACAAAAATGTTAGGTATTAAACAACATTTTACAACAGCATACCATCCAGTCAGCAATGGAATTAACGGAGATCTTAAGCATATGCTGGCTAAGGTGACAGCAGAAAACCCAGCTGATTGGGATACACTGTTACCAACAGTGCTGTTCGCCTATCGGGAGATTCCCCATTCAAGCACGGGTTTCTCACCGTTTGAATTAGTGTACGGGGCTAACCCACGTGGACCCCTAACCATTTATCATCAGGTAATAACTAATTCCATTGAAATCCCCACCCCAAAAACACCTTATGAAATGGTGACAGAAACACGAGACAAAATCATGAAATCGTGTATTATAGCTAAGGCAGCTTTGGAGAGGAAGGGTCAAATCTACCGCCAATATGCAAACAAAGGTGCAAGAACAATTGATCTTGAACCAGATCAAGACATACTTTTGTTACTTCCAGACAAACGAAATTTATTATTGACCTCATGGCAAGGGCCATTCAAGGTGGTACGTAAAATTTCAGATGTTGACTATGAAATATCAATAAACGGACACTTAAAGATATTCCATGTCAACATGCTGAAACCTTACTTTTTACGACAAGAGACAGAAGTAGAGACAGACGAACACAGTGCTCCCACATCTAGTGATCAGACGACAGACGTACACAACGCAACTACACTAGTTAGCGAGACTGGCAAATCCGACGAGATCCATACACCTAGTGAGCTTACAGAATACGCACTTAGCACCACCACCGTACTGAATCAGGTAGACGACGACGGAATGGAACTACCTGTTCCCATTGTAGACAAGACTGCGACAATGGATAGCATACAGATAGAACAGGGACTAACAGACAGTCAACGACCACAATTAGTACAATTAGTGACAGAGTATAAAGACATATTTTCTGACATTCCAGGTAGGACGGACAGAATCGAGCACTCCAGTCTTCTTTCGGACTCTAAGCCTATCAAATGCAGGCCGTACTCTATCCCACTCAGCTATAGAGAAAGTCTAAATAAGGAAATTCTTAATTTAGAAGCTAGTGGGATCATCCAGAAATCTACATCTGAGTACTCTTTTCCAATCGTCCTAGTTAAGAAAAAAGACTCCACAATTCGTCTGTGTGTGGACTATCGAAAGCTCAACAACGTCACTAAGATCGACGCAGAACCAATTCCTTCCTGCGAAGATCTTATCCTTGACATGTCCACCTCCAAAATCTTTTCGAAATTAGATCTTACTAAGGGATATTGGCAGGTCCCTATGCAGACTCAATCCATTCATCTCACTGCTTTTTCAACTCCTTTAGGACTTTACGAGTGGCGTTTTCTTCCCTTCGGGCTTCGAAATGCTCCTGCCACTTTTGTACGCTTAACTAGAGATCTACTGCATGGAGTGACGAATACAGTGACTTATATAGATGATATATGTGTCCATACTGATGACTGGACAACACACTTACTGAAACTAAGACATGTCTTTGATAGGTTACGACTCTTCGGTCTCACTGTCAAACCGAGCAAAGTTGAATTGGGCCTAAAAGAAATTGACTTTTGGGTCATGTCATTTCACAAGGTCAACTTAAGACTGACAATAGAATTATTACAAAAATTATGAACCTGACCATGCCTACCACAAAGAAGCAGGTCAGAAGCCTTTTGGGGTTAGTAAATTACTATAGTAAATTCATACCAAATTTAGCGGAAATTACAAGTGTATTTTCCAATGTTTTAAAAGCATCTGTAAAATTAGATGTCAAAGATGCATTATTAATTTCTGCATTGTCAAAATTGAAAATCCTGTTTAGTAATGTACCAATCCTCCGCTTGCCTAATCCTAGGCTCGTTTATTATCTTAGGACAGATGCCAGCAGAATCTCCATCGCTGCAGTACTAGGCCAATTTTATGATGGCATCTTCCACCCGATTTGCTACGTGAGCCGTAAGATCACACCTGCTGAGTCCAGATATTCCATATCAGAGTTGGAAGCCCTAAGCGTCATCTATGCGGTGAGGAAGCTCCATCGATTTCTAGCGGGTGTTCACTTCATTGTCCAGACCGACAACTCCCCAATCACGGTCATACAAAGTGGTGTGCATCGGAATGACCGTATATACAGGTGGTCGCTTATACTTCAAAACTATACTTTTAGTATAGAACATATTAAGGGTAAGGACAACATTCTGGCTGATACCCTTAGTCGACCATCTGAGGTAGAAATACCAGAGATTCCACATAAGAGTGTAGAGTAATAATTATTAAGTTAGTACAGTATAATATTCTATGTAAAATATTGTATGAATACATAGACATTATGAGCTAAACTAGGTACTAAGAACAGTGAACTACCATGTGTCCGTAGACATCAAAAGAATAACTGTGCTCCGAATAACAAATATATCACCGTGTGAACTGGAACAGCTCGTTATTTACTAAGCTCCATAGGTGTTTCCGGTGAATCATTTGTGTGAAGCAGAGAAAAACAGTGTCAGAACAGTCCATAAATACAGACACGAAAATAACGGTCTACGACACAAGCGAACTCTACAGGTGCAATACCCATAGAACACAAGTATGACTGTGTAATGTATTTAATATACCCAGGACAAGTGTAATTATATGAAATGCCAATGAAAGCAATTCCTGAACATTGGGGCAACAACTAACCTGGGGTATCTAACTACCATGTATATATATATGCCTATTGTGATATGTATTATAACGTTTTAATATAGTGATAAATTATAGGTAGAATAGTTAACTTTAATTTACATTTAGAGTTAGGAAATAAAATAGTTTTAATTTTTTTTAGTAGTTTACATAAATCATTATTTTACCCACTTACTTACCTTAAAAGTAGAATAGATAGTAGTTTAGATAGGAATAGTACTATTTAGTTTATTACATTCCACTTTGTTTCATTTCAGTTGATTTCATTCCATCTTAATGAACCATTCCATTTAACCAACATTATCAGGTAGTATTATGATTAGTTTACACCATAATAGGATAAAAATATTAGACAATTAAACATACATCATTTACACCATTTAGATAAGAATATCAGTCATATATTTTGTTTGTTGCATCTAAAAACATTAGTTACAATTTTATTACATTTCAGATTACGCATTTCAGAAAGGTACATAACTCATCTCACATCAATGCCATTTGAAATAATTAGATTACATCCCTTAAATTAGATAAATATTAGGAACAATGTAAGCATATCTTAGGATTAATGTGGCAAAATAAATTAAAATAGTTAACACATTAAATACACATTTATAGAAGTAGTATTAGTACGTTAGTATTTAGAGTATTATATTTTAGAGTATTATTACAGTAAAATATAGTTGGTCATAATACCAGGGTACAAACCATCAACCCTTGCTCTTACATGTAAATATATTGTATATACATGACTCGTGCAGCGATTTACGCACAGTCAGTGAGCTCAACTTTCTCAAACTGAGCCAAACTTGTACAGTGTCACTCCAAGGTTTTTAAATAATTGGGAGGGTGAAAGATGTGTGACAGAAGTGAGGTTAAAAGATGTGTGACAGAAGTGTGAAAGTGAGAGCAAATGTAAAATATACAAGGGAGAGTGAGATCGGGCAGCGGATGTTTCTGCCGCTCAACGCGACTTTTTATTTTTTGTCTGCGTCAAATGTTTGCTTTCAATGTTGAAAAGGTGCTGTGATGAATGTGTTGTGTGTAGTTTAGTTTAGATCTTAGAGAAAGTATTTTAAGTCTCATAAGACGGAAACGTAGTCACAAATTAGTGTTATACACTTGTTTGTGACCGCATTTAACCGAATTATGGCACTTGAAAACTAACTTGCATACACATGATAGTTAGATACATATGTTAGAAGTTAGATTATAGTATTAATCACATCCAAACACCCAAACAACCAGAAAAACAAACATATAAATTGCATACATATTTTATAGATCAAAGGGAGATAACTCCGGATCAGGGAACATAATAGACAACGAAACACTAACTTAACAGTGAAAGATAACTTTACACGCGGAAGCGAGCTGGTAAAGCCTGTCGTACACAGCTTGGGTAATGGTTGTTTAATATTTCATGGGGGACATGAAGCAATTCATGTGTTGACCCTAAGAAAGTCAACTTTGTATGGGTAGTAAGTTAATTTACTATTTGAGGGCAGGTCTTATAAGACAACGGTCCGGTTCAGACATACCTCTAATTAATATAATATTGCGATTGAGAATAGGGCTCACGCCAACCAGACAAGTTTGTGGCGATTGCCAGTAGCCAAGTAAAGTGATACTACACTGTGACAATAGTCAGTAGAAGTCTATGGAGTTACCCAAAGCCAGGTTATCTACAGTCTTTGACAAAAATTAGATACACTAATTTTTTTAGAAACCCCTTGCGTCACAACCAATGAGTCAAAGTTGATGACGCAACACAGGAGGGGAGGGTGTGTGTCAAAGACCGGAATATAAAGGCCGAAGGCCTGCCTCAAGATAGAATACCAACGGGAAGAGTGGTCAACTTCAAGTATAGTAGAGGTGATACAGTGCCCCGATATGAGGGCAGGGTAGGCGACAGAATGGGGGACTATTAACTAGTTCTCTCATGAGACACGGAGACGTTGACCAGATAGTTAGCACTCTGGTCACGACAGAATCACGGCGCCTACATGATAGCCACGAGTGCCACTCAACAGAAGACAACTAATGTAGGCGTGGCAGTTGTAACGGCACGCAGAAAGCCGAAGGACACACCAAGGTCCTTCCGCGTGGTGTGTAGCCACGCGAGCAAACTCGTCAGACTGGGGACTGACGTTGTAGCGAGCAGACCGTTT